>CAWUFW010000375.1:477500-612500 GCA_963921515.1 Calotriton arnoldi
GTGCATCTTGAAGCATTTGCAATAGAATACCTCAGCATTTTAGAGCGGAGATCTATTGGCTTTGCTAAGGCTTGTTTTAATTGCTTTGCACTGTAGGAGGCAATGTATATTGCTGTTAAAAAGCTCATACAGGCTTTGCCAACGCTTGTTAATACCTCCAACACAGACATGATTTCTGGAATTCAAAAAGTTATCATGGAAGTAGCAGATAAAAGCAAACTACAAAATGTTTTCCCTGTAGCAGGCGACTGATAACAGAAAATGGGTTCAGTCAGTGAGTGCTGGCACAGAAGAGCAACAGCTGCTCCCAATCTGCCCTAGATACAGTCACCTACAGCAGATAATGCTCAGGAAGCCATTTATTCTGAACATACAGAGACGGTATTCTAAACAAAGCAGCCTTTTGAGAATGCAGGCGCTCTGTTAAGAAGGAAAAAAACATTGGCATAGCCAATAGGTCTCGCTTTTGGGACCTTATAAGTGTTTAGCCATGCAACAGTGGATGTTGTTGCACCAAGGATATTGTGCTGCATAACTAAATACTTATAAGGTCCCAAAAGCGAGACCTATTGGCTATGCCAATGCTCCAGGATGTTCAGCTGTCATTGCCGAGACTCGAACCCGGTTCCCCTAGATTCGAGGTCGACCGCCGCCCTAGCCGTTAGGCCAACGCCTCCTGTTGTTTTCTTTCTGTTCGTTATTACCAGGACTTCAAAGAGAAATGGTGGTTTTAGAACCACAAACAGCAAAAGCTTTTTGGAGTACCGATACTGGGGCAACCGGTCACAACTTCATAACAGGAGACAAGGGCACATCTTAGGAGGAAAAATGCACTCAGTTTTCAAGAGAAAAATGCACCAGAAAATGGAGAAATGTTCTCTAACCGGGGCCCTTGACTCGTGATACAGGACTGATGGCTGTTTCGGGTAAACAATATTTAATTAACTCTTTGGCTGAACCAAACATGTTCAAGTATGAATGCAAAAGGCACAAATTCACTGAAGAAACGTACATCAAGGGCTGCTACGGCTGAGACTTAACAATGAAGTCACTAAAATGAAGCTGAGTTTAGCATTAGAGTGGAGGCGACTTCAATACCCTGCCATTTTCAGTAATTTTTTTATATAGTTTTTGTCTCAACCATAAAACTGCTAAAATGCACAAATTATACAACCTAGAACAATTGAGTCCATTTGTCCTTTATGTCTAAAAAGGCATCAGCAAGGATAATGCTGATGCCAATCAAAGCAGCAACTCAAGAAGGTAATAGGCTGTTTCCGGCGCTAGTAGAACCAAGGTGGTAATGCAGAATCCCTATGAAGCCTATTGGTTAGAACTGTGGTGAATCTCACACCAGTAATAGCATTTAAACGAGGTAGAAACAAGGTGTTAATCAAAGGGCTAGTAATCACGTTGAAAGTATAACGGAGGTACCCGTGTCCTTGAAGGTGTCAGGAAATGGGCGAAAAACTACACGCCATTTCCGTAAGGGGGGTGAATATAGTGCGCTGCAACACCACAAAGTGTGCTGTTTATCACAGTGTACAACAGAACATTGTCATAATCAACAAACTAATGCTCGTTTTATTAATGCTATTTTTACACGTATTCCTTGAGTAGCAGCAGCATACCTGAAACCAAAGATCACGTTAGAAATCAATCTAACATTCTTCAGAGACAGAAGCGGACAATGGGACATGGTTTATCAGTGGTGAAGTTTGCTGAGTCGTACGTCGCCAAGGCAGCCTGCTGAATCTGGGCAGGGCGCCAGAAAAGATGACTGCTGATTAAATTGGAAACTGAACTGTTTACACGTGCTGTGTCTTGCCATGACTTTGCAAATGCTTTTCTTAGCCATGTTCCAGCAAGGAAGAAGTTTCGATTTTTACATCTACAAAGTTGTTAGTTTGGTTTCTTGGTTATGTGTCTGTTGGAATTAAAACGGTCTCAGCTGTATTTGCAGCCAGCGGGAGGAGCGGGACGCGCTCTGTGGTGGGGAGGAGCGTTGAAGCGCGCGCTGGGAGAGCAAGCGAGAGGAAAGCCAGATGGCGCCTGATCGAGCGATGCGAGGAATGCGCGTTACTGTGCGCGTAACCGCACGCTCTAGGCCAGCAAAAGCTTGTGGTCGGATTTCTAAAGCCCACTCACTAAATGTCTCGCCAGACCAGCGCATGCGCTGGCTCAGGCGAGACCTAAAAAAAAGGTCCTGGAGGATCGCGTAGCCATGGCCTAGAGAGACTCAAGAGGAGGGCCGCATGGCCCCCTCCCCTTTTGTGTAAGGTAAGGCTCCCGAGTGTGCTGTCCGGGGCCTATAATGGCTCAGGGATGGGGGTCTGCAGTCCCCCCTCCTCTTTAAAAAAAAAAAACACAGGCCCTGGAGGATGGGGTCCCCAGGGCCATAATAGGCTCAGTAAATGTGAGCTGTACGGCCCAATTCCCTTAAATAAATAAAAGGCCCTGGGCAATGGGGTCCATAGGGCACAATAAGGCTCGGAGGTGTGGGCAACATGGCCCCACCTCTTTAAAATACACAAGTCCCACTGCAACAGGATGGGGTCCCCATGGCCTAATGAATATCTTAGAGGGGGGCCACAGGGCCCCCACACCTTTTTTTATTGGTATTGACCGGGGGTTGGGATCCCTGGGGTCTAAAAAGGCTCAGGGAGGTGGCAAAATGGGCCCCTCCCCCTTTTTCTTGCATTTGGCCCTGGATGGGGCCCTTGGGGATCGAAGCCCAACCTTATGCTGCATATGACAAAGGCCGTGGGTTGGCTGCCTGCTAGTGGGATGGCTGGCTGCTAGTGATTTGGCCGCAGACCAGGCCCTACCGTCAACTGTTGGTTAAGCGAATAGTGGCTCTTTGGACAAGTTTTGCAAAAGGTGGTCTTGGTAAATAATTTTAAATACTCTTTGGTGTATTTCTCATGAGAGTTTCACTGTCTGAAAACAGTGTGGTACAGAATAAACTCTTTACATATTTACATCATTTATCAATGTAGGTTCAGTGACTGTGAGTTGTTTGATACATTTTGGCTGTCCATGGTAGGTTATTCATTTTGGAAGAGATGTTGAGAACGTTGAGGGACTTAACTCTCCCTGAACACTAGTATACAGATTGAACACTGTGTGCAGAAAGGGTTTCCCATGTATCTGTGGTTGATTGTTAATGTGAACTAGGCTACCCGTGAAGTGTACCATATACGGTCAATGTTGCACATAACCCATGCTGCTACACCCAAGGGAGTTGTATCTGTGATGGCATTAATAATGCTTCATATTATCCGGAGCTATTTTGTACTTCCTTTCAGGCATCTAATGCCATACTAGTTTAAACAGCAATGTGTGCAAAAGAAGCTTGGATGATGTTATCAGTGATGTCATTTGAGATGTCATAAATGATGTCATAGAACATTTTATGAGTGATGTAATATGTGAGGTCATAAGTAGTGCATGAGGGGTGCAAGTTATAGTTAGCCCTGCTAACTATAACTGGTGAATTTCTTTTTTATTAGTTCATAACGTTAATGTTGTCATTGATATATTCACCCAACTATAACGTTACTTTAACCTTTGTTTTTTTCAGTGAATAAAACAGTCATTCATCCATATAGCCACTCACACAGCTATACAACCACTCACACACCCACTCACACATGGATACAGTCACACAGCCACTCACATAATATATATTAGAAATATTTTCAGTCAGTAGTACACAAAGTATACTAATTTAACGTTTGTAGGAGCTTAGTATATATGTTCAACACTCAAACTTTTAGGAAACACTCACAATCACTGGATGATATCAGTGATGTTACTGACAATTTCATGAGTGATGTAATATGTGAGGTCCTCAGAAGTGCATTGCAGGGGCCTAAGTTATAGTTAGCTCAGCTAGCTATAACTGCTGAATTTCAATGGTTTTGTACGAGTGAAATTTGAGCCTAACTATAACGTCCCTGTAGCACCAGTTACTAACTTGTGTAACGATATATCTGTAAGAGACAGTAGTTAGTGACAGATTCCTTACCTTCGAATATCCCCAGGCGTCAGGCTGGATCCGGAAAGTTTTTGCGTAGCAGTACCCTTGCGCGTCGGTAGGCGGCGTCGTGCGGCTCCGGCGTCCGTCGTCGGCGTCGGGACCGCCGGGATGACGTCGCGGGCAGTACTTAGGCGCCGCCCCTGCGCGCTGACGTCAGTTCTGTACACGACTTTCCGCGCCAGGAACGCAGAGCCATGCAAGAAGCTGACATAGGTGTCTGAAAAATACTAGGGCCCTGAAAGGGATGTCCTTAACCCTAGAAATCAGTTCGCAGAACGGGGAGGATGGGTGGGGCGGTAAGGAATCTGTCACTAACTACTGTCTCTTGCAGATATATCGTTACACAAGTTAGTAACTTGTGCATCTGAAAGAGACACGTTAGTGACAGATTCCTTACCTTAGAATAGATACCCCAGCAATACCAACCCCGGTGGTGGGTCTGCGAACAAAGATCAGACAAGGAAGTCACGGAGGACAGAGCGGCCAAAGAAGCCGTCCCTCCGGACCTGGCTGTCAAGGCAGTAATGCTTGGTAAACGTGTGCAGCGAGGCCCACGTAGCTGCCTCACATATATCCTGCAGCGGAACACCGCGGCCTAAAGCCGTGGTAGCAGCCGTTGCCCTGGTGGAATGGGCACGCAGCCCAACAGGAGGCTCCTTCTTAGCCAAAGAATAGCAGGCTTTGATACACAAGGTCACCCAGCGGGAGATGGTTCTCTTGTGCACCGCCCGACCTTTTTTGGCGCCCACGTAGCCAACAAAGAGCTGGTCATCCACCCGGAAGTGTTGTGTGCGGTTGATATAAAAGGAAAGCGCACGTTTGGGGTCCAGACGGTGGAGCCTCTCTTCCTCTCTTGAAGGATGCGGAGGCGGAAAGAAGGTGGGCAAAGTGATGGTCTGCCCAATGTGGAAGGCAGTAACCACCTTTGGCAAGAAGGACGGACGCGTCCGAAGAACAACCTTGTCTGGATGGACAGACAGAAAGGGAGGTTTGCATGATAGAGCCTGGAGCTCACTCACCCGCCGAGCGGAGGTGATGGCCACCAGAAAGGCTGTCTTCAAAGTAAGAAGACGAAGAGGACAGTTATGTAGAGGCTCAAAGGGAGCGCACATTAAAAGGTAAGAACCAAGTTTAAGTCCCACTGAGGCATGACAAACGGAACAGGAGGGAAGAGGTGTGTAATGCCTTTTAGAAACCTGTTAACAACAGGGGACTTAAAAAGAGAGGGCTGATCAGGGAGCCTGAGGAAGGCCGAGATTGCACAAAGATAGCCCTTGATGGTACCCAGGGCAGAACCCTGTTGGGCCAGAGAAAGAAGGAACAGAAGAACCTCAGAAAGAGGGGCAGAAAGGGGATTCACAGCCTTTGCTGTGCACCATGCCACAAACTTGTTCCACCTGCAGGCGTATACCACCTTAGTGGAGGGACGCCTGGCTGCCAGAATTACATCACAAACTTCGGGAGGCAAGTCGAAAGGAATCAACTGCCGCCGCTCAATCTCCACGCAAGCAGGTGTAGACTGGACAGGTTCGGGTGGAGGACCGTCCCCTGCTGCTGCGACAGAAGATCCTCCCGAAGAGGCAGACGGATCGGGGATCGACGCTCATACTGAGTAGCTCGGGATACCAAACTCTTCGAGCCAAGTCCGGAGCCACAAGAATGACTTGGGCCCGGTCGCGCCGAATCTTCTTCAACACTCTGGGTAGAAGTGGTATAGGCGGAAAGGCGTACAACAGACCGCAACTCCACTCGCGACGAAAAGCGTCGCCGAGCGAGTGCCGCCTTGGAAATTCCAACGCGCAGAACTGCTGACATTGCGCGTTCTCTTCGGTGGCGAACAGATCTAACCAAGGCTCTCCCCCACTGCTGAAAGAGACCTTGCGCCACCTCCGAGGGAAGACGCCATTCGTGATCCATCATGCACCTGCGGCTGAGTTCGTCCGCCCTGGCGTTCAGGGAACCTGCCAGGTGTTGAACCATCAGGAATATGCCCTGATGTTCCAGCCATGTCTAGAGGTGCAGAGCCTCCTGACATAGGGTCCACGACCCCACCCCGCCCTGTTTGTTGCAATACCACATGGCGGTGGTGTTGTCTGTGAACACCTGCACTACCGTCCCTTTGACAGAGGGAAGGAATGCCTTGAGTGCAAGTCGGATCGCCCGGAGCTCCAGAAGGTTGATATGGAGCTGGGGCTCCGCCAGAGGCCTCTGATCTCCGCCTCTCCCATGTGACCGCCCCATCCCAGAAGGGACGCGTCCGTCACAACTGTGTGCTCTGGCTGGGGAAGGGAGAGGGATCTGCCCATGACCCATTGCCGGTTCGAGAGCCACCACTGCAACTGTTGTGCAGTCCCCTCCGAGATCTGGACGTGATCGGACAGGTTGCCCTGGTGCTGCGCCCACTGGAACTTCAGGTCCCACTGCAGAGCCCGCATATGCCATCTGGCATGATTGACCAGCAGGATGCAGGAGGCCATGAGGCCATGAGGCCCAGCAGCCTCAGGGTCATCCGTACCAAAACCCAGGATAAAGGCCGAAAGATCGGAATCATAGCCTGAATATCCCGGACTCGCCGTTAGGGAGGATAAACCCGAAACTGCGTCGTGTCCAGAACTGCTCCGATGAAAAGGAGCTGTGGAGAAGGAAGCAGGTGCGACTTCGGCACGTTGATGGAGAACCCCAGAGAGTGCAGGAGTTCGGCCGTTGTCTGGAGGTGGGAGACGACTGCCTGGGATGAGCCCGCCTTCAGCAGCCAGTCGTCGAGGTAGGGGAAGACTGGAACCCCTGCCCGGCGCAGATGGGCTGCGACCACCGCCATCACTTTGGTGAACACCCGAGGGGCGCTGGTAAGGCCAAAAGGGAGCACGGTGAACTGAAAATGCTCGAGGCCTACCGTGAACCGCAGGTAACGCCGGTGGGCCGGCAGGACGGGGATGTGGAAATATGCGTCCTGCAAGTCCAACGCTACCATCCAGTCTCCAGGGTCCAGAGCAGTCAAGACCTGAGCTAGGGTGAGCATCTTGAACTTCTCCTTCCGGAGGAAGCGATTGACGTTCCGGAGGTCCAAGATAGGACGCATGTCCTCCTTGTCCTTTTTGGCACCAGAAAGTAGTGGGAGTAGCAACCACGTCCTACTTCTGGGGTCGGAACACGCTCGATAGCCCTCTTGGCCAAGAGGGCCGCAACTTCCTTGTGAAGAAGCACCAAGTGATCCCCTGACATGAGGTGGAATTGAGGTGGCATGGCTGGGGGGATGGTCACGAAGGGGAGGGAGTAGCCCCTTCGGACAATGTCCAAGACCCACCTGTCCGAGGTGATGGCACGCCAGTGGTGAAGGTGATGGCGGACCCTGCCCCCTACTGGCGTGCTGTGCACCTGAAAGGAAGGACTAGGAGGGCTTGGAGGCCGCGGGCGGGGTTGGTGGCCTGACCCGCACGCTGGTTGCCTGACCCGCCACGGCGGGAGCCACGTCCTCAGCCACGCAAAGACGCTTGCTGTGCGGGCCGGTGGCTGGGCAGCGGACGTGACTGGGCGCCCCTTCCGTGACCACGAAAGGGGCGAAAAGCAGATTGTTGCTGAGGGCGCACAGCAGAAAGGCCCAGGGACTTGGGTGTAGCCCGAGAGTCCTTAAAGCGCTCCAGCGCATGGTCTGTCTTTGTTCCAAAAAGACCGACTCCATCAAAGGGCATGTCCATAAGAGAGTTCTGGACATCACCCGAGAAACCAGTGGTCCTCAGCCAGGCGTGACGGCGCAGCGCCACTGTCGTCGCAAGCGATCTGCCTAGCGAGTCGGCGGTATCAAGGCCACATCGGATGGTGTACTTTGCCGCATCTCTTCCCTCCGCAATGGTGCGGGAAAGCAGTGTCTGGACCTCCTCAGGACACTGGGACAGAACTTGCGCCACCGAGTCCCACAAGGAGTGGGAATATCGGCCCAAGAGGCAAGTGGTGTTGACTAACCGCAAGCCAGCACTGGCGGAAGAAAAGACCTTCTTCCCAAATTGATCCAGGCGTTTGGATTCCCTATCCGGGGAGCGGTAGGGAAGGCGCTTTGGGAAGCAGAGGCTTGGACCACCAAGCTCTCAGGGGTGGGGTGTAGAGAGAGAAACGGGGGTCTCCCGGAGCAGGGCGATGGCGTCGGGCCACGTTCCTATCCACAGGAGCCCCTATGGTGGGCTTGGACCAGGTGCCCAAAGAACGTCTGAAAGCGCCTCGTTGAACGGCAGCAGTGGCTCCGAGGAGGTAGCCGCCGGCTGAAGCACTTCCGTCAGGATGTTAGTCCTGACAGCCACTGTAGGCAACTGGAGGTTTAAGGCCCCAGCTGCTCTACGCAACACCGTTGCAAAGTTTGCTCCCTCCTCCGTTGCCACGGATGGAGGAGACAGCATGCCAGGGTCAGGAGAGGTGTCCAGCCCACTGGCATCCCCAAGTTCCTCAGTCCAGTCCTGATCAAACTCACACTGCTGTGTGAGAGGGTCATCAGACCCCTCCCAGTTATCTCCGTCCTCCAATTCAGGTTCAAAATAAGGAGGAGGAGGGACATGTGGGACCCAAAGTCCCAGCGGCGTCGGAGCCGGCGTCGAGCGACGCCGGTCCGGCGCCATGTCCGGATCCAGAGAGAAGCGGGGAACGACGCCGCCCGGAGCCCCGGGCGGCGTCGGGAACGGCACCGGAGACATCGGCGCCGGCGGAGGCATAGTTAGGTCAACCGGCGCCGATGGGGGTCGCGGCAGCACTGGAGCCGGGACCGAGGCTGGTGTTACAGGCGGCGCCAAACCGGAGTCGCCGGCGGCGCCGGGGAAACCCCATCAGGGCCCGAAGGCGCACCGGGGGGACCTTGAGGCCCGAAGAGGCGGGCCATGGCCGACAGGAATTCCTGTATCTCGGCCGGAGTCGCCCCCGAACCCGGGAAGGACGGGTAATGCGGGGGCGGCTCCACAGGCACTCCCGGAGCCGCGGGGGCGGTGCCGATAGGAGCCTCAGCCGAGTCTCGAGACCGGCGAGGCGAAGCCTTGGAGCGATGACGCTTCTTAGACTTTTTATGCTTCGACTTACCGGAGGAGTGCGAAGACTTGGACCCCGACGACCGATGAGGACTCCGCGACCGGCCCCTCGACCTCTCTCGTGACTGGGGCTTGGTGTGGCGCGGAGCCGACTGCCGGACCTCGAGGAGCTTTCGAGACCGCTCTCGCAAAGCCTTCGGGTGCAAGGCCCGGCAGTCGAGGCACGACTTCGTGTCGTGGTCGCGGCCGAGACAGTAGAGACACTCTAAGTGCGGGTCTGTGATCGACATCATGCGACCACAGACGTCGCAGGGCTTGAAGCCGGGCATCCCTACCGACACCTTCGGAGTCGAGAGACTCGGATAGAAAAACAGTGAAAAATCACCAAAAAGTTAGTCAAAAAAGATGACTAGGGCACTGCTCTTCCCGGATCTGCGCTTACTGGCGCGGAAAAAAGAAGAACTGACGTCAGCGCGCAGGGGCGGCGTCTAAGTACTGCCTGCGACGTCATCCCGGCGGTCCCGACGCCGACGACGGACGCGGAGCCGCACGACGCCGCCTACCGACGCGCAAGGGTACTGCTACGCAAAAACTTTCCGGATCCAGCCTGACGCCTGGGGATATTCTAAGGTAAGGAATCTGTCACTAACGTGTCTCTTTCAGATACCTTTGTTCTTTTCGGTGAATGAATATAAATATCTTTTTTCTTTTTTAACAACTGAAATACTGGTGCTAACAGTCATGTTGAAGACAAACACCACCTCGATATGTATTGCCCAAGCCAAGATTTCAAAAGGAAGGGCCTAACAAACTGCACCAAATTGCTGTAGTCATACATTCTGCAAAGAAAGGCATTTTTTTTTTTACACCTGTTTAGTTTCTAAGAGCTGGAAGACATCTAGTCCTTTTCTTTTTCAAGGCATGGGAGCGTAGGCAAACCTACCCCGATGTATGTGGTCTACAGAAGTAAATGCTGCAGCCCCAAAATACTGGGCCATGGCACAAGTGCAGCTAGGTGCCCAGGGTCTGTGCCCACATAACTCATTGACAACACACTACCCAAGTTCATTTTTAATCATCAATAGAGAGCAAACAGGAAGATGGATTTGTCATCATTAGTAAATGGGTCTAGAACTATCCATAGTTAGACTAATTGAAAAAAAAGTTCATACTTGAGAATCTAGACCCCTTCCCAAATCAAGGTACAATTCTCGAGTGTGAAAAAGCATGAAAAGATGTTCCTCAACATGGCTTGGTCATATCAAGCAAAGCTGGAGACTAGGGTTTACGGCATGCATGGCGGTGAACTAATCTAAAATGGTGCTGAGTTTGTCAAAGCAACTTTCTTGAAAGTATATTTAAGGAATGGATCATACTGGCTGTAGATTGTGGGCAGTTTGCTGAACCCGAGCAAATCTTTCCTCTAGCTCTGCATCACCTTACACAAATTTGCTCCAGAAATAGGTGACCAGCTGACCCTCCCTTCAATAAAATAGTATTAAACATGCAAGAAGACAGCTAAGTAGGTAACACTCAATACCATATAAAGACTAAATTGTGAATGATCACTTCAGGCATGCAAAGTCAGAGAACAGACAGAAACATTTGATCTCAGAAGTAACTCATCGCTGGTGGCTCTTGGCTCACCCGCAGCCAGGACACCATCAGACTGGAGACGCCGAAAAAGAAAAAGCAACACACCATTTCCATTTATGCCCCCAAGGTCTTGAACAAAATCCCAGTATCTACCTGGACTGACCCAACCCTCCTCCAATTTCATTAGGAGCTGAAGACATCTTTTATGAAGAACAATACACCACATCACAGTCACAATACACCTCAAGTGTCAGAGCCCAGCTTCCCCTCCGATCAGAGATTGACTATCTTTGTTTTTGGTTAGGATTGCGCTTTACTAATAAAACAAACAAAACATCAGAATTTCTTATTGGGTCATTTCAATCAACCATTCACTGCATTCAAGAGACCAGAGGGACTGCACCAGAATCACGGCTCTAGCGAGCAGCCAACACACACCACGTGTGATTGGGCTGCCACAAATCATGCTCAAAAGCAGGAAGGTGGAACGATGGAAACATAAAACTACACAAACAACAGGAGACGAATTGCACAGCAGCAAAAAGATGTAAACGGACTCAAGCTATTGTAAATCATGAGGCGTCCAGGTCTTTGCAAGTACACACAGGGGGAGATTTCTGGCCTATCTCAGTCCTACTTAGACAGCTGCATGGGACTGAAACCCTGCATCAGAGGGCAGTCAAATTAAACTAGACGCTTACCATAGCGCAGCGGAAAAGCAGGAGTATGCTCCAAGCGCTCGTAAAAGAAATGGAATTCACGACTCACTGACTTTGCAGCCGTCAATTACGCAGGGGTTTGCTGAATTTATTTCCATTTCTCTTATCGAGCGCTGTATGTCACAGCCACGGCCTCTACTCATCTTTGAGGATGTCTCACTCGGGGTCTCAAGCCCCTGCTGGATGACGCTGCTCTAAAAGGATACCGACGTCTGGGGGCAATAAAGAGGGGACGAAGTGATGAAAGTTCTGCCACAAAAATCTTATGAAGACTCATGTGCAAGTGCAATAGTGCAGCTGTCTCAAACAGAGATCCAGGAGGCTAGGGACATGGCATTGTTTCAGAATATTCACGTAAGATAACTTTACATATGTGGGTGGGCAGTAGTTACCTGAAAATTTGGCATGGATCCGGCCCTCCTGGAACTATGCTGGGCACGTCTGCAGTAGAGCTGCATAGCCGAATTGCACGGAGGTGCATGCCTGCAGAGGAGGGCGGTGTATGCCTGCAGTAGGAGGAGGTGCACGCCCGCAGTAGGAGGAGGTGCACGCCCGCAGTAGGAGGAGGTGCACGCCCGCAGTAGGAGGAGGTGCACGCCCGCAGTAGGAGGAGGTGCACGCCCGCAGTAGGAGGAGGTGCACGCCCGCAGTAGGAGGGCGGTGTGCGCCCGCAGTAGGAGGAGGAGGTGCGCGCCCGCAGTAGGAGGAGGAGGTGCGTGCCCGCAGTAGGAGGAGGAGGTGCGCGCCCGCAGTAGGAGGAGGTGCGTGTCTGCAGTACAGGGAGGTTCATGTCTGCAGCAGAGGTTCATGTCTGCAGCAGAGGTTCATGTCTGCAGCAGAGGTTCATGTCTGCAGCAGAGGTTCATGTCTGCAGCAGAGGTTCATGTCTGCAGCAGAGGTTCATGTCTGCAGCAGAGGTTCATGTCTGCAGCAGAGGTGCATGTCCGCAGCAGAGGTGCATGCCTGAAGTAGGAGGAGGTGCACGCCTGCAGTAGAAGAAGGTGCACGTCTGCAGTAGAAGAAGGTGCACGCCTGCAGTAGGAGGAAGTGCATGCCTGCAGTATAGGGAGGTGCGGGTCTGCAGCAGAGGTGCATGTTTGCAGTAGGAGGAGGAGCATGCCTGCAGTATGTCTACAGTAGGAGGGGGAGCATGCCTGTAGTAGATGCAGGTTTACGCCTGAGTAGAAGGTGCGTGTCTGCAGCAGAGGTGCGCGTCTGCAGCAGAGGTGCGCGTCTGCAGCAGAGGTGCGCGTCTGCAGCAGAGGTGCGCGCCTGAAGTAGGAGGAGGTGCACGCTTGCAGTAGGAGGAAGTGCATGCCTGCAGTACAGGGAGGTGCGTGTCTGCAGCAGAGGTGCGTGTCTGCAGCAGAGGTGCGTGTCTGCAGCAGAGGTGCGTGTCTGCAGCAGAGGTGCGTGTCTGCAGCAGAGGTGCGTGTCTGCAGCAGAGGTGCGTGTCTGCAGCAGAGGTGCGTGTCTGCAGCAGAGGTGCGTGTCTGCAGCAGAGGTGCGTGTCTGCAGCAGAGGTGCGTGTCTGCAGCAGAGGCGCATGTCTGCAGCAGAGGCGCATGTCTGCAGCAGAGGCGCATGTCTGCAGCAGAGTTGCATGCCCGAGTAGGCGGAGGTGCACGCCTGCAGTAGGAGGAAGTGCATGCCTGCAGTATAGGGAGGTGCGTGTCTGCAGCAGAGGTGCATGTTTGGAGGAGGAGCATCCCTGCAGTATGTCTGCAGTAGTAGGAGGAGCATGCCTGTAGTAGATGGAGGTTTACGTCTGAGTAGAAGGTGCATGTCTGTGGTAGAAGGTGGTGCGTGTCTGCAGCAGAGGTGAGCGTCTGCAGCAGAGGTGAGCGTCTGCAGCAGAGGTGAGCGCCTGATGTGTGAGGAGGTGCACGCCTGCAGTAGAAGAAGGTGCACGTCTGCAGTAGAAGAAGGTGCATGCATGCAGTAGGAGGAAGTGCATGCCTGCAGTACAGGGAGGTGCATGTCTGCAGCAGAGGTGCATGTCTGCAGCAGAGGTGCATGTCTGCAGCAGAGGTGCATGTCTGCAGCAGAGGTGCGTGTCTGCAGCAGAGGTGCGTGTCTGCAGCAGAGGTGCATGTTTGCAGTAGGAGGAGGAGCATGCCTGTAGTAGATGGAGGTTTACGTCTGAGTAGAAGGTGCATGTCTGCGGTAGAAGGTGGTGCGTGTCTGCAGCAGAGGTGCGTGTCTGCAGCAGAGGTGCGTGTCTGCAGCAGAGGTGCGTGTCTGCAGCAGAGGTGCGTGTCTGCAGCAGAGGTGCGTGTCTGCAGCAGAGGTGCGTGTCTGCAGCAGAGGTGCGTGTCTGCAGCAGAGGTGCGTGTCTGCAGCAGAGGTGCGTGTCTGCAGTAGGAGGAGGTGCACGCCTGCAGTAGAAGAAGGTGCGTGTCTGCAGCAGAGGTGCATGCCTGAAGTAGGAGGAGGTGCACGCCAGAAGTAGGAGGTGGTGCACGCCAGAAGTAGAAGGTGCATGTCTGCGGTAGAAGGTGGTGCGTGTCTGCAGCAGAGGTGCATGTCTGCAGCAGAGGTTCATGTCTGCAGTAGAAGGAGGTGCACGCCTGCAGTAGAAGAAGGTGCTTGTCTGCAGCAGAGGTGCATGCCTGAAGTAGGAGGAGGTGCACGCCAGAAGTAGGAGGAGGTGCACGCCAGAAGTAGGAGGAGGTGCACGCCAGAAGTAGGAGGAGGTGCACGCCAGAAGTAGGAGGAGGTGCACGCCAGAAGTAGGAGGTGGTGCACGCCAGAAGTAGAAGGTGCATGTCTGCGGTAGAAGGTGGTGCGTGTCTGCAGCAGAAGTGCACACCTGATTTGTGAGGAGGTGCACGCCTGCAGTAGAAGAAGGTGCACGTCTGCAGTAGAAGAAGGTGCACGCTTGCAGTAGGAGGAAGTGCATGCCTGCAGTACAGGGAGGTGCATGTCTGTAGCAGAGGTGCATGTCTGCAGCAGAGGAGCATGTCTGCAGCAGAGGAGCATGTCTGCAGCAGAGGAGCATGTCTGCAGCAGAGGAGCATGTCTGCAGCAGAGGAGCATGTCTGCAGCAGAGGAGCATGTCTGCAGCAGAGGAGCATGTCTGCAGCAGAGGAGCATGTCTGCAGCAGAGGAGCATGTCTGCAGCAGAGGAGCATGTCTGCAGCAGAGGAGCATGTCTGCAGCAGAGGTGCATGTCTGCAGCAGAGGTGCATGTCTGCAGCAGAGGTGCATGTCTGCAGCAGAGGTGCATGTCTGCAGCAGAGGTGCATGTCTGCAGCAGAGGTGCATGTCTGCAGCAGAGGGGCATGTCTGCAGTAGGAGGTGGTGCACGCCTGCAGTAGGAGGTGGTGCACGCCTGCAGTAGGAGGTGGTGCACGCCTGCAGTAGGAGGTGCATGTCTGCGGTAGAAGGTGGTGCATGCCTGCAGTACAGGGAGGTGCGTGTCTGCAGCAGAGGTGCATGTCTGCAGCAGAGGTGCATGCCCGAAGTAGGAGGAGGTGCACGCCTGCAGTAGGAGGTGCATGCCCGAAGTAGGAGGAGGTGCACGCCTGCAGTAGGAGGTGCACGACTGCAGTAGAAGGTGCATGTCTGCAGTAGAAGGTGCATGTCTGCAGTAGAAGGTGCATGTCTGCAGTAGAAGGTGCATGCCTGGAGGAGGTGCACGCCTGGAGTAGGAGGAGGTGCACGCCTGGAGTAGGAGGAGGTGCACGCCTGGAGTAGGAGGAGGTGCACGCCTGCAGTAGGAGGAGGTGCACGCCTGCAGTAGGAGGAGGTGCACGCCTGCAGTAGGAGGAGGTGCACGCCTGCAGTAGGAGGAGGTGCACGCCTGCCGTAGAAGGTGCATGTCTGCCGTAGAAGGTGGTGCGTGTCTGCAGTACAGGGAGGTGCGTGTCTGCAGCAGAGGTTCATGTCGGCATCAGAGGTGCATGGCTGAAGTAGGAGGAGGTGCACGCCTGCAGTAGAAGGTGCATGCCTGCAGTAGGAGGAAGTGCATGCCTGCAGTAGGAGGAAGTGCGTGCCTGCAGTAGGAGGAAGTGCGTGCCTGCAGTAGGAGGAAGTGCGTGCCTGCAGTACAGGGAGGTGTGTGTCTGCAGCAGAGGAGCGTGTCTGCAGCAGAGGAGCGTGTCTGCAGCAGAGGAGCGTGTCTGCAGCAGAGGAGCGTGTCTGCAGCAGAGGAGCGTGTCTGCAGCAGAGGAGCGTGTCTGCAGCAGAGGAGCATGTCTGCAGCAGAGGAGCATGTCTGCAGCAGAGGAGCATGTCTGCAGCAGAGGAGCATGTCTGCAGCAGAGGAGCATGTCTGCAGCAGAGGAGCATGTCTGCAGCAGAGGAGCATGTCTGCAGCAGAGGAGCATGTCTGCAGCAGAGGAGCATGTCTGCAGCAGAGGAGCATGCCTGCAGCAGAGGAGCATGCCTGAAGTAGGAGGTGGTGCACGCCTGCAGTAGGAGGTGGTGCACGCCTGCAGTAGGAGGTGGTGCACGCCTGCAGTAGGAGGTGGTGCACGCCTGCAGTAGGAGGTGCATGTCTGCGGTAGAAGGTGGTGCATGCCTGCAGTACAGGGAGGTGCGTGTCTGCAGCAGAGGTGCATGTCTGCAGCAGAGGTGCATGCCCGAAGTAGGAGGAGGTGCACGCCTGCAGTAGGAGGTGCACGACTGCAGTAGAAGGTGCATGTCTGCGGTAGAAGGTGGTGCGTGTCTGCAGTACAGGGAGGTGTATGTCTGCAGCAGAGGTGCATGTCTGCAGCAGAGGTGCATGCCTGGAGTAGGAGGAGGTGCACGCCTGGAGTAGGAGGAGGTGCACGCCTGGAGTAGGAGGAGGTGCACGCCTGGAGTAGGAGGAGGTGCACGCCTGCAGTAGAAGAAGGTGCGTGTCTGCAGCAGAGGTGCATGCCTGAAGTAGGAGGAGGTGCACGCCAGAAGTAGGAGGTGGTGCACGCCAGAAGTAGAAGGTGCATGTCTGCGGTAGAAGGTGGTGCGTGTCTGCAGTACAGGGAGGTGTATGTCTGCAGCAGAGGTGCATGTCTGCAGCAGAGGTGCATGCCTGGAGTAGGAGGTGCACGCCTGGAGTAGGAGGAGGTGCACGCCTGCAGTAGGAGGAGGTGCAGGTCTGCGGTAGAAGGTGGTGCGTGTCTGCAGTACAGGGAGGTGCATGTCTGCAGCAGAGGTTCATGTCGGTATCAGAGGTGCATGGCTGAAGTAGGAGGAGGTGCACGCCTGCAGTAGAAGAAGGTGCACGCCTGCAGTAGAAGAAGGTGCACGCCTGCAGTAGAAGAAGGTGCATGCCTGCAGTAGGAGGAAGTGCATGCCTGCAGTACAGGGAGGTGCGTGTCTGCAGCAGAGGTGCATGTCTGCAGCAGAGGTGCATGCCTGAAGTAGGAGGAGGTGCACGCCTGCAGAAGGAGGAGGTGCACGCCTGCAGTAGAAGGTGCATGTCTGCGGTAGAAGGTGGTGCGTGTCTGCAGTACAGGGAGGTGTATATCCGCAGCAGAGGTGCATGTCTTAAGTAGGAGGAGGTGCACGCCTGCAGTAGGAGGAGGTGCACGCCTGCAGTAGAAGGTGCGTGTCTGCGGTAGGAGGTGGTGCATGTCTGCAGCAGAGGTGCGTGTCTGCAGCAGAGGTGCGTGTCTGCAGCAGAGGTGCAGGTCTGCAGCAGAGGTGCAGGTCTGCAGCAGAGGTGCAGGTCTGCAGCAGAGGTGCAGGTCTGCAGCAGAGGTGCAGGTCTGCAGCAGAGGTGCAGGTCTGCAGCAGAGGTGCAGGTCTGCAGCAGAGGTGCAGGTCTGCAGCAGAGGTGCAGGTCTGCAGCAGAGGTGCAGGTCTGCAGCAGAGGTGCAGGTCTGCAGCAGAGGTGCAGGTCTGCAGCAGAGGTGCAGGTCTGCAGCAGAGGTGCAGGTCCGCAGCAGAGGTGCAGGTCCGCAGCAGAGGTGCAGGTCCGCAGCAGAGGTGCAGGTCCGCGGCAGAGGTGCAGGTCCGCGGCAGAGGTGCAGGTCCGCGGCAGAGGTGCAGGTCCGCGGCAGAGGTGCAGGTCCGCGGCAGAGGTGCAGGTCCGCGGCAGAGGTGCAGGTCCGCAGCAGAGGTGCAGGTCCGCAGCAGAGGTGCAGGTCCGCAGCAGAGGTGCAGGTCCGCAGCAGAGGTGCAGGTCCGCAGCAGAGGTGCAGGTCCGCAGCAGAGGTTCATGCCTGCAGTAGGAGGAGGTGCACGCCTGCAGTAGGAGGAGGTGCACGCCTGCAGTAGGAGGAGGTGCACGCCTGCAGTAGGAGGAGGTGCACGCCTGCAGTAGGAGGAGGTGCACGCCTGCAGTAGAAGGTGCGTGTCTGCGGTAGGAGGTGGTGCGTGTCTGCAGCAGAGGTGCAGGTCTGCAGCAGAGGTGCAGGTCTGCAGCAGAGGTGCAGGTCTGCAGCAGAGGTGCAGGTCCGCAGCAGAGGTGCAGGTCCGCAGCAGAGGTGCAGGTCCGCAGCAGAGGTGCAGGTCCGCAGCAGAGGTGCAGGTCCGCAGCAGAGGTGCAGGTCCGCAGCAGAGGTTCATGCCTGCAGTAGGAGGAGGTGCACGCCTGCAGTAGGAGGAGGTGCACGCCTGCAGTAGGAGGAGGTGCACGCCTGCAGTAGGAGGAGGTGCACGCCTGCAGTAGGAGGAGGTGCACGCCTGCAGTAGGAGGAGGTGCACGCCTGCAGTAGAAGGTGCGTGTCTGCGGTAGGAGGTGGTGCGTGTCTGCAGCAGAGGTGCAGGTCTGCAGCAGAGGTGCAGGTCTGCAGCAGAGGTGCAGGTCTGCAGCAGAGGTGCAGGTCCGCAGCAGAGGTGCAGGTCCGCAGCAGAGGTGCAGGTCCGCAGCAGAGGTGCAGGTCCGCAGCAGAGGTGCAGGTCCGCAGCAGAGGTGCAGGTCCGCAGCAGAGGTGCAGGTCCGCAGCAGAGGTGCAGGTCCGCAGCAGAGGTGCAGGTCCGCAGCAGAGGTGCAGGTCCGCAGCAGAGGTGCAGGTCCGCAGCAGAGGTGCAGGTCCGCAGCAGAGGTTCAGGTCCTGCAGTGAGGAGGTGCACGCCTGCAGTAGGAGGAGGTGCACGCCTGCAGTAGGAGGAGGTGCACGCCTGCAGTAGGAGGAGGTGCACGCCTGCAGTAGGAGGAGGTGCACGCTTGCAGTAGGAGGAGGTGCACGCTTGCAGTAGGAGGAGGTGCACTCCTGCAGTAGGAGGAGGTGCACTCCTGCAGTAGGAGGAGGTGCACTCCTGCAGTAGGAGGAGGTGCATTCCTGCAGTAGGAGGAGGTGCACTCCTGCAGTAGGAGGAGGTGCACTCCTGCAGTAGGAGGAGGTGCACTCCTGCAGTAGGAGGAGGTGCACTCCTGCAGTAGGAGGAGGTGCACTCCTGCAGTAGGAGGAGGTGCACTCCTGCAGTAGGAGGAGGTGCACGCCTGCAGTAGGAGGAGGTGCACGCCTGCAGTAGGAGGAGGTGCACGCCTGCAGTAGGAGGAGGTGCACGCCTGCAGTAGGAGGAGGTGCACGTCTGCAGTAGAAGAAGGTGCGTGTCTGCAGTACAGGGAGGTGCATGTCTGAGGTTCATGTCTGCAGCAGAGGTTCATGTCTGCAGCAGAGGTTCATGTCTGCAGCAGAGGTTCATGTCTGCAGCAGAGGTTCATGTCTGCAGCAGAGGTTCATGTCTGCAGCAGAGGTTCATGTCTGCAGCAGAGGTTCATGTCTGCAGCAGAGGTGCATGTCTGCAGCAGAGGTGCATGTCTGCAGCAGAGGTGCATGTCTGCAGCAGAGGTGCATGTCTGCAGCAGAGGTGCATGTCTGCAGCAGAGGTGCATGTCTGCAGCAGAGGTGCATGTCTGCAGCAGAGGTGCATGTCTGCAGCAGAGGTGCATGTCTGCAGCAGAGGTGCATGTCTGCAGCAGAGGTGCATGTCTGCAGCAGAGGTGCATGTCTGCAGCAGAGGTGCATGTCTGCAGCAGTGGTGCATGTCTGCGCAGCAGAGGTGCATGGCTGCAGCAGAGATGCATGGCTGAAGTAGGAGGAGGTGCACGCCTGCAGTAGAAGGTGCACGTCTGCAGTAGAAGGTGCATGCCTGCAGTAGGAGGAAGTGCATGCCTGCAGTACAGGGAGGTGCGTGTCTGCAGCAGATGTGCATGTCTGCAGTAGGAGGAGGAGCATGCCTGCAGTATGTCTGCAGTAGGAGGGGGAGCATGCCTGTAGTAGAGGGAGGTGCATGCTTGCAGCAGAGGTGAATGCCTGCAGCACAGGTGAACGTGTAGCTCTGTGGTGGCTGCCTTCTGGTCAGTAGTTACACGTAATAACAAAGTGCCGTCTGTGGCTGTTTTCGCAGGCAGCACAATAGGCATATTAGTATTATGCACATGCTACAAGCCATCGAATGGAGTCTTGTTAGCAAGAGCTTGTTTACACCTACTCAGTCACACTGTGCATAACTATAATGAGTACATAACTAAGGGACAGAAGACGCCAAGCAGGAGAGAGAAGCAGCCACGTGCTAAGAGGACGCCCTGCGCCCACACAGGATGACAAGGCCCTCCTCTGAGCAGATGTGAGGGAGACCACGAAACACGATGCAGTGTGCAGCAGGAGTGAACCACTGCCCGCATCACCAGACTACGCGCCCTCCATGCAGTGCGCACTGCAGCTTGTGATTAAGCAACTGGAGAGCACGTGGCCGTTACCCATCGAATCCCTGCGTGCCTCCTGCCCGTGGCGCAGGAGGCGGGGGCTGCAGGTCACCCCCCACAGGCCCTTGATAAGGTTCAGTTGGAACATTAATAAAGAGGCCTTCAGTGCTTAGTCATGGAGCATTTACTGCGATTTCAAGTGCAAACTGTAACAGCGTTTGACAATGAGAATTATTTAGGTTTAGTGCTTATGTTTAGTGTTCCTTTCTCAGATTGCACATTTAAGGTATTTTGCAACCTTAACTCTGCTTACAACCACAAGCAGGTGTGGCGCTTACATGTTGTGCCAAATCTCGATCACATGCTCCGTTCCTTACACCCGACACAAAAACTCAACACTAAAAGGAGTGACTACAGGAAACACCCTTTTCCTATCCATGTGCGGCATAAATTCTGGCCTTCTCCAGGCGCACAAAGTCACCCACACCCATCAACTGATCTGTACTGGCTGCTGCTTGCGAGCCTATCCTGGTACGCCTTTGCTTACAACCACAAATGTAAGCTGCACCGAGTCTAAAGAACACTCTCCGGGCCTCACACACACAAAAGCAAAACTCAGCCCCAATAGATCAGGCTTCTCCCACCGCCCTTCTTCTATCCATGCACTCTAGATGAACCTGACCATTCGAGAAAGTGCTTTAGGACTCGACAAGGGTGGGGAAGTGCCATATAAATGCTATGATACAATACCATGGAAAATGTTGTCTTTAACGCTTGTGTCATCTCTGGCTCACTCAACCCTATCATGTCATGTAGTTGACTCCTTCCCCAAATCATGGCGCCCACACCAGGCTACACCGGCCCTTCGCCCCATGCAATCCTACTTAAACACATCATGGAGCCCACCCTTTGCAGCTCGCCCCGCCCCTTCGCCCCCTGTAACCCTGCCCCTTGAGCAGAGGCGCTTGTTTCAGCTGATAAAAGGGAGCAAACTCGAGACATGTTCTTCAGCCCATCACAGCGCTGACCCTGTGAAATCAAAACAGCCAATCGGCATCCAAAACTCATCACTGCCAGAAGGCTACAGCCCCGGCAGGCATCCAAAGTTCATCACTACCCGCTACCTTCGGCCCATCACAGCGCTGACCTTGTGAACTGACCTCAACTGTGACAAAGTGTCACACATCGATAAGAAAACCGAAACAGCAACTAAAAAACAAAAAATGAATGTGGAGTAATGAGGCTATTGCCTCGGTATCCAAAAACTCATCACTGTCAGAAGGCATCGGACAGACGAAGACAAGAACAGCGACATGTTCTTCAGACAGGAGAAAGAAGTAAAGGCAGAGACTCATGGGGTCCCACTGAAAGCCCAAGTGAGACCGCAAGAATGTGGAGGTACAGCGGCCACAGGCTAGGATTAAACATGGGAAGAGAAAGCACGCACAGGTTAGGGACGCAACCTGTAAATGTATGAATCTTAAGAGGTACCCTAACGACTATACAATATAGTACAGGAATACAATGGTGTGATTTTGTGGGATCTTTACAGTGTGAATGTCACACCAATCAGATGGACATTTTGTTTGCGCGTCTGAGTAGGGGTGAGAGAAATACCTTTTTTGTCAATCTGCAGTAAATCAGATCTGAGGACGTGAAACAGGCCAATTCCACCTATTCTGCAGCCACCTGTCTACTGGTTCAAAAAAAAGAGGAATGCAGGCGACATGCCAACAAGAATTCCTCCTCGTGTGCAGTGAGGAACGCACGAAACCCAGAATTCCTATACAGTCCAGAGCGGTCAGGGGCTGTACAATGTAATTTGTGCTAATTATATTCTGTTACTCATACAGCTGGCCACTGAGAGTGCTCTTCAAAGCAACTTTCCCAGTTGGGGAGCGCTAATGTGGCGCCTAGTAAGCGCCAGGAGGTCCCAGCAGGCAGTCGCGGCACACAGACTTCCCTACTGGGGAAGTTGACGTCAGGGGTCTCTCACAGCACTTCTGAAAGCGACTGTGCTTTTGGCTTTTTTTCTGCCCACGGAGCAGACTATTCGCATTCTGCTCTGCAGGCAGAAGGGGAAACAAGCGTTGGCAAAGCCAATAAGAATCAACAATCCAAGAGCTATAAGAGTTGTCAATGTTAATATCTCTTCATGCTATTCATCAAGAATTGGAAGAATAATAATCAATTAAAACTGAACTCTGAAAAAAACGAAGTTAGGCCCTGCACCCACTCCAAAGGCTACGATTAAGAGCCTGGGCATACAGATCGACTCGGATCTCTCCATGAGCATGCAGATCAGCTCGGTCACCTCTGCATGTTTTTTCCAACTCTGGAAATTGCAAAAAATCTGAAGATTTTTCAGCAGAGAGGCCAGTATCCAAATCACTATTGCTTTGATCTTATCAAAAATTGATTATGCAAATGCACTTAGGTCTCCTGCAAAACCAGAAACACCGTCTGCAGATGATACAAAATTAAGCCGCCAGAATTATTTACCAACAAGACAGACGTTGTCACATCAGGCCGCTGCTGAAAGAGCTCCACTGGCTCCCTGTGGAGCAGCGCTCTATGTTCAAAATAGGATGCATCTTGTTTAAAGTTATACATGGCATAGGTCCCAAGTATATATCCTCAAGAATTCACAAATACTCCCCACATGCACATGAATCTATTGGCAGTTCCTCGATTCAGACGTAAACGGACAGGAGGGTCACGTTTTTCAAGACAGGGACCCCAATTCTGGAACTCTCTGCCTACATCTCTGAGATTAGAAACAGACCATTTGTGATTTAGAAAAAAGCTGAAGACCTGGCTTTTTACCCAAGCGCACAGTTAGACACGGACTTCTTTACCGGTTACTCCAGAATTAAACTCAGCGCCAAGAGACCTGCAGGTGAACGTGCGCTTTAGAAATTCACAATAACATAACATCTGTAGGCGTAGTCAATGCTAATGGCACATCAGGGCAGCCATGCACACTCGGTGCCAGGTGAGGCCTGCCCTCCTCGCAGTCACCAGCGGAGCATGTAATGTGCCCTTGCCCCTCTGGGGGCTGGGGCACTGAAAGCAGCGCAGCAGACACGCATAGACAGAGAAGCAACATCTCCACAGCAGATCTTCGCTTACAAATGGCATCATGTAATAATGCAATAACAATGTAATTTACATTAGTTGGCATAATGTTAGCAATTGTTTTTTTGTTATTGTGGTCTCCCTGCATGAATGGAACAAAGTAGATGTTCCTATTGAGTATGTTTGTTTCCACTATACATTTCTTGAAAGAGATTAATAAAAATATATAGAAAGTAAGTTGAGCTAAATATAACGTAGTCACTGTTTCCATGTGATGGTCAGGCTTTAATTTGATGGATGTGACAATTGGAAATTAAGCGCACAGGCATGATAAAATAAAACGTCAAGGGGAGATGTAAATTTAAACTCGCGCTTCTGTGCATTTCATAGAGGCTTTATGTGAGTGCATGTCTGAAACCTGAAAATGATGTAAAGCCTTTTTTAAGCGAGTATTTTGAAAGTAAATCTGAATTGAAAGTAATGTTGCACTAGCAAACCATTGCGTTTATTTATACCCTGATTTGCTGGTGAAACATTTTTAATTGTTGATTGCACCCAAAACACGGTGCAATATTACATTTAATTATGAATGCATGTGAATTACTTTGACAACATGTGCGTAAACAAAGGCTTTGCATCACTTGCTCTGTTTCTAAACACGCACCCAAATAAAGTCTTTAAATTGAAGTGACAGAAGTGTGATTTAGGGACTTGTTTTGAAAGTTAATCACGGGCACTCAGAATTACAAGTATATCATACCAATGCAAGATCTGAGTGTTGGAGTACATAAATCATGTGTAGAATGCATGTGAATTACTTTTACAACATGCACTTAAACAAAGCTTTGCATCACTTGATTTTGTTTGTAAACATGCACCCAAATAAAGTCTTTAAATTGAAGTGATAGAAGTGTGATTTAGGCACACGTTTCAAAAGTCAATCACAGGCAAGCAGAATTACAAATATATCATACAGATGCGGGACCTGAGTGTTAATGTACACCAATCATGTGTAAAATAACTATTGGCGCCCTCGGAAAACAGCGTCTGCCATGTGACCTCAGTCTTTGAATAGACTGCAAATGTGACAAGATAAGAACAAGATTTACAGGCCTGTTTACAGAGGAGCTTGGAGCACCCACTGAAAACACGAGAGCTCGTGTTAGGTGCTCTTTAACAAAGAAAAAATTAGTTCCTGAAACTGATCCTAAAAGGGAAGCAGTGGAGGGATAGTGTAATTGGTCTATGCTCTCGGAGAAGGCTAAGCACAGGAAGAGGCATGACAAATGCATGCCATGGACAAATGGGGAGAAAGAATATGAAAGCGACGATTCAGACAGCAAATGGGAAGCCTATGGGCGGGCTGAAGCCCACAAAGTCTATATAACATGTCTCTTTGAGACAGCGCATGCCCTGTCTAGCTGAGACCTAAAAAGGGCAAATTTCCCACATTTCGTATAATACTTGAAAAATTGCCCATCTCTACATATAAATTCAGCTAATGTCACCAAGGGTTCTGACAGGCATTAGAGCAGTTCTAATGAACATTTAGTCGAACTGCTTGCTGTCAAGTTGTTCAAGGCACCTTCATTTTATAGTTTAAACAATTTTAATTTGAAGGAAATCTATAGCCATAATGTATGTGGCAGAGTGTGTGTGTAAACCACAAGAATGAGCAGAAGTGAGTAAGCAAAGGGTAATGTAAAGAAAGGTGGACCGGTGACTAAAAGAGACAAATAGAGCAGGCCACTGGAGCATCCGAGCACTGAGGAGTATGAGGAACATCAAGCGCAGGCAGCAGGGGTTGAGATGAATGAGGAAGTACAGGGAGTACAGACTAAGGCATGGCAAGATAAGGAAAGCGAAGTCTGAAGAGGACAATGCAAAAAGCAGGGGCAGAGAAGAACGAGGATGTACCACAAGGACGATGTGCTCATGACGAGGAAGGGGGGTTTACAGCTAACACAAAAGCAGCTGATGGACAATGTACAGCATGAGCAGATTGAGGAGAAGGGGTAAGCACAGCAAGTGCAAGTCCAATGGAATAACACATGCAGAACTAATCAGCCCAGGCTGCAGAGTACAGGAACTGCCCAGGCTGCAGAGTACAGAAACAGCCCAGGCTGCGGAGTACAGAAACAGCCCAGGCTGCGGAGTACAGAAACAGCCCAGGCTGCGGAGTACAGAAACAGCCCAGGCTGCGGAGTACAGAAACAGCCCAGGCTGCGGAGAACAGAAACAGCCCAGGCTGCGGAGAACAGAAACAGCCCAGGCTGCGGAGAACAGAAACAGCCCAGGCTGCGGAGAACAGAAACAGCCCAGGCTGCGGAGAACAGAAACAGCCCAGGCTGCGGAGAACAGAAACAGCCCAGGCTGCGGAAAACAGAAACAGCGCAGGCTGCGGAAAACAGAAACAGCGCAGGCTGCGGAGAACAGAAACAGCGCAGGCTGCGGAGAACAGAAACAGCGCAGGCTGCGGAGAACAGAAACAGCGCAGGCTGCGGGAGAACAGAAACAGCGCAGGCTGCGGAGAACAGAAACAGCGCAGGCTGCGGAGAACAGAAACAGCGCAGGCTGCGGAGAACAGAAACAGCGCAGGCTGCGGAGAACAGAAACAGCGCAGGCTGCGGAGAACAGAAACAGCGCAGGCTGCGGAGAACAGAAACAGCGCAGGAGAACAGAAACAGCGCAGGAGAACAGAAACAGCGCAGGCTGTGGAGAAAGGGACCAGCAGAGGATGGAAACCAGCACAGGATCAGGCGAATAGGAACAGCGCATGCCTTCAAGAATGAAATGATGCAAGTTATGGCGAAGGGAGGAACATATGCTGAGAATAGCAGCAGTGCAAGCTGTGGAAAACGGGAGCAGTGCAGGCCCAGGAAAACGGGAGCAGTGAAAGTAGTGAAAACTGGAGCAGTGCAGGTAGTGGAAAATGGGAGACCTGCAAGTTGTGGAGAATGGGAGAAGCATAGGCTGTAAAAATAAACTAATGCACATATGGAAAACAATAGAAGCAGTGGTTGTGGAGAAACGGAGTGGCGCAGGCTCTGGAGAATGGAGCAGTGCGGGGTGTGGAAAATGGGAGCAGTACATGTTCCAGACAACAGGAGCAGGGCGGGCAGTAGAAAACTGGAGCCGTGCAGGTACTGCGCCTGGGTGAAATTTTAATTACGCTGGAGTAATTTAAATAATTCTGTGTTACTCTTTTCACGTGAATTTACCGAAAATTACGCGATTATGCCCGTTTGCGTAAAAATTAGTAATTTGGTGCACAAATCCTACCGCTGCAGCACAGGAACAAAGAATTCAACGAGCGCAAGCGGCTGCTGCGGCTATTCATGTTCTGCTGCATTAGCGCCATTAGTGCTCATTTCTTAGAGCAAAATTTATCCTCTGGTCCATTTTGGACATTAGGGTACATTTTGCGCTAAGAAAATAGCGCTAAATGCTGGGTTACGCTCCTCTAGTATTTCTACATAACCTCGGGTAATTTGGCTGTGATTTTGCATAATTAAGTACTCACCCCACCCTTAGCAGGGACTAGACAACAGGAGCTGTGTCTGGACTGGAAAGGGGGAGCAATTGTAGCAGAGGCTCTGGAGACGGGAGCAGCGCAGGCTGTGGAGAACGAGAGCAGAAGAGGACGTGGAAAACAGCAGCACTGCAAGCTGTGGGGAATGAATGAAGGCATGTTGTACAGATCGAAGTAAGGCAGGCTGTGCAGAATAGACTAAAGCATGCTAAGAAGAGTGGGAGCAGCAGGCTGTGGAGGACGGAAAGAGCACAGGCTGTAAACAACGAGAGCAGTGTAGGCATGGAAAACGGGAGGAGGGCAGGCTTTGGTGAAAGGGGAGAGTGCAGGCTTTGGTGAAAGGGGAGAGTGCAGGCTTTGGTGAAAGGGGAGAGTGCAGGCTTTGGTGAAAGGGGAGAGTGCAGGCTTTGGTGAAGTGCAGGCTTTGGTGAAAGGGGACAGTGCAGGCTTTGGTGAAAGGGGACAGTGCAGGCTTTGGTGAAGTGCAGGCTTTGGTGAAAGGGGAGAGTGCAGGCTTTGGTGAAAGGGGAGAGTGCAGGCTTTGGTGAAAGGGGACAGTGCAGGCTTTGGCAAAGAGGAGCAGCTGAGGCTCTGAAGAAAGGAATCGGGCAGCACCGACTGAGAAGGCGGCCATGGAGATGGGAGAGCAGATTGTGGAGAACAAACTCATGCATGTTGTGAAGGATGGGGCAGTGCAGCCAAGCCCCCTTCTGGACTCCTGCAAGTAAAGACTACAAGATCCACAAAGAACTGACCACCACATGTAAACAGCAAACAAACTCATGACATACACACACCTACGTTCCCACACGCTGGTAGATTTAGTTTCCCCAGGATAAAGGCATAAATACACTGTAGGTGGTGTATCTAAACTATACCCTCCCACAAGACCCGTTCAGAGGTCAGATACGTGAACTACAGACTGACAAACAGAACCGTTCCCACCACGGAGTCCTTGAAAGGACCTTAAATGCCCTTTTTGCATACAGAGCTTTTCAAATACTTTTGATTGAGTTTTCATAGTCGTGATGATGACCCACACATTTGTTGAGTGACTGCTGAAAAGTCAGCTTGCACAAGTAAAAAAATAGGGAACGATAAATCATTCATGGAGCTTACCAAAAACAGTTTTTAGGCTTTCCATTGTATATGATCTCACCATATATATGATACATCTTTTGAGCACGAATGCACCGTTACTCACCCTTCTTGCTATTGTTTTTTCTATCTTTTATGCCACAAATATATGCTCAGTTATGCAACACGCTTTTTCTTCTTTCAAGTAATCCAAGAGCATTGCTTTTGCTTAATATATGCGCTGTTGGATATTATATATTTTTTTTTCAAAGAGTTTATGACATAAGGATACAGACTCTTGGCTGTATTTAAGCGAAACTCTGTTTAATTTTCCAAATGAACCACAGTTCTTCGTTGTAGCTGGCTTATTCAGGTTCACCTTTGAAAGATAGGCTAGCCCTAGTATTCTGTTATAAGGCCTGTAACTTAAGCAAAACATGAGCTCCAAGCTAGGAAGGCACCAAGGGGCCGACACCTGCCAGCATCTCCCAAGGTCTAGTCTTTCCCAGTGACTAGAGGTGCCACCATTATCGAACCCCACACATGCACATTTATTCTTTCCAATTTGCTAGGGCAAATCTGACACAAGCACAAGCGGACGTGCTCTGATCCGTCCTCCACAATCTATCAACTGATTGGCCAGTGGCTAGAGAGCTGTGTTCCAGATCCCGAGGGTGTTAGGGATTTTACCACTGGCGGCCTAGCATAATCACGGATCGGCGCTGGTTGGAACTCTTGATTTAAGTGTCAGACCAAGAAGTTCATCAGGCTTCATCTGTGCCTACGAAATGCCAGCACACAGAGTTATGCCCATTAAGTGAGTTTTTAGAATTCAATCGAGTTGGGTGATAGAACAACCATGGCAGATTAAATGAATATAGAATTTGTAAAGTGCGGCTAATACCCTGGGGTGTTTAAGCGCTGGTCTCAGAGAGATGAGCTGCATAAGGAAGGAAGAAAGTGAAGTTATTGATTAAACAGCCATTTTAAGTGCTTTCCTAAAAACAAAGAGATCTGTTTTCCTTTTCAGTTCCCGGGAAGAGAATTCGATAGTCTGGTTGTGTCCACAATAAAGCTTCTGCTGCCCCAGCTATCTTTTTTGTATTTAGGCACAATGAGATTATATTCTGATGCAGACCGAAGTGGTCTAGTAGGACTATACCATTGAAAACTGTTCTTAAGGTATTCAGGACCGATGCCATGGAGTGATTTAAAGACAACGCACAAAGCTTTCAAAATCAACACGCTTCCCAACTGGATGCCAGTGTAGGTGGCTGTGCGCAGAAGAAGCGGATTTGCATTTTGGAATGCCTAATAGCTGGCTTGCAGCTGCATTTTGAACGATCTGGATCTTGGTCATTAATTTTTTTCTGATGACAAATAAGGCATTACAGTAATCAACCTTTGAAAGTACCAGGGCTGAGGTCCCATTTTTTTGAAGATCGGGAGGAATAAAAGAAATGATCTTCCTTGGGAGTTTTAGTGTGACGCAGAAGTGACGCAGAGGTGACGGTGTTGATATGACACTCGAAGGATAGTTTGCTGTCAAAGACTACCCCAAGGTTCTTTACCTTGTCAATGGGGGTAGAAAGAGAGCCCACTTCTTACGGCCACCAGGTTGGGGACCAGAAGGTGGTATTGCTCCAGAAGAGCAAGACCTCAGTCTTGCTAGAGTAGAGCGTTAGGCAGTTTAAAGCCATCCAATTTCCGACCTGAAGCAGGCAGTCATGGAAGCATGTGGCAGTCTCGGTGGGATTGCTAGACACAGATATAACAATTTGGGTGTCATAGGAGTAGGACACCACCGAGAACCTAAAGGACTTGATCAGTAAGGCCAGTGGGGCAACAAATATTAAGAAGAGTAGAGCTCAAAGACGAGCCCTGGGGGACGCAGCAAGGTAGTGAGAACATAGGAGAACAGAGATCTTCCAAAGCCACTAACAGTCCTCGGTCAACAAGAAAGGATTTAAGCAAGGATAGTGCAAGTCCCTTTATCCCGAAAGAGGCCAGATGTGCACGGATTTAAAACAGGAGCTTACAGCAGGCCCCCCCCCACCCACCTGGAACTTGTGCATAACAATTTAACACTTCAAGTATTATCATTATCTTATTATACAATCTTATCCTATTATATATCTTATTATAGACTCATCATCATAAGCAATGCTAGCAGGGTGATCGCAGCCCACTGCGATGCAAACACATTGTAACTGCTACACAACCACGCTAAGCCCTGCAAGGCAAAGCCAACACGCTGCTGTTTAGAAAACAATCCCAAGAGGTCTGCAGAGCTGGAGGCCCTCCATACCTGCAGGCAGACGCAAAAGGGGGATCTTTGAAAGCTCTGCCTCTAGATTCTTCTGCCTGCTCTATTTTCAGGGAAACAGCTTTTAACAACGAGGTTTTTACCTCGTTGTGCATTTACCACGCATTTTTTAGCACGCATATTTTTACCGCGAATATGCATTTACAACGCATGCCAATACCACGCATTTAAGGTAAGTTGGGTGGGGGGGGTCTCCCCCCAACAAATACACTGTTTTTAAATCTAAAATCGTATTGGCATGTGTTTTAAATGCATATTCGCGGTAAAAACATGCGTGCTAACAAATGCGTGGCAAAGGCATACGATGCATTTACCTGCGTTGTACCGTCGTACAACCCTATTTTCACTTCTCTGGCATTCGGCTGGCCAACCAAATCCAAGTTAACAGACCTGCTATTTTGGCGGCCCTCCCTTCTTTGCTGTGCCCCTTCCTCATGTCTTTTAGTGTCCCTTCCTGATAACTCTTATATCTGGCTTTCCATCCTGTTTCAATGATCAGTGTCCCATTTGCATTTAGGGATTTCTCCCGGCTGCACATTTTATAAATTGAAAAATTAGGAGGCAGGAAGTAAACGGTTCCACATATATAAATTATCACTTCAAGCTGTGCACAATCAAAAGTATTATTAAAAAGGTCGATGGCCATTTTTCCCTAATATGTCTATTTGTGAGATGGGCCTAGCGCTTTGTTTTATAATTGTGTACTATATATTATTGCCGCAAGTTGCTACGTGAAATATGATCATGCTATCATACAAAATCCTACAAGATAATATATAAATTGTCAACATCCAGAAAAATAGTAGGATTTTTTCTGGCACTCCACCTACTTGTGGGCTTTCATGGTTTATCACTGAAACTGTTCACTCTTACAATATGGTTATTTTACACAAAACTGGAATAACTACCAAATGATTAGGCTTGGAATTTAGGGCCCAGTTTTTATATTGCTGGATGGGGTCAACTCAGTCGGAGAAACAAAGTTAATTACTCCGCTGCCTTGACGGAGTCCCTGCCCACCAAATGTATAATTAACTGGCAAGCATTTCTGAAGCACTGCAGTAATCACTGTCACGGCGGTTCCGGTCCATGCTTTTTTAAGTTTGACGCACGGCTCCATCAACATGATGGATTCATCCGTCAAAAGTATTCATTTTTTGTTTCAAATAGAAAATCCCATGTGGGATTTTCTTTCTAAAATAAAAAAAACCAATGCCGCCCCCACACCTCCCCCCCCCATGGGAGTTATCTCCCATGGTGTGAGGGGCATTAAATTATGTGGCTGAGACAGACGTCAACCTCCAATGGCGCTTACTCTGTTGGGCCTGAGTGGTGTAACAATGGTGGAGACGGAGTAGTCTCCACCATAGTTACACCAAAGGTTCGCCGACATTCAGTGGGGTGGGCGGACCATTATTTTGGTGGTAGGGATACTTCGTTGTGACAAAGTATCCTACTGCCAACATATAAATCAGGCCCTTGGTCACTTATTCTCCTAAAAGGTTAGCAAAAGTGCTCGGCATCATTCAAAATGGTGGCGAAGGATGGTTAGGAAAATCAGGAAAGGAAATGGGGTCCATGTCCATCGGCTGCTGCTCAAGTTTCATCATGTTGGCAAACAGCACAGATTTGCATTACGGTAGGCGTTAATGGCAGCAAGAAAGCAAGGTAGAAGTGAAAAATTGTTGGGAATTGTAGGGTTCAATTTGATAGCAGAATAAATATAACATTGTTGAAGGAAACATTCCAGATGAGTGACAGAATGAATATGATGGGGAAGCTAAGCAGAGAATTTTTAGATGTGTGCACGCCGACTGTAATTTGTCTTTTAGATTAACGTGCACCGGCTGTAACTTGCCATTTAGATTTCTGTGCGCCTGCTGTAATTTGCCAATAAATATTGTCGATGTACTCCGCAAAGAGTCTGGTCTCAGAAAAACGGGCTTAAAGGAGTATAAACACAGAAAGTAGTTAACACAAGTTTATTAACGGAGCAAACTGCAATATAAACCATCATTCTAAAGTAAGTCTAATGTAGTTTGATAGAAGCCAATGAACCACCTCATGCTGAACGCTGTAAAATTACATGGTGGTAAAAGATGTGGCTGAAAGGTGTTTATACCCAGGTAGAGCGTGGCACAGGCATTTCACAATTCTGGCAGGTTTTATGGGACAGGCAGGCATTAGAGAAACAATCGATGGAAAACGCAAGAGTGTTTATTCAGATATTTGACAGACTAAAGACCTAAAAACAAGTTTAGAGTACTATTTAAATGCCCATAAGATGCCCCTAACTTCCGCTGAAAGTAACAATCATTCTAATGAAATTAGGTGACTAGCCATAAGGGGAACAGCAAAAACACGTTACTTACCTGTACACTGTGGTTCTCCAGTATTGACATCTTTCATACATTCACATTAAATCTTCCCCGTCGTTGTGGTGGGAGTCCCAGGGTAACAGTAATATAAGCAGTGTTAAAGCATTAGCATTAAAACCTCATAGAAAACAATAGACATTGTAAGCCAATTGACATTGTTTTAAAGCATCCAAACATCAACAAATCAGAGCAGACACTGAAGCACTCATACCCTGCAGGGCCACCATATCTCAGATATCAAGCATGAGTGTGATACAGGAAAAAACTGAGGCAACTAATTGGTGAGCCTTAACGGAGCGGAGGGAGGGTCGCATGTGAATCTATGAAAGATATCAATACAGGAGAACCAAATTTCACAGGTAAGTAACTTGTTTTTCTCCAGTATGGTATCTTTCATAGATTGTAATCACTAATGGAAGTTGTTGGCTGGTAACCATTCTAATATCGGTTGTGCTTGTGCCGAGAGAACCTGTGGTCGTGGATGCTCCCCGTTTGGTGAGATGAAACATGGCTGTAGTGTTTCCTGTTCTCACCAAAACCGACGAGTTGCGAAGCCTGGGGAAGAAAGCCTGAAGACCTAGGAAAACCACTTTCAGTTCTAGGAGGTTTGTGTGTGACAAAACCTTCTGAACAGTCCATTTTCTATGAACTTCCAAGTCCTATAAGTGATTCCCCAGCCTTCTAGGGAGAGGTCCGTTGTCATCACTACCTAGGGTTGAACGGGGAGGAACGAGAGACCCTGAGAGATATTCTCCGTATTCGTCCACCAAGACATTTCCAACTTCATCTGTGGTGTAAGCGACATTGTGTTTTCGAAGGAGCCCTGGCACTGGATCCACAGAGCATCCAGTTGCTCCTGTAATGGCTGCATTCGAAGACAAAAGTTTGGAATCAATGGGATGCAGGATGACATCATCCCCAACATGGACTTGTACTTTCTTACAGAAGTGGACTCTCTTGCTAATAGGGATTCCGTGAGTGATTTTAGACGGAGAATCCTGTCCTCTGTGGGAAAAGCTTTTGACACTTCCGTATCTAGAATTGCTCCCAATAACACTGTCGATCTGGATGGAATTAAAGAGGATTTCTCCTTGTTGAATTCGAGACCTAGAGATTTGAAAAGTTGTAGAAAGGCCCGAGTCGATAGTTTTCCCCAAGTGAAAAGTGGGGTCTTTTTATTAACTAGTCGTCCAGGTATGGGAAAACCTGGTGTTCTGATCGTCTGAAAAAAGCCGCCACTGGAGCCATCCATTTTGTGAAGACTCTGGGAGCCCAACTCAATCCGAAGGGAAAAACTTTGAATTGGTAATGGCACTCTGCCACCTCGAACCACAGAAACTTTGTGCTTTAGGCGGATGGGGATATGGAAATACGCATCCAGCAGATCCAGGGAGGTCATGTAATCCCCTGTATCTACTAGCTGCAGAATCTCCTGCAGGGATAACATCCTGAAAGGCTGTTTCTTACTGAATTTGTTTAAGAGCCTTAGATCCATTACTTGCCTCCACTTTCCTGACTTTTTTCTGATGAGGAACAAGTTTGAATAAAATCCTGTGTTGCGTTGACTTAGCAGGACCTCCTCTATGGCATCCTTGGAGAGAAGTAATCAAATTTTCTCCTGTAGCAGGAAAAGATGGCGAAACAATGACCTGTGTGTAGGGAGATTGGAAGGCTTTTGAACAAATTCCAGGGTGTAACCATGCTGTATTATGTCTAACACCCATTTGTCGGAGGAGATGTGCTTCCAGTGATTGTAGAACTTGGAAAAGGGATTGTCGAATTGTAGTGGGACTGAGGCAACAGGTGCCTGTGTTCCATCATTGCCTCCTGGAACCAACCTGTGACTTTCCTCCATCCGAAGGACGTCGATACACTGGCTGCCTAGAATAGGACGATGCTGTTGTTGGCCTGTAGGGTTGTTGCAACGAGTATGAGGATTGAAAACCCTGTTGGGAGTAGGGCTGATATCTATTTTGTTGCAACAGCACTTGGGAAGAAAACTGGCCTCTACCACGAAAAGACTGAAGTCACCATTGGTGTAAAGTGCCCAGCGAACGAGCAGTTTCAGTGTCCAATTTTATGGACAGCAAGGCATCAACTACATGTTTACCAAATAAGTTTTCCCATTAAAGGGCAAGTCTAGTATTTTTGTGTGTACCTCTGGACAAAAGGAACAAACTTGCAGCCACCCTTGGCAACGCAATACTGCCGCGGATGCCATTTGCTGAATGGCCGTAAAAGAGGATGTTCATGGCGGCGTCAATTATTTCTTAAGAGGCCTTCTCCCCTTCAATCAGAATTTCTCTGGCTTTTTCTTGTCCTCAGGGACATTTTCTAGGAACACTGACATGTCCGACCACATCTGACGGTTGTATCACCCTAGGATGACCAACGCGTTAGAAACCCTGATAGAAGTCGCCGCCATGGCTGAGAACCTCTTGCCAATGTTGTCCAGTCTGTGGCTTTCTCTATCAAGAGGGACTGTGGAAGACGAGGATGGATTTTTAGCCCATCGTTGTGCCGCTTGCATTACTACAGACTTCGGATGAGGCTGACTAATAAGGCAAGTTGGTGAATTATCAGGAGCCTTACACTTTTTGTCAAACTTTGGAAGGACAGCAGCCACTGAAGCCAGTACTTTCATTAATTTTAATCCTTCCTTCCAGATAAAATTAACAATAGGGATAGATCTTATAGTGCACTGGACAGCGAATTTAAAATTGTAGAGAAAGCACTCGGTTTGTTTAGTTGGAAGAGGAAGATCAAAAGTGCCTGGACGCTCTCTCCAGGATGTCACAGAAGCCACCAACATCGTCTGGCAGCAAATCCGCTGGAGAAGTAGGCGATGCTGACATTCTGTCCATCAATTGTTCTTTTTGCATTTGTCACCCCGAGTGGGATGGGTATACCCAGACGTAGGTCCCGTGCTCTCCATGCCACTGGAGTCAAGCTATCCTGGCTGATGAGAAGTGAAACCCTGAAACCGGTCCTAGGATGCTGGTTTCCATTCCAAGGAGGAGCTGGCCTGGCAGCACAGGCTGGACTGTTCCCATTGGGCACAAGGTCAAGACTGATTTGCATATGGCTGTATTCAAACTGGAACGGCATGGGGAGCAAAAAAAACGATGGATTTAGGCCCAGATCTCTGTACTGGGGTGAATGTATGACCTTGTTCTGCATTCTGTCCATCAATTGTTCTTTTTACATTTGTCACCCCGAGTGGGACGGGTATGCCCAGACGTGGGTCCAGTGCTCTCCATGCCACTGGAGTGAAGCTATCCTGGCTCATGAGGGGTGAAACCCCGAAACCGGTCCTAGGTGCTGGTTTCCAGTCCAGGGAGGACTTGGCCTGGCAGTTCAGGATGGACTATTCCCATTGGGCACAGGGTCAAGACTGATTTGCATATGGTGGGGTTCAGACTCGAACGGCAGTGGGAGCAAAAAACGATGGATTTAGGCCCAGATCTCTGTACTGGGGTGAATGTATGACATTGTTCTGCATTCTGTCCATCAATTGTTCTTTGTGCATTTGTCACCCCGAGTAGGACGGGTATGCCCAGACGTGGGTCCCGTACTCTCCATGCCACTGGAGTCAAGCTATCCTGGCTGATGAGGGGTGAAACCCCGAAACCGGTCCTAGGATGCTGGTTTCCAGTCCAGGGAGGACCTGGCTTGGCAGTTCGGGCTGGACTGTTCCCATGGGGCACCGGGTCAAGACTGATTTGCATATGGCTGGGTTCAAACTGGAACGTTATGGGGAGCAAAAAAACGATGGATTTAGGCCCAGATCTCTGTACTTGGGTGAATGTATGGCAATGTTCTGCATCTCGGCCATCAATTGTTCTTTTTCCATTTGATGCTGACAGTGGAGCCACATAATCGTCACATTCAGGAAGGTCCTCTGCAGTCGAAGTGGATTTCCCCCCTCCTCAGGCTGCTGATCACCATCACTGTCGGCTACAGTGTGCCTTATAGTAATAGGTGGCAACATAGGTCATTCTCTTTGTGGTTTGGCAGGGCTCATTGGAAGAAAGACAGACTCTGGAATGCCCGATCTTAAAGGTGGTTGCCGAGTCGGGGCATTAACCTTGGGGAACCTATTGTAATAATCATTGAGCATCATGCGCAAATCTGTGACCAAAGAGATAGGGATCGCAACACTAACCCCCTTTTTTTTAATATCTTTATTGCATTTTTTTCAAACTTTTTCCAGAGTTACAAATAAGTACATATATAAACGCGTTAAAACAAAGATGAGGACTTCCGTGTTGTCTGTGTTGAGCTTGAGACAATTGTCCATTATCCATTCCGCGATGTTCATCATGCATCTGTGGAAGTTATCTTTTGATGTGGAGGAATCTTCGGATAGTGAGAGAATAAGCTGTGTTGTTGTTGACGTAGGAGATGATGTTGAGTCCGTGTGATCTGACTGTGTCCGCCAAGGGGGGGGGGGGGCATGTAGGTGTTGAAGAGGGTCTTGCTGAGGGACGGTCCTTGGGGGACTCCACAGATGATCACCTTGTCCTCTGAGGTGAAAGTTGGGAGACGGATACTTTTGGTTCTGCTGGTGAGGTACGAGGCGATCCATTTGAGGGCGTTTCCTTGGATCCCGATGTGGTGGAGTCTGTTGATCAGGATGTGGTGGGACACAGTTTCAAACGTGGCGGAAAGGTCCAGGAGGATAAGGGCTGCTGTTACCCTGCGGTTCAGGAGGGTTCTGATGTCATCGGTGGCTGTCTCAGTGCTGTGGTTGGCTCGAAATCTGGATTGGGATATGTCCAGGAGGTTGTGGTCTTCTAGGTGTTGGGTGAGTTGCTGGTTAATAGCTTTCTCGAGGACCTTTGCTGGATAGGGGAGTAGAGAGATGGGCCTGTAGTTCTTAAGTTCGGCTGGGTCTGTGGATGTTTTTTCCAGGAGGGGCCTTACGTCAGCGTGTTTCCAGTCCTCAGGGAAGGAGGCTACGGTACTGGAGGTGTTCATGACCTTCCTGAGTTAGTCGCAGATTGTCTTGCTTCCTAGGTTGAAGACGTGGTGGGGACGCAGGTCCGTGAGTGCACTGAGTACATGATGGTGATAGTGTCTTGCTTGGTGAGAGGGTCCCAGAGGGTGACAAGGTGTTTATGGTTGGTGTTCGTGAGTGTGAGCTGGTTGATGCTGTCAGCGGTGGAGGGTTGGCATTCAAAGATTTCGTAAATAGCTGAGATTTTGTTGTGGAAGAAGTCGGCGAGGTTGTCGTACAGTTCCTGGGAGAGAGTGATGTCATTCTCGGTGATTACAGGACTGGTGAATTCCTTCACAATAGTTGAAGAGTGACTTGCTGTTGTTTGCGCTGGCTCCAATGCGGTCTGCTAGGGCATTCTTCTTGGTTTCTTTCAGGAGGCAGTCGTACTGGTTTAGAGCGATCCTCTGTTTTTTGCTGATGCTCCACTTCCTTTCAAGTTGTCGCCCGTTGTATTTGGTGGAGTGCAGTTCCTTGGTGAACCAGCTTGCTCTTTTGCTTGGATCTTTGGCCTTGGCTGTCTTAGCGGGGGGAATGGCGTCTGCCAGGGCCAGACTGGCAGTAGCGGGCATTAGGCGTTTGCCCGAGAGGATGGAAGAGTGGGGGCCGGTTTTGTTACTGGGAGCCAGTTTTGCAGCTATACTGCTATATCGGCTCCTAGTAACAAAAGCAACACTGCTGGGGGCCGGGTTTGTTAACCAGCAGTGCTTCACGCTTGCCCCCCGCCCCCCTTCAGGGGATTGGGGGCTGGTCCGACAAAATTGCCTGGGCTGCTTTGGATTCCCAGTCCAGCCCTAGCGTCTGCACATTCTGGGTTCCACTGGGAGAATTTCTTTGCCGCTTGTTCTGGGTCGTCTGTGGGATCTGGGAGGTGGGAGCAGACAATGTTGTTCCACTGGTCTTCTGATACCTTTTTCCAGTCTCCTTGCATGGATCGGGCGGGCACAGTGCCGGAGTAGGCGGGTTCTGCGATGGTGACATTTACACTGTGGTGGTTGGATCAGGTGAGTTGTGTGGTGTGGTTGTACCAGACTCTGTCGCTGGAGGTAAAACTGGGGTTGAGCGTGTGTCCTGCGCTGTGGGTAGGGTTGGTGACGAGTTGCTTGAGGCCGATGTTGCCCATGCTCTCCAGGAGGTCAGGGGTATTGGCGTTGCTGGGCTCGTCGAGGTGAAAGTTGAGGTTCCCTTGGCGATGTAGTTCTCGGAATCGATTGCGAGTGGGGTGATGAGTTCCAGGATGACTTTGCTGAAGCTTGGGGGAGTCCTAGTGGTCTGTAGGCCAGTGTGCCTCTGATGGTGCTTTCTCCATCTGTGTGGAGTTGGAAGTTGAGGTGTTCCATTACCGGTGTCTGATCATCAGGGGATGTCGTGCAGCTGATAGTGTCCTTGTAGATGATGGCGATTCCACCTCCATGTTTGTTGGTTCAGTCCCGGTGTGTTATCTTGTAGCCTTCGGGGATGCTCATGTCTAGACTGGCCGTGGGGTTTAGCTAGGTTTCTGTGAGGAAGATGACACCCAGGGTGAGTGAAGAGATCGTGTCCCGGATCTCCGTATATGTTTACTGAGGGATAGTGCGTTAAGTAGGATGCATTGGAGTAGTAATGTGGTGGTTGTGGTCGATATGGCGGAAGCCATAGTGCTTGCAGTGTGTGTAGTGGTGGTGTTGGTTGGTTCGTGCTGAAGGGTGAGGCAGCAGTGTCGGCAGGAGAATGGTCCAATGGTGGTCCGCTGGTACGTGCAGCAGCAGTGGTTGTTTGTGCTTCTGAGTTCCAGGGCTTGGAGGTCTGCGGTGGTGTAGCTTCATGTGGTGGAAGAACTAAGGGTTGCTGGCGGTGGGCTCAGATCGTCTTGCCATTGGTGCGCTGGCGGCGCACCCGCGTGTTTGTGCAGCAGCCTCTATAAGTAGCCCTGGGAGGTGGGAAGGGCTGGCAGGGAGGTGGGAGGGCGGGGAGCGGGAAAAAGGCAAGATCACTTGGAACTCATTTCAGTCCATCATGTTTTTGTCTCCACTGCGCCATTGTAGATGGAGGCCAGCCTCATGTATATCAGTCTTAATCCTGCTCAGTAGAACCATCCCAGACTAAACTGCCATGCGGGTCCTGACTACATGGGAGCACAGGCAACCCCAGACCGCTTTCGGATTATTTAGGTGTCTTCAGTGCGGTTTAGCTGATTTTCTACAGCACAGTGATCACGGGACTCACATTTGAGCAAAGTCATTGCACAGGGGAAAACAGAAAAGTTGCTGAGACTAATGCAAGCATTTCATTCTTCAGTTTTTTGTTTTCCTCAGCCCTTAATTTTAATTCTGTTTAACCTTTTGTTTCACGGACTTTTGTGCTTGCATTGAAGACCATCATTGATTATTTTTTTCCAGTTATATCATTTAGTGTTTTTGTCAAGCATACGGTCGTAATTACCAGTAATTGCTTGTCTTGTTTTCCCATATTTTTTTGCCATGGTCACCTCTTTACACTTCAGGAGTTGGATCATGAATTTTCATATGTAGTTTTTTAAAACTCATTTCGACACTTTCACGTCGAGGTGTTCCTTCCCCTATCTTATCCTTGAAAGCATGATCTAAACAGGGGCAGTTTTATGCAGATTGTCAGTGTGGAAACCGACCATAAAAATCCTTGAACACCCTCAAGTGTGCAAACTTGTGAGCTTTCACTAAATGTTTGCAGAGACAACCGCTAAAACATCACCTAACCCGAACCGAATACTGAATTTGAAATGAATTTTCCACTCGTTAAGTGCAGGTATGTTTTATAAGCACAATTAATATTCGAGTGAGAAAGCAACTTGCCCATTAGGCCACAATTGTGTAAATAGTGCTTCATTTATGCAGTGGAGTATGTTTTTTCGTGTTGCTGTAATGGTAAGTATTTTTTTTTTTTAAAAGCTTTAACTAAATTTGTTAAGCATCCTCTCTTGGAGTGTTGCTCTTTACACAAAAGTTTTGAGTACACAAGGTGCAAGTCCTGTAATGTTGAAAAGTATTTTGAGTACCTCTACACTTAATTTACCACTGTCCACCCCGTTTATTACACATTTTTCATTCTTCTTTCTTAATGTCATTACCCTTGTGACAACAGAATGTCGTAACAAAAGCTGTAATATTGGTAGTACCGTGCCCTTTACAGTCTACAGTGCCTCACTTTATTACAACGAGCGTGAACGAAGTTTCCCTTATATCAATATCCCGCTTTTATTTATTAGTCACTGTTAATCACGTGGCTGGTGGCTGGGCGTTGCATTGTTTGTTTGTAGGGTGTAGTGGCTGTTCTGAATTCTTTCTTTATCAACCCCTGGTGCCACAATTGGCACTTTGCATACAGGGCCGGGAACCAAAATCAGTCCTGCCAAAAATGTGTGTGACCCATATCCATAGTGTGTTGTAGTGATCAAAGCGAGCCTGACCACTGTGACGGAGGGTTTGGATAGCCCCCCCCTCCCCCCGAACATTTAAAAATAAAAAAATGGGGCGTTTTCCAACACATTTTAATTATAGATCCATACCTAATCATTGAATGGATGGGTGGAGATTTAAGTCAGGCTTTCACGGTTCAATGAATGAGTAGTTGGATGGTGTGAAGTGGGTAGATTGATTTAATTGAAGAATGAATGACAGTGAATAAAGACTTTTAGTTACGTGGAGCATATGGTCTCAATGCCTTGACCAAGGGTAGGTGCTCCAGTTTTAATTTTAGCTTGAGTACTCCCAAACGCACTACTGTAAGGAATTGGGTTAGTAGTTGAAGGAGGTGAGAGCCCCAATCAAGTAATAATCACAATCCTGGTCAAGGTAAACCACAAAAGTCACTAAACAAACCTGTGCGTTAGCTTGGCACTAAAGCAGTCAGGCTCAACTTAGATGCAAGGTGTAAAGTATTTATGCAGCACTCAAACAGTAATAAAGGGAAAACGCAGCATAAGGCGAATCCCAAGCCAATTTTGAAAAATAGTTAATTTAAAAAAAAGAACACACCAAAACGCAAAAATCCAGTTAGAAGAACTGGGGATACGAATGTTTAAAGTGTTGAGTAGAAATAGCTCCAAAAAGCACAAAGCACCAATCGTGGGTATTTGGTCACATTGGACCGGGTCAAAGTCGACTGCGAAAGAGCACTGGTCTGGTACAGTGACCATGTTCGTTCGAATGGGTAGTTTACCTTCTAACTTAGTTCAGACTTCATTTCATGTGAGACACACTTGTAGATGAGGTCGTCAGAGGTGGGGCTGCAGGCTGGATCTGGAGAGGGGATACCCAACGGGTGATTGCTGAAGTTTCAGGCCATGGTCCGAACTTTGCATTGACATTGTGGCTGTTGTCCGTGCGAACAACTGGTTGACAATCAGAGCTTTGCGTTGACGCGAAACGCTGGGCATTTGTCGCTGCAAAGAAATGTGGGCGGTGAAGTCCGGGTTCTGTATCCCAGTAGGTTGCGTCAGCAATCAGATCCTGCGTTGACCATTTTGATGTCTGTTCGCGAGGAGACCAGCGACTGTTATTTTTGACGCGAAGAGCCCAGAACCTCTGGTATTTCACCTGGAGTCCAGTTCTTGCAGTTTTGAAGTTGGAGGAGTACACTAACACCAGCCAAGGGTTCAGGATCTGGGGCCGTCCCTCTTGGGGGTTAGGACTCACTGCAGCAGAGGCCAACAGCAGGGTTCAGGTAGGTCAGGTTGGTACTAGTCAGCTGGGCAGATTCAGGAAAAGGCCTCTGGAAGCTGGTTGTGCCCCTGTACCTCAAACAGAGGGTCATCCAACTGGGTTCAAGGTAAGCAGGACCAATCTTCCTGCAGGGTTCAAACCGCAAGGTAGCCCCTTTTCTGAGTCTTCACAGGTCTGGGAAAGTTTTGATGAGAGCAGTTTCTGAAGGTGCCACTTTTATACCCAGTGCCAGATTGTGTGTTGGGGACACCCCCTTTGTCAAACCCTAAACTGGTTCTGGCCAATTCTTCCTTTTCACTGGGTTTGCCTCCAATCTGTGTAGGGAAACAATGGGCAGGGAGGCTCAGGTGTGGGCTGCTTTTGCTAGTGTCTGGGCAGGCATCTTTAGAAGTCAGGAGGGGGCTGGGTAAAGCCCCAGGCTCCCCTTTGCAGCTCGGGAAGGGCTGAGTACAACTCCAAGGTCATCCTGGTCAGAAGAGGAACACCCTTACCCAAACCCAAAGCCCTTTTGTCTCCAGTCTGGAAGGAATACAAATCACACCACAGGAGAGGCATTAACAGTCATGTGGCCCTTGACACTGGCAGACAGGCACATTAGGTTTAGGCAGAAAAATGGCAACTTTCTAAAAATGACATTTCAAAACAGTAGTTTAAAATCTGATATACCATTAAAGAGGGTTTTAAATTACATTTAAAATGAATAGAAAAAGTATTTCTCTAGCTGTTCCCCAGCTGAAGTTATCACTTATTAAATGTTATAAGGTAACCTAGTGTTAGTCTATCTGAGAGCTAGTCTTGCTGCAGTGAAAATCGTGTTTTTATATACTGCTAGAACATGTGAAACTTAAGTATACATGTCCTATTTTTTAGTTATCATGTACCCTTCTCCATGAGCTGTTAGGGCCTACCTTAGGGGTGATTTATAAGTATTAAAAAGGAAGGTTTGGTCCTGGCATAAGGCTTATTTGGCTAGGTCAAAATAACAGTGTTAAAACTCGCTACAGGCTGCACTGGCAGGCCTGAGACATGTTTTACAGGGCTACTTTAGTGGGTGGCACAATGAGTGCTGTAGCCCACTTGTAGCATTTAGTTTACAGGCCCTAGGTACATGTAGTACCATTTGCTACGGACATACGAGTTATTTAAATGTGCCAATTAGGTGTGTATCAAGTTTACCATGTTTGGAATGGAGAGCACAAGCACCTTACCACTGGTTAGCAGGAGTAAAGTGTGCAGAATCCTAAAGGCAACTAAAAACGGGATCAGCAAAAATCAGGTAGTGAAGGCAAAAATCTGGGGAATATCTCGAAAAGACTGTCATTTCCAACAAATACCATCACCAATCCTTGTGGAACATGCATTAAACACAACGCACTGATTGTTTTTTTAAAAGTTTTATTTATGCTTTTAGTGCAAACAACCAAGTCAGTGACATGAAATAACAGAATAGATCGTAGACTAATTCAACATACAGACATATACCGAATTTGTTCAGCTAACCCATCCTCTCTGTGCAATACTTTAAAAAATAAATATATATATATATATTCCCTGTCAAAAGTTTTTTACTTTTTTTTACTTTTTACAGTGTTTTATATACCGCGAACTAGACCCGAATTGGGTATCAGAGCGCTTTACATAGCACCAGTTGCATTACATGAGGACACATTCATTTTTGTTAGGCACGGGGAGATTAAGTGATTTGCCCAGAATCACAGGATGTTCAGCGTCATTGACGAGACTCGAACCCAATTACCCAGATTCGAGGTCGACCGCCCTAGCAGTTAGGCCAACTGCTCAGTTCAGTTGGTTGAAATGTCAGTTAAAGTGTAACATTTTAGGCTAAAACACTGAAATTCACCATTTAGAGTTAACTGAGCTAACTAGAACTTGTGCCTCCACAATTCCCAGTGTAAACATTTCAAATGACATCATTGATATCAGTGATGTCATCAGTGACATAATGTGGGGGCATATGTATAACATCACTTTAACCTTTGTTTCTTCAGTGAATTTCTTGGGTTTTTGTAACGTAAAGTAAGATCTTATTACCATACCCCTACAGGTTGCCAAACCCCACAGAGCACTTCCTTTGGCTGCGCGAGGCGTGGAGTTGGGCACAGGCCTTGCACCCTGCAGGCCCCGCACCCATCGTCGCTCTCCTCCACGTGTAGACTTCGATCTTGCATGGTGTGGGGTTGGGGCTGGCTCTGCCCTCCCCCCCACGGCACCCAACACCCATGACTTTGTTTTCCTTCTTATTTTCCTTTTCTCAGTATGCTCGGAGGGCAGCGTGTTTTCCCAAGATAGATAATGGGTAGGCCTTTTCGTGGCCATTTAATCTCGGCCCTTCCATAACTTAAACCATTCATGAAAAAGGGACTTACGTTTTAAGGCGGAAAGTTTTGCTTTGATCTTTTCAACACTTGAAGCAGCGGTGTCTTTTGCATGCACTGTTACATACAGTATACTACATGGTGGGGGTCTGTCGGGGAAACCCCCTTGTTTATAGTGAGGTGAGCAGGTCAGCCTTAGAAACTCTTTTAATCATGAATTGAAGTTGTTCTACCTTGTGTATTATAACTATGGTTCCCGTGTGTCACAATCATCCATCTTGTAGTTGGGTGTGCACGCTGGGCTTGCTGTACAACATGAACAGTCTGCTGGACTGGTAACAAGTTCTTAGGCCTGAGCCTAATGCCGCTTTCATTAAACCCTCTAACGCAACCAGCATTTTTCAAAGTCTGGGTGTTGTTTTCAGGACAGTATTATGGGAGCTTTGGAGTCAGGCTTATATTCTACTTGAGCTATGCGAGTCCAGCTGAGTTCTTCTGTTATCCTAATGGCACCATTTAAAAATTGAGGGCAGGCTCTCGCTTCTCTAGCAATTCTCCCTTCTCTAGTGTCTTTTCATTCTGAAGGACAGCCACCTCCCGTCTGTGCCTCTGGGATTTCTAGAACCTGCTCGACCCATTGCTGCCAATGCATGGTAAAGAAGCATGAGCATGAGCATGAGCCTGAGCGTAATGGCCCCACCAGTGGGGCATCTCACTTGGGAGCTTGGATCAGTGACCTCGGTGACCATACCTCCTTGCAGAATTTCCTGTTCTTGATTCAGATCTTTTACTTTGCTAGCTGGAAGTCCAAGCCACACTGCTCAATATTTACTGGCATTAGAGTATTTGTAGATCATTTTTCCTGCGCCCCTTGTAATTGTGGGTCGCCACTTCAGCTTATGTCTCAGAAAAACTCTTGAGTTTTATGGTATATTTGCTCTTCGTTTGCTCTTTAAGGGCTTCTCCATGTTTGGCACTGTGTAATCATTGTTTGGTGTGAGGGTAAAAGGGAAGCTCGTCGGTAATAACAATTTCGATTTCCAGATACAATACATGGTTCACTGCAAAGTATTATTTGGAGTTTTGAATTATCCTTTTTTCTCTTCTAGTATTCTTGGACTCTTCTGGAGCTTTTTCCCTCTGCTCTCATTCATTAATCAGGAAAAATGTGTTTCACAAGCTAGTGGTTAAATAGGTTTTGCTTTTGTTCTGGGTAGGGATGGGACCTTTTGACCGGAAGTGTTTTGGGAATGCAGTTTCTATCTACTTCCAGATGGCTGTTGCACTGCATTACCTTCTGCATTGACATTGAGAGGTGATCTCTGAGGGAATCTGCGGCTCATTCTATCCAGGTCAGGAGAGCTCTTACTGCTTTCATCAGATGTTTCCACTACTGGCACTAAGGAAATAAATCTCCTGCAGATTTTTGCAAAATCCTGTTATATGGATTCTGAGATGGAGATTGATGCAAGATTGAGCGGAAAATGCTCTCATCAATTATTTCTTTGTTGGTCACTATACGTAATCCTCGGGAAGTCTTGTGTAGCTCGAATTTTGTTCACTACATAGGACACTACCACACACTTTTAGCCTGTTCCATTTTTGCCCTTGCCCGTCCTGTGGCTGGATTTTTTTGGTGGAATTCAAAAAAGTTGATGTTTGTGACCAACACAGTGTTGTGCCAAGTACGTGGCTTGGATGACATGTATGGCATCAGTATCCCCCAGTAAATAGTCTTCTTTACCGATTTCTCCTCTTCACATTTGAGTTTAATTCACAATGGTGAAACTCTTTCCAGAATACAGAAGTCTAAAACCTCACTGTAAAAAGTTTTAATTCCCTCCAAGCACTGAAAACATGTCATATTTGGAGGAGCTTGTTTTTTTTCTGAATCAAGTGGTGTGTATTAAACATATGTCGAAATGAGCAGTATATTACCAGGACTTTTGAAATAGCAGTCTATTTATTCTGTCCAGTCGTTCTTCAGTCTGTGCCTACACCAGGAGAGGCTTACTACTGTTCAAGGAGACACAGGAGGTAATCGGTGACCTGGCCTCACCATTCAGACACTAATATAAAGCAGCACCACTAAGACAACAGGGCCACTTCTCCATTAAAAATGACTACATATAATCCTTTTACTCATGGATTCGACACTCCTACTTACACCAGGAAAGTTACGCTACATAGTTCTATTGATGAACTGAACACAACTTGAGGACATATCACTATAGGCCAATTCAGAATCTGGTCTGACATGGAAACTTCAGAATCGCTTGGAACTGCCCCTTTGGATAACCAACTGGAATTTCATTACATTTGCAGTATTATCGGGTTGGTGGTGGGTACCCCAGTCCGTATGATGAGCAGCAAGAGTCAGCGAGAGCTTCTTCCAGAATTGTACAATCTTGGCAAGAAAAGCAACTTTTTGTGATTTTTATTGTTGGATATATGACATTTCTTCACTTGGTGCCTTCAGCTTTTGTTCACACATTTCCCAATGCATACATGTATGTGGTAGTTCTATAGTGGATATAATGGATAATGCCCCCCCCCCCACGACCCAAGGGAGAATACAGGGATCCCAGAAGGACAGATAGTGCTTAAAGGGCCAAGGCCATGCTCAGCTGGTTTGCTGGGCGTAGGGGCAGGGTCCTGTCCTCACTATGCTGGATTGAGCTAGATGCAGGGTCGTATGCAGTGGACATAGAGGTTGAGTACAGAGTGTGGTCTGTGACAGTGAGCAGCTTTCCATTCCCCTTTTTGTTTAGAGGCTACGTATATCATTAAAAAACAATATAACTTTGTTAAAGAAGAGTTACAGTTAAGTACATGGAAGATCATGTTTGTTAAAAAAAACTAGATGTTTGTAAATAATGAACTTTAGTTGGATGGACATTATCCAAATGTCCATGGGAGTGCTGGGTGAACGACATGGATAAAGTCAACGGGTGATAAAAGAGGTAGCTGGGTTGTGGACTGTAATGCATTGTGTAAATGCATTGTGATGGAGTGACATTTCCAGCATCCACGGATGTACAATGGTTTTAGCCAGAGGTCTGGTCAGTCTTGATGTTTTAATATTTTGAATGCTTTCAGGATAACCTTTTTTAAGTATCCTATCATTCACACCTGTATCTGTTTTTTTATTGTATAAATTGGCTTTTCAAGCAAAAATGGTTAAATGTAACATCAAAATGTGCCCCTTCTGTCCTCTGAAGCTAATCCATTTATTTAACTTGCTTCATCAGAAAGTATCCTTTCTGCAAAAGACTGTAAAACACAAACATTTTATTTCTACTTTTGATTTTTTTCTGTGTGGCCACATAGGATTTTGTTGATAAAAGCCCTTTCTGTCTTTGGCACAACCCGCTTCATAACCTTCCATTCTCCAGTACTGTATCTTTCACAGATTCACATGCTTGAATCTTCCCTGTCATCATTGTGGGAGTCCATCGGTAACAGTAATATAAGCAGTGTTAAAGCATTGGCATTAAAACCCCACAGAAACCAATAGAGATTGGTATCCAATTCACATTGTTTTAAAGCATCCAAACTTCAACCGAGCGGAGACCCTGATGCACTCATCCTCTGCAGGCCCGCCATACCTCAGGTTTCTTACCACACGTCGTGGGTTAGGGAGTCTCCCAGAGCTCTGCTCAGTCACAGTGTTTCAGTTCTCAACTTTTAATATGACAGCTATCCAGTTGATCTCTAAACCTCTGGGCAACATCTGAGGTACAGTTTGGTGGTGTGATTTCCTATTTTTCACCATGTCTGAGGGTTCCAAAAAGAGACTTTTCAAGCCTTGTAAGTCTTGTGGGCGATTAAGGCTCTTCTTTGAGGACCCCCACAAGGAATTTTTGTACTTCCTTTACCCTCAGCACAAACCTAAGAAGTGCAAGTACCCTCCAAGATTGTGAGGCCAGACTGCTTCTTTGGCTCCAGAAAAATAAGGCTCAGTCTGAATCAGAGTGAGTGTGAGGAGAGGCATTCCTCCCCAAAAAAGCGAAGCAATGAGGGCTCCTCCTCATCTGAGAGAGACTCTTAAGATGGCTAAATCCCACAATAGGGAGGCCAGTGTTGAGAGGTCGAGAAGCAAAGAGCCGGCTGGACCTTCTCTCTCTGATAGACCTGACTCCTCACCTCCATCTGATCCTGCTACTCCGTTCAAGGAGCCATCGACAAAGAAAATCCGTCGACGAAGATCACCCCATCGACAACCGCTGCATCGTCTCTGGTATCCCCTTCTATGTCGGGGACGACTGCGACATCTACTAGACCGACAACCAGGACGACGACGGCCACTTCGTCGTCGTTGATGAGACTATCACCTATGGCACGGATTTCCCCAGCAGCTTAGTCGACACCATCAGCTTCACCTGATTTCCTTCATTTGATGAGATTTCCATCCAGGACTATGTCATTGATGGCACCGTCGATAGTAGTGAAGGATGCTCACATCTGAAGCAAAGGTATAATGTAATTTATGCCACAGGACATTTCTAAGGTTTCACCTTTACCCCCAGTACACCTGCTAGAAATGCAGGAATCGGGGGATGAAAGTCTCATTGGGCCTGCATATAACCCTTCTTCTCAGCTCAATATAAAATGGCAAGAGACTGAAGTTGAAGATGCGGACCAAGGGCAGTCTACATATCTGGAGGGTGAATTGTTTTTACGTGACAGAGGCCGCAAATCGGCTCAGGAGTATGACACATTCCAGAAGCACTGCCCATACAAGGAACCAGAAGAGGAACAGCATCATGCGCATGGGGTTAGTGTTGCGATGGGGGGCATGGCTACGCAGGTAATGGAGTCGGACGTGCTCAGCTAGAGCTCCGTCGCTGACTCCCCTTCCCAGCCACAATTATCCGTCATTTCCAGAGCTGCTGTGTCGGAGTCTGGCCCGGTCGAGGTAAAGACCTGCCTAGCCGGTGCAGTGAAGATTGCGGCCACTACAGGCTACGGGATCGGCGTCCGGAGCTACGCCGCGGCGGACGCGCCACACAAACTGACAAGCAGCCCGGAAGCAGACACCACGCAAACCCGGGGATGTGCCCCGCCCAGCAGGCCGCATAACATGGCGGCGGGTGGCGCACTAACGACTCACCCCTGGTATAAGGCAGAGACAGCCTGAAATAATAACCGGCTGCTACCTGGGAGATCTGGCACATCCGCGACCCCAGTGTACGCCCTCACCAAACACGGGCGGCATGGTGGAACCTGCCACTGCTATGGAACCCGGCGCGGCTGCGCTGTGAGACGCCCCGGCCTAGACTTGTGCAAAAGACGGTGCGGGAGATGAATGAGCACTGAGACGGATCACCGTGCCTGATGACTGCCGCAACTGCTATAGACTCCGTCGATAATCGTGAGACGGCGATCCCTCCAGAGCGAGACACGGAGAACACCCGAATATATGGCTGAAAGAGGATGCCGCCCAACAGGCCGCGACACGGAACAGTAAGTGACGCTACCAGATCCCGGGGCCCCAGCGGATGACTGCCCAGTAACAGGAGGCACTTGAAACAGCCGGGGGTGGCAGCACACGGGTGAAGCTCCACGAGGCAAGTAAAGGCCAACTTAGACCGCAATACCCCCCCCTGGGGGTGAATACGAATCTGTGGATGCACAGGCAGCAATACTGGACAGGACCTCAGGCCTGTGGAACGCCCGGACACGGGTGAGCAGTGCTGGGCATAGCTACAGGACTGGTTACTAATGGTGGATTAGAAAGCGCCTCGCGTGCAAGATACCAGGTGCAAGCACTGGGGACCGGAGAAGGCAATTCAAGTATTCCCACACCCCGGTGGCATATGACACTACTGCTGGCAGTAAGATAAACACCTACGGCCGAACAGGCACTCCTGGATGAGATCGGGGGGTCTGTTGAAATAATAAAGCCTCGTACAGGGAAGTATACCATGTGCTGGACGTAAGGAAAGGGCCATGTACCTCGGTGTCCACTGTTGCCGTCTGGACACACAATTGGGAGCCAGCCCCAACTGCCAGACACCCTACGGTGAGTTGAACTCTTGCGGGGGACTAGCCAGTTGCTTAGACCATTGACTGAGCCTGGTGAGTTATATTGAGGAGAACATTGTCATCCACTCCACTCTGACTCTATGTCGCGTGGTGGCAGAACGAAAACCGGCACTGGGGGAAAATTGACCAAACCTCCCTTAACCCGGGCCCAATACGACAAGATGTCCGAGGAGGGGACACCTGACCCGATGTCTAGCAAATTGGATGCGGTGTTAGCAGCGGTGGAAAAGCTGGGCGAAACCATGAATCAAACCCCCACCTCTCTAGAGAGTAAGATAGACAAGGTGGCTATTGACCTGAATCTTTTGCATGCAGACCACTGCAAACTCGCAGACAGGACGTCTGTAATGGAGGCCACCATCACAGAGATCTCTCCACAAATTACAACGGCGGAGAAACACATCACAGAACTTATGAATAGAGTGGAATATCTGGAAGGTAGGGCTGAGGATGCCGAAGGAAGGTCGAGACGTAACAATGTACGTGTAGTGGGCCTTCCGGAAGGCACGGAAGGCAGGGACCCTGTAGCCTATACTGAATCCTGGCTACGAGCATTACTACCCAAGGAGTCACTCTCTCCACACTTCGTAGTAGAACGAGCACACAGAGTGCCGGCCAGGCCTCCACCCCCAGGGTCCAACCCTAGACCTCTCCTGATAAGACTGCTGAACTATAGGGACAGAGACTCCATACTTCAGGAAACCAGGAAGCTGCAAGAAGTGCAAATAGATAATCAAAAAATCATGTTTTTTCTGGATTTCACGATACAAGTACAGAAGCAGCGCTACTCATACATGAGTGAAGAGAAGGCTCCAACAACAAGACTTGAAATATTCCCTGCTGTTTCCAGCCCGTTTGAGAGTGGTAGCAGGTGGCAAAACTCATTTTTTCGACACCCCAGAGGCGGCAGGGGATTGGTTAGATATGCATGGAACTGCGGGAGGTTCAACCACGCAGACAGGAACATCCGATGCTAACACCGGCCACCCCCACAGACGACGATGGAGGGGGAAGAATTGTGCGAAATTCCAGACATCACAAAATCTCGGACCCAATCCAGAGCAGATGCTACAGGACCAACGCAGAGCTCTCCAAGCAGTCGCAGACATAGGAGGGACACGTGGAGAGGCAGCCTCGGTGTCCAGCTTACAAGAGCAAGATAGTGAAGAAGAACTGTCGGACGAAGTCCAACATTCACAAGACTCGTGTGAACTGCCAGAGGTCACCCCGCAGACGGCGGACGAGATTGCTTAGTCACAGATGTAAAATGCAAGACAGACTTCAATGGACACATATTGCTGTATACGCATGTATAATAGGATGTCGTTTTTGCTGCCTCACAGTTCTAATATGCTGTATGGTACATGTGGGTTGACATTCACTATAGCACATGGAAAGCGCCTGACGATGGGGGCTGGATACCTGGGTGGACTCATACTGTGAACGGCGGGACGCACTTACCGGTGCCACGGGTCTTTATTTTATCACTTTAAGACCCTGAACTGTGCAAATGAAGTCGGGGAAGGGGGAGTCATCACAATGCCATACTTTCTATTTAGCGGACACACCTTGCCTGTGTTAGAACCCCCCCTTGTCATTGCCACAATGGCGTTTATGTTCTTTGTTTGGACGATTGCTTGTTGCATTTTCGCCCTTTTGATATTCTTGGTTTTAGTTAGTAGTAGGTACGCCATCACTCACGCACTGGGCCGAATTACACTGAATGCCAGACACGTAACCACGTGGCAACAGTTCTCATTCCTGACAGACATCTTCCTAATTAGATCAATTGCCAGACCACCAATAGCACTTAAGTCAGTAACTAACTTGATACTATGGCACCGATTAAATTAGGCACATGGAATGTGAGATGCATTCATAGCCCGTCCCGCAGATACCTCATTTATTCCCATCATAAAAGACACCATGTTCAGATTGCTCTCCTTCAGGAGTCTCACCTATCGCGACCTGAGGTGGCACATTTACAGAGGAGATGGAGGGGTCAGCTGTACGCTATGGGCTACTCCGCATATTCTAGAGGAGCTCTAATTTGGGTTAGACCGGGGACCCCGTTTAGCATAGAAGATTCACTTATTGATGTAGAAGGCCGGTATGTGATAGTAAAGGGTAAGCTAGCTGGCCGACCTGTACTTATTGCATCCATATATGCACCAAATTCCGATCAAGCTATTTTCCTGGAGGTATTATCGAGTAAATTAGCCATGTGGCATGACGTCCCAATGATAGTGGGAGGGGACTTCAACTGTGTTCTCGATGTCTCACTAGATCGATCCTTCCCCCCCCCCCCCTCCCGGGAGCACCAACATACGCTGCCATGAAGGCACTAACCAACTGGGCTACACAATGACACTTAACAGATGTATGGAGGTACAGAAACCCACATGACAGAATATACTCGTTCTATTCAGGGGCACACGGATTGCATGTTCGACTTGACCGCATAATGGTATCAGACGACCTCTTGACAGTTATTTCCGAACCACAGTACCTTGGAAGGACGCATTCGGATCACAACCCACACACAATGAACATAGAGTGGACAAGTAACACACCGCCCATTCCTAGATGGCGTTTGCAGCCAGGCACACTACTAGATGCAGCATTTCGGGAGTCTCTGGCAACAGCTGTGACGCAATATTTTGAAGAGAATGCAGACACTCGTCCCCATTAACAGAATGGGACGCCTTTAAGGTGGTCACCAGAGGGAATTGCCTTGGCATGCAAGCTGGCATGCGCAAACAAGTAGAAACAGACCTCACTGCTATAGAGAGCAGGCTAGCATCTAACGAGCGAGAGGCGATAGAGGGCTCAGATAGACGATTGACTCAAAACAGGGAGGAGCATGCTCGCCTGCAAGAGCGACTCCACTGTCTAAATTATGCCGCACACTCTGCGCATACGCACCACACGGGAGACAAAGCAGGTAGATTATTAGTGTGGCTGATACGTCAAGATGACACAACATCCCCCGTCGCATCCATACGTTCTGCACAGGGCGCTTTAATATATTGCAAACACAAGGAGATGATGGACGGAGAGCTGAAACTTTTCAGACACTCGCCCCCAGTCACAGATCTGGGTTGAATCCATCATCATTCTTTAGCTCACTTCGCCACCTCAGTTCAGACCCAGCTATATGCAAATCAGTCTTGACCCTGTGCCTCATGGGAACAGTCCAGCCCTAACTGCCAAGCCAGGTCTTCCCTGAACCGGAAACAAGCATCCTGGGACCGGTTTCGGGCTAACAGCCCTCATCAGCCAGGCTAGATTGAATCCAGTGGCAAAGTGAGCAAGGGACCCACGTCTGGGCATACCCTGCCAACTTAGGGCGAACAAAGCAAACACAAGGAAATGATGGACGGAGCGCTGAAACTTTTCAGACACTCACCCCCAGGCACAGATCTGGGTTGAATCCATCATCATTCTTTAGCTCACTTCGCCACCTCAGTTCAGACCCAGCTATATGCAAATATGCAAATCAGTCTTTACCCTGTGCCTCATGGGAACAGTCCAGCCCGAACTGCCAAGCCACGTCTTCCCTGAACCGGAAACAAGCATCCTGGGACCGGTTTCGGGCTAACAGCCCTCATCAGCACTCCATCCATCATCTCCTGGTGTTTGCTTTGTTCGCCCTAAGTTGGCAGGGTATGCCGAGACGTGGGTCCCTTGCTCACTTTGCCACTGGATTCAAGCTAGCCTGGCTGATGAGGGCTGTTAGCCCGAAACCGGTCCCAGGATGCTTGTTTCCGGTCCAGGGAAGACATGGCTTGGCAGTTCGGGCTGGACTGTTCCCATGAGGCACAGGGTCAAGACTGATTTGCTTATAGCTGTGTCTGAACTGGGGTGGCAAAGTGAGCTAAAGAATGATGATGGATTCAACCCAGATCTGTGACTGGGGGTGAGTGTTTGAACAGTTTCAGCACTCCGGCCATCATCTCCTTGTGTTTGCTTTGTTCGCCCTAAGTTGGCAAGGTATGCCCAGACGTGGGTCCCTTGCTCACTTTGCCACTGGATTCAAGCTAGCCTGGCTGATGAGGGCTGTTAGCCCGAAACCGGTCCCAGGATGCTTGTTTCCGGTCCAGGGAAGACATGGCTTGGCAGTTCGGGCTGGACTGTTCCCATGAGGCACAGGGTCAAGACTGATTTGCATATAGCTGTGTTTGAACTGGGGTGGCAAAGTGAGTTAAAGAATGATGATGGATTCAACCCAGATCTGTGACTGGGGGTGAGTGTTTGAAAAGTTTCAGCACTCCGTCCATCATCTCCTTGTGTTCGCTTTAATATATTCACAACAAGATATACACAGGGAGTTACGAAGCATTACGCCTCACTATATGAATCCTATACCTTGGCCACCTCGCCAGATATTTGCAGGTACTTGGAAGACATTGCCCTGCCACAACTTACGCGCGAGCAACAACCAGAGTTGAACGATCCCATTCTACTAGAGGAAATTAGGGCAAGCATAGGTTCGTTAGCTAATGGTAAGACACCAGGCCCGGATGGCTTGCCGGCGGAGTTTTATAAAGCCTATGTGGCAGAACTGGCACCCCAACTCAAGAAAGTCTAGGACGCCGCAATAAAAGACTCCACCCTCTCAGACACGCAGAATGAAGCACTACTGATTTATCTCCCTAAGCCTGGCAGGGACCCAGAATCTCTGAGCTCATACAGACCGCTGGCACTGCTCAACACAGATTACAAGGTCCTCGCATCCATTTTGGCTGCGCGCCTAGCTCCACTAGTACCAAACCTGGTGCATGTGGACCAGAATGGGTTTATCCCCACAAGAAGCACGGAGCTCAATATACGCAGACTTTTTAGGGTGCAACATTATGCGACAGATAGATGGCCACGTTCAGGCTGCCTGGTCTTAGATCTAGAGAAGGCCTTTGATTCTCTGGAGTGGCCATACCTCTTTGAAGTGCTACGGAAATATGAGCTGGGCGAGGACCATCTACGAATGGTCCAATTACTATATAGGTGCCCTTCTGTCAGGGTCCGAACAGGCCGTCTTATATCGGACAGTATACCAGTCAATAGAGACACCAGACAGGGATGCCCGCTGTCCCCGCTCCTCTTTTCTCTAGCCATGGAGCCGTTAGCGACACGTCTCCGTGGGGAGGGGGAGACATGGGGTATCCGTTTGGGAGACGGGCTACATGCTGTCTCACTATACGCCGACGACCTGCTATTATTCCTGCAAGGCCTGCATGACATCCCCAATTCAATAGCAGACATACTCCATGATTTTGAAAAGATATCGGGTCTCCGAGTAAACTGGACAAAATCAGGGCTATACCCATTCAGTGACCAGACCACGGAAATAAATGTATGTATGAATAACTATACCCTCCGTTGGTACCCGGTAATGTTCCGATATCTAGGCATTTTCATATATCGCAACCCCACGGATGTGCTGGAGGGAAACCTAATTAGAGCCATATCTGCTGTCAGGGCCCAGATCCAGTTCTGGAAGTCACTTCCATTGAGCGTGATGGGCAGAGTCACATTGACAAAGGTGATAATATTACCCAAGCTACTGTACTATTTCTCGAATCTCCCGGTGTATGTCCCAGCCAAAATATTTTGTCACATTGAACAGCTACTCCAGGACCTTATTTGGAATAAAGGTCGACCTCGTATTGCATTATGGAAACTTCATGCCCGTCAGTAAAGGAGGCCTAGCGGTCCCTAATATGGAGCTGTACTACTTGGCGGCACAGTTACAGTGGGTAACGAGATGGCTGGCAGGCATGGGACTGGAAGACACAGCCACCGAACGACCTCCCTGGTCGCAATCTCAAATATTTCATCTGTTCCACCCTATTGCTCGGCCGCCGTGCCCAACACAGAGCTTCGTTGCCCTGGCATACCGGTGCTACAGGAGGAGTTTATGCCTAACCAAGGCTGTAACCCCCTATGCCCCGTCGATGCCACTGATGGGGACACCCAGAGGCAGAACGGGCACCACCAACGAAGAGCTTGTGAGCTGGCATGCAGTAGGGTTAGACACACTAGGCGACCTCTATGCAGATGGCGCCGTGATATCGTTTGAGGCGCTGACGGGGGACTGCGGCCTGCCCGCAGGACAGTTCATATTGCACACCTCAATCACGAGGTCGCTGACAGCGGCATGGGGGGACATAACTACTGAGCCAGAAACAAATCTCTTGATGCAATACTTACATGTCATGGGCAGAGGCTCACACATTGTACCATTGCTTAGTTGAGGCATTACTTACACACAATGAAACCCATGACGGCCCCACGGACACGGTGGGAAACAGAGGCCAGCAATGGACGGACCGAGAATGGAACACACTGTTAGCCAGCTCCACATACATACCAAGAAGCTCAAAGTTTAAACTTATACAAACCTACATAACACAGAGGGCGTACCTTTCCCCGGATAAGCTAAACAAATACTTCCACACTACTACTTCGGCATGTCCACGCTGCCTACAAGTGGATGCAGATCTCCTACATATGCTATGGTTCTGTAACGCCTTAAGCACATACTGGCAAGCGGTCACGGAGACACTCATGGCCTGTACTGACCAGCCGATAGCACACATGTGGGAGGCCTGCATATTGGGCCTTTACCCCATATCTAAGAAAAATAAGGTCACCTCTAGATTCATTGATTTAGGACTGATTGTGGCAAAACGTCTGATAACTAAGAGATGGAAACACACTGACCCCCGTGTGATTGTAAGTTGGAGAAGATCGCTCTTAGTGTGGGCCCAGGCAGAAAGTACATCACTGCATAGAGAAGAAATAGCCAGACAGCGCAAATACCCGATAGCACAATACTGGGACACTATACTTACAGAGTTAAGAAGCACAGACAGGGAAGACAGAGGCATTTCATCGCAAGAAGGCGAAATAGGAGGCGATGATGCGGTGAATTAGATGCACACGACACTACACATAGGTTGTAACAAAAGACCAGTAACAAGTTATAAAACACATTTGTCAGCATAGGAAATACTGGTCGGCTCTTCAAGAAAAGACTGTCACAGCGCGGAGGGCGTACTGAATCTGTAGGAAAGGAGTGAGGACTGAGGCATGTATATCACACACATCCTGACCCAGGAGCGCATAGAAGATGATGGCATTGTTAATAAGTTTATTTAAACATTATATCTCGTCTTGCATTCTCCTGCCATTCTATTGACAAGTACGGAGGCAGATATCTGCGAATACCCTAAATAGGACGCAATGATACAGAAAGATACCAAAACAGACGAGACAACTGTTGGGTTTCTTAAGGCAAACCTGTAGATTTAACTTCCTGGACAGTGATATGGGAAATGCACACACATGAAACACGTGGCATATATATTTACATTGATATTTGAAACCAAAGTTGAAATACATGTGACAGGTGCATGTGGTAGAAAAATGAGAATTGGAAGTTAATAATCTGTACTATGAAGAATGTTACCCTTTGGGAACAACACCTCGCTATGGAACGACACATAGTGGCCCACAGTGCTCAGCACCCCCCACCCCAACAGACCATGCCCACAACCTCGGCAACATCCTGGACAGCAAGCTATCCATGAAGAAACAAGTCAATGCAGTCTCATCCGCCTGCTTCCAAACCCTTTGCATGCTCTGCAAGATCTTCAGGTGGCTGCTGCTAAACAGCAGACAGACCATCACACAGGCCCTCATCACCAGCAGTCTGGACTACAGAAACACACTCTACATAGAAATCACTGCATGCCTCCTGAAGAGACTCCAGACAACGCAGAACTCAGCGGCAAGACTCATACACGACCTCCCCAGAAGGAACCACATCCCATCTCAAGAAACTACACTGGCTGCCGATTCAGAAGAGATGCCAGTTCAAGATATTGACCCATGCTTACAAGGCCTTGCACAATGAAGGACCAGCATACATCAACAAACACCTGACCTTCCACCAACCGACCAGACACTCAATCAGCTTCCCTGTCCCTCGTAAACACCAACGGATCCGCCGAGCCAACAGCAGGGGAGGCTCCTTCTCGCATCTGACTGCCAAGGCTTGGAACATCCTCTTCCTACACCTCAGGACCGTACCATCACTCCTGCGATTCAGAAGAGAACTAAAGACCTTGTTTTTTGAATGTTCAAACTTCCACACAGCAGCATACACTCCAGCGCCTTGAGACCGCCAGGGGTGATTTGCTGTGCTCTATAAATGATTGATTGATCGCCAGTGGCTAAAATTAATTCAAACATTCACCTATCACCTTTTTTGTTGTTCACAGTATCGGAGATACAAGTAAATTGAATCAAAGTAGAAAGGCGCACTTGGAAAAGCAAAAGATGCAGAGGACTTAGCTCAAATTACGAAATCGGGAGTCACCATCCTTAAATTGAAAATGTCTGCATGTAATGCACTAAAACTTGATCCCAGCACTCTCAAAACAAAAGGCCTTTGCGCCTTGGACATCAAAAATGACCAGCCACCGAGCAGATCAGACCCAGGGAACTAAACCTGGCTAGTGGGTAGATTTTTCTTGTCCTGGTGACCCCATGGTGCTTCTTGCACATGGGTTCCCGTCTCGTGCTCAAGTAACAGGGTGACCAGGCGTTCCAGATTGGCCAGGACAGTCCCGGTTTTTCACCACCTGTCCTGGCAGATTTCGGGAAATTTAGCTCATGTCCCAGTTTTTAGAGGGTCGACTGAAAACAGTGGGAGGTGTATTTTTTATGTTTTCCAAAGCAGGGATAGTTAGCAGCTGCTATAAGAGAGCAATTTAATTAACAGGCCTGATACTGGCTTTCAAAATGTTATTTTATCTATGCTTTTACTGCCTCTTCTATACCGATGAGCGTTGTCATTCACGTGCTGCTACGTTGAAGAAAAATTGAAGTCCTTCTATATTTGTGAAATGTCCTGCTTTTTGGCTTTAAAATTCTGGTCACCCTATCAAGAAATAAAAGCTTGATTCATAGAATCTTAGAGAACTGCCAGCATCTTCAGACTTTTGTGGATTCTGTAGTGAGCCAGCCGGCCCGTACCCTAATTTGTATCCATCTCACCTCCTGGGCCGGGCTCGGACCAGGAGGTATAAATAAACGGTGACGTCAGCGCTCGTGGCTGGCGGCACGAACTGAGGCCGAGTGTGGTTGTCCCTTATTGCCTGAGTCCCAGCAAGTGTAGGCCTGACCCCCCCCACATGGTGCCATAGCCCCGAGACCCCCGCATCTAACATTGGCGACGAGGCGGACGAACGCCATCGCACGCCCCGTAGCCCTACTGTGCTGCTGGTTGGTTGCGGCTGGTGGTGTGCTGCGGCAGCGCCACCCTGATCCGGAGCAGGCCTGGTGCGCAGTGGGCCGCGAAGAGGCTCCGTGTCGGAGCGCGACCTTGCGGTGAGGCGGCTGTGCAGCGGTGTGGCCGGCGGAGCCGACATGTGAAAGGGGAGCGCGTCGGCGCACAAGGTACTGGCGCGAGGGAGCGGCCTGGTCTAGGCGCGCTGAAGCGGAGGAGCGCGTGAAGGAGGGGCGCGACCCGCCCGCGAGTGCGGGGAAGAGCGTGCTGTGGCGGCGAGGGAGGCCCCGGCCCGGTGGTGTGAGAGGCCCAGCGCGGAGACGCACGCGTGGTGCAGCAGGAGGCCGGTTCCCATCGAGAGCTCTGAGCTCTGGAGGCTGGTGCTCGACATGAGGCGCTGCAGGAGGCCTGTGTTGATTGAGGGCACTGAGCTGGGGAGGCCAGAGCAGGCTGGACATTGGGGGGCTGCTTGGACCATCACTCTACGTGGGAGGCGCCTGGGAAGCAGTGTGCAGGAAGGAGGAGGGTGCAGCTTCCAACTGCGCCAGGCGGAGGGGAGTGAGAAGGAGGTCCGTGGGCACTGCCAGAGCACGGTGAAGACACCTTCCACGTCCCTACATCGGGGTCAGCAACACCAGACCCACAGTCCCTCGCATCAGAAGCCAAAAGGGAAGCACGATGTCCCAACAAGCGGAGGGAGGTCAACCTGCAGTAGTGGACCAAGGACCGCGCACTACATTGCATGCGTTGCCGCCGTTCAGCCAATTGGCGGATCCAGCCACGGCCGCACCCAGGTGGCGAAAGTGGATTGGTCAATTAGAGAATTGTTTTGTTGCCGTGAGAGAAACGAATGGGGCAGTCAAGAGATCCACGATGCTGCACATGGGAGGCGACGAACTATACGAGCTATTCCTGGACCTACCTGATACTGGGGATAGAAATGACTACGACAAAGCAGTGCAAGCGTTAGACCGATATTTTGACCCCCAAGTTAACCCAGACTTTGAACACTTCAAATTACGTCAAGCTAGACAGAGGGAGGAAAGTCGGTGGACATGTTTTTTGCGAGACTGTGCAAGCTAGCGAGCTCGTGCACTGGCATCGATAAACAGCTGGAGACAGCTCAGCTCATCCAGGGCTGCAAGTCGTTGGACTTGCGGAAGCTGATCCTGCGGCAGCCGGGAATATCTCTGGACGACATACTGGTCCTAGGTCGATCGCATGAACTGGCGGACGCCCGGGCAGGAGAGATGGAGTCGGCTCTGGCGAGAAGAGCAGCAGGTGGAGCGTCAGTACACGCTGCCGTGGTCAAAGAGGAAAGAGTGGAGGCCATCAGGAAGGGATCCGGCAGAGGAAGAGGGGGTGCTCCTGGACGCTCAGGGGTTCGTGGCTGCGGGAATTGTGGGCTCGACAGCCATCCACCGAGAGGGTGTCCGGCACAAGGGAAACCGTGCCTCAAGTGCAGAAAGTTTGGGCACTTCGCAAAGGTGTGCCTGAGCGCGTCAAGGGCGCCTGGATCAGGGAGCAAGCCAAGAAAACCAGGAGCGCCCAGACAGATGGTCCGTGCGACGTAAATAGCAGAGGAAGTGGAAGGTCAGTTCCAAAACATGAGGATCACCGAAGATGACGAAGAAGATGAGGTATTTGTAATATACACGGGACGGACTACAGCCAGGAAGAGACCACCTCCAATGTGCCTGATCAGTATTGGGGAGAGCAAAATCACGGCGTTGATTGACACGGGTGCGTCAGTGAACATTCTCGATGCGGCTCAATATGACCTACTCCAACCCAAACCGCCGCTAAAGCACACCAGAGCGAGAATTTTCACCTATGGAGGAGACACTCCCATCCCCCTTCAAGGAGTGATTGAGGTGGAAGTCACGCATGGAGATCAATCAGCGCTAACCCGTTTTCACGTGACAAAAGACAGTGCGGGCACGCTGGTAGGCTGTCATTCCGCAGAGGACTTCCGGCTAGTGAGATTTGCAAGGCAAATACACCAGTCACATGCCGACAAAATCATGGAGGAGTTCCCGAATCTGTTCGAGGGGCTAGGGTGCTTAAAAGGAATCAAAGTGAAATTGCATATAGACAAGACGATCAAACCGGTGGCACTGCGACACCGCAGAGTGCCATTCCACTTAAGACTGTTAGTGGAGGCTGAACTGGAAAAGTTGGAGAGAATGGGAGTGATCGAGAAGGTATCTGGTCCCACACCATGGGTATCCCTGCTAGTGATTGCTACAAAACCAAAACAGCCCGGAGCCATTAGACTGTGTGTGGACATGCGCCTGCCCAATACAGCCATCAAACGAGAACGACATATTACACCCACAATAGACGAAATAGTTGCTGACATTAATGGAGCGCAGTGGTTTTCCAAAGTTGATCTCAATTCGGGGTACCACTAACTGATGCTCGACGAGTCCAGCCATTACATCACCACGTTTTCGACCCATGTAGGACTACGGCGGTTCAAAAGACTCAGTTTTGGGGTATCTTCGGCAGCGGAGGTATTCCAGGATGCCATCCGAGGGGCATTGTCGGGTCTCATGGGAGTCCTCAATGTGAGTGACGACGTACTCATCTACTCCAAATCTCTCGAGATACACCATGAGAGGGTGAGAGCCACTCTCCAACGGCTGGTGGAGCATGGACTGACGTTCCACAGAGAGAAGTGCCAATTCTACGCCAACTAAGTGGAATTCTTCGGTTACCGTTTCTCAAAGGAAGGATTGCAGGTAGACCCTGCCAAGGTGGAGGCGATCAAGGCAGCAGCAATTCCACAGAATCAGACCGAGAAGAGGAGTTTCCTCGGCATGGTGAATTACTGCGGCCGCTTCATTCCCCATTTGGCTACGCTGTCGGAGCCATTGAGGGCGCTAACCAAGAAGGATGTGAAGTGGCAATGGACCGGGGAAGCGCCGAAAGCATTCCAAGACATCAAAGGGGCGTTGTTGCAAGGGGCCACGGTGGCCTATTTCAAGCCAGGGCATCCCACGGAACTGGTGGTTGATGAGAGTCCAGTGGGTCTCGGAGCAGTACTCCTACAATGGGAGGGCGAAGAAAACTGGGTGCCAATTGCATACGCTAGTCGAGCTTTGACAGCGGTGGAAACTCGTTATGCCCAGATTGAGAGGGAGGCGCTGGCGATAAGGTGGGCGTGCCAGCATTTCGACATCTACCTCTGTGGCCATAGGTTTAAAGTCGTGACGGACCACAAACCACTGGTCCCCCTGTTCACGGGAATGGCGAGAAGCGGACCACCGAGAATAGAGAGATGGGCTGTACAGATTCAACACTACAACTTTGAGGTGGTCTATCACCCTGGGGCTAACAACCCGGCGGATTATCTGTCGAGGCACCCACTCGCTAATGCCACGAGTCAACCAGCCGAGGTGGATGATGGAGCTGAATCGTTTGTCCGGCACATCACTGGAGAATCCTGCCCTCGAGCTCTGTCGTTGGATGAAATCCGGGCAGGCACCGATGAAGAGGAGTGCTTGGTGGCCGTAAAGGAGACGCTCAAGAACCGTACCTGGAAAAACTTCCTGGAAGGAGTGAGCAGGACAGAAGAAGATAACGAAATGAGAATGGGAGTTTGGAGATGCCGAGACGAGCTCAGCGAAAGCAGTGAGGGAATTGTCCTCAGAGGAACCAAGATCGTCATACCGGCCAAGCTATGGAAGAGAACGATTGACCTGGCTCACCAAGGGCACCAGGGAATTGAGAAAACTAAGGCACGTCTGCGGACAAAAGTATGGTTCCCTGGAATGGATCGCATGGTGGAAGAGAATGTGTGGAGCTGTCATGAGTGCCAAATCACTGGAGGGGAAGCGCCCGTTCCGCCCATAATTACTGAACAACCATCAACGAAGCCCTGGACCGCGGTCAGCATGGACTTTGGGAGTTTCCCCGATGGGAGGTCAACCCTGGTCATACTAGACAGCTACTCCAAATTTCCGGTGGTGGAAATTGTGAGGTCAACAGCTTTTGAAAATGTGAAGCCTGTGCTAGAAAAGACATTTGCGCTTCTAGGAACACCTGAAGTAGTACACACAGACAATGGTCCTCCCTTCCATGGACAAGAGTTCCGGGAATACATGGAACACCACAACATCCGTCACCGGAAAATAACGCCCCAATGGCCTCAAGCGAACGGGGACGTAGAGAGGATTATGCGGACCATCAACAAAGCCCTTTGGATTGGCGTCACCCGGCGGGAGGACCTGGAGGAGTACCTACAGAGGTTTCTACGGGCATATAGACACACACCCCACAGCACTACCGGGTGCGCGCCTAGTGACCTAATGATGCGACGGGCTGTCCGAGACACAGTCCCCGTGAGCATTGAGTGGGAACCAGTCACGATGGACGAGGAGACCGTACAAGCCAGACGCACCATAGCCAATGAGAGGGCTAGTAAAAGACGAAGAGCGAAGAGAGTTGCATTCAAGAGAGGGGACACAGTAGTCGTGAAAGACAGATACCCAGGGTCGAAATTCCGAACCCCATTCGAGCCTGAACCCTGGGCGGTGGTGGAGGTGCAAGGAACAATGGTGACGGCCCAGAGAGGGGACCGGCGTATAGCGAGGAATGCGTCGTGGTTCAAAAAGCTGGTGCAATCCCCCCAAGCTGGCATAGGGGAGAGGGAGGCCGGACAGCCGGAGGAAGAACAACCCGATGACACAGAGTGAGAGTGGGCTCAGGGGATCATCAGAGGGGGAACCGGAGCAAAGAGGAGAAGCGAATATCCAAGGTGAAGACAACGTGGGGAAGTCCGAGGCGAGCGCGTCCCAACGGAAAGGACCTTATCAGTTGCGAGACAATCCTCGCCCAAGCCAGAGGCTGAGAGACTGTTGGTGTTGAGTCTACCGGGTGCCAACTGAAGAAGATGAACATGGTGCACCATATCTGTTATTACTTTTGTGTTTGTTTTGATAATTTTTTATTTTAGCTTATTGTTTTGGACATTGATGGATAAGGAGGGATGTAGTGAGCCAGCCGGCCCGTACCCTAATTTGTATCCATCTCACCTCCTGGGCAGGCTCGGACCAGGAGGTATAAATAAACGGTGATGCCAGCGCTCGTGGCATCTGAGGCAGAGTGCGGTTGTCCCATATTGCCTGAGTCCCAGCAAGTGTAGGCCTTACAACCCCCCCCCCACATGGTGCCATAGCCCGAGACCCCCGCATCTAACAGATTCCTGCCCTGCCCTTGCTGGGTCGGCACCACTAGGCTTCTTGAACCATGACTCGTTTGCCCTTTGCCACGGTGCAGGAGCGTGTGATTTTGCTCGTTTCTCCAGGCGCGCGCTCACACGCAGTACACTCACGCTGCAGGCTCGTGAGCCACACCCAAACAAGAGTTAGACAATTGACATGTCACGTTGGGGGTTATTAAGCATTTTGAGGCACGCGCCTCTCCAGCCTGCCACATGCTCATAGACAGCCTGAGAAAGAAGATGTCACCTAAATCTCTTGTGCGCGATTTCAAGCCACAAGTCAAGGTCAAGGGCCCTTGGGACCAAAAGAAGGGAGCGAACCGCGGCCGAATGAAGAGCCGCAAGGCCACATTAAAAGTGCGCGGAATATAAATGGGCCACGGGGCCAATGCATTTAAGCAGGCGGCGGGAGCAGATTTTAACAAGCATAGCCAATAGGTCTCGCCTTTGGGTCCTTATAAGTGTTCAGTTGAGGCTGGAGGCAGTGCGAGTTTCTCACAGCGCTCTTCTGTGGGTCATAAAGGAGTTAAGAATACATGCTCATCCAATCATTGGCCTCTCTGCAGATCGCACACAGGAATGGTCATGTGGCCCAACTGGAATTGTGATACTATGCGAAAGAGGTACACAGCAGCTGAAACACTGACACTGCGAAAATAAAAGAAAATGAAGTGCGGACAGGTGAGTGAGTGCCTGTGGTGTGTGGGGACGGTGAGGTGAAGGAGATAAAAGGAAGTACATGCCGGAGAGGGTGAAAAGAGGGTGCTGAAGAAGAAATAGAGGAGATGTGAGCTATGCAAATGGAGCATTTCTCATAGATGTGGGGTGTAGGCAGGGCTTCAAGTGGGTCGGGTCCTTCTGTGTGTCTAACCCGGTAGTGATTTAAAACGGACATTAAAACGTTGATGATTAATTGGCTTTTTCGAGGCAGACTCAGAAATTAAAGTCAACGAAGTTCGTTGCAGAGGGTTCCCCCCCCCTAGTCAGTGGAAGCTATACAGGTTCTGATTGGGGGAGCAGCACGGTCAATGGCCTCCCTACTTTTTTAGATTTATAATGAAAAGGGAGTGATTAGGTATGTCACTATTATCACTTGAGTGTACAGCTAAGACCATAAGTCTGTGATCTTCAAGACAACTCGGTGATTTTCACTAGGCAAAGCAGTTTGCAAGCAGTGTATCCCATGTGGAGTGTATCACGTACTAACATTTTTACCAGCTAAGTAACAGCCCACCTCATAGTCTTCCAAGTAACATTCTACTTACTTAGCTAACTAGAAAATGTCATGAGTATTTGTATATACCTCTTCTGTAAGCATTCCGGAACGGATTCTCAGTCCAAGGCTGACACAAAAGTAGGCTAAGCTTCAAAGGCCTCTAGAAACAAGGCCCTACTTTGTATTCCATGAAGACATATATGGCTCATCGAAGATCCCATGAAGGAGTTCCTTTCCTATAGCACTGGTATATCTTCCCTTTAGTCAAATGCAAACTATGTGTTCTGCTCAAAGAAAACTTATCAGCATGATTGGTATCGTAGTGGAACGTCCCAGGCTCTAGCTAGCAGCTCTAGGATAAGACCCCAGCTCACGGTTTAGCATTGCCAAGCTGCAACAAAAAGAACTGTTGTAAACGCAAGTGGCTGTAGGTCAGATTCAGCTAGCTTGCAGAGCATGCAAGGAAGCGATGAAGACAAGCATCGTCAGTTGTATAACGCAATGCTACCACTAGTATCGTCCAAAGTGCGGTTGCCAGAACCTTGGACTTCTGCGGGTGCGCTCCTCACAGCAGGAGCAGCTAAAAAGAGGGACGGGCAGGTAGAGGGAGCCTGGGACTGGTCCAGGGGCTGATATTGCATGTATGCAGCATATACTTGTGAGCTGTGCTCGAGTGCTAGAAGTATATTCAGATCATTGCACAGTGAGCTTCGAGCAGAGGTAGGTGGGGGAGAAGAGCATGTGCATATCTATCAATGTGTCAAAGGCCGCGCTGACAACAGTTCATAACGCAGATCAAGCAGTGCCCAATGCAATTAGCGGTTCACATAATGGGGCAGAAACGTTACCCCGGTGCATGGATGACCATTTCACAAGTCGCACCCAGATGTTCATAACGGACAGCCAGTCAGCAATTTAGGGACTAATAAAAAGGTGGCCTTCAGGTGCAGATAAAGTCGATTTTCATACTGCACACAGACCCTCAAAACAGAAGCAAGTTGTAGCTCACGGGATGATAAGTAAACAGTACCCACGTGCGCAGTGAGGCAAATCACAGGCTGAACCCAGATGCGTGTAACAGACTGCTATGGGAGCAGCAAATTAATTTACGGGGCGGTAGCCATTCACAAAAACAACAAGCAGTGCTGAGTGCAACTGAGTTCATAAACTGAAGAAGGCGGGGCCAGGTTTGTAGGGTAAGAGCTCAATATGTACAACCAAATTCTCGAGATATTCTGTAGCATTACGGGCCAGGATCTCAAGCGGACGAGCACACAAAGGCAAAACCCGATGCAGAGTCTTGTGGGGGTTACACAGGAGGACTGGTGGACTGAAATGATGAGACTGTGAAAGAACTAAAACGAGTCTTTTCGAAGCTACTTCAAAGGCAGTGATGGGTGGTTCTGCTGCAGAGTTAAGATTTATCTGTTCACCGAGGGTGAGGGCAAAAATGGAGAGCCCGATAGGGACCGTCTCGGCACCTGCTTTTTAGAACTGCCGGTGGTGAGCACCGGCAGGACCCAGCCCACTTAAAGCCCTGTCTACTGAGAACTCTTGCCGAGATGAGAACCTGTGGCTTGCAGGTAAGACACCACACATACTTCTACGCCGTTGGCACACTCACTAACTGAACTCCACTGCCACTGCCGACTGACTGAGATGAGGGCCTGCGACCACTTCCGCTTACCCCCATACTCATCTCTGCAGCAGGCGCAGTTCTCAACCGAGCCATTTTACTGAAATGGGAACCGATCATTGGTGGGAAACAAACTCTTGCTCACTACATACATGTATGCAGGTGCTGTCACCCACCAAGCTGTCTTGCTGACAGGTGGTACCTTCGGCCGCCACCCCGAAGCCCATCGCCCACCACACAATAGTATGCACGCACACCGCAAATGAATGCTAGTCCAATTCACGCTTTTGCTGAGATGTGAACGCCTGGCCAGCAGACTACACAGATTCGGGGCAGGGGCAGTAACGGGCATGCCCTGTGACGCCACCCGCATGATCTGTAGCGCTGCACACAAGCACATAATTACATCAATCCATTGATTAAAAATAATTACTATTATCAGGATAATAATGGAGGGGTGACAGATTGTAGGTATAGGGAGTGAGCGGTCAAGGGATCGAAAGGAACATGAGGAAACGAGGGAGCGAAAAAGAGGCGGGGGAGGTGGGGGCGTAGGAGAGCGCGTGGACGCCGCTACCGCCGCCTCCGCAGAGCTCCAGACGCTGTTACTGGTCCCTTCAGCACGCCTGCGAGAGACGGCCGTGACAGCGCTGAGCTAGGGCTAGGCGGCGCAGGTGGGACCTATATCTGGACGGCGGACCCTAATGGGCATCTCGGCGAAGTGTGTCAGGCGTGATGATGAATTATAACACGTCGACTCCTGAGCGCTAGAGTCGAGCAGCAAGCGCCTCGACGCAGGACAGCTCCTAGAGCACGCACAGGGACTCCAAACTACGAGCGGGTGAGTACGACAGTCTGTAAAGAACCTACATATGCTTTGTAGGAGCAGTTTGGGATCACCGCGTGGCTGTACAAGCTCCCGTCATATACCTGTTCGGCGCCTCGTCATCGGTATGAGCGCTAAACACAACAACGTCATGCAATAAATAACACCAAGAGAACGGTGCGTCTCAGGGCGTCGCTGCAGAAATCTGGGGGCCACGTCTTTCCAAGGGAACCTGGGCTGCAAGCACCCCGCAGTGGAAGTTTGGGACGGAGTTCTGTCAGTTACTCGCCTGGAAGACAGAGAGCGGGGAAAGGGAAGAGCGGCAGATTTATAAGGAAAGCTTTAGCTGCTGAAGGAACAAGCACGGCCACGAAAGGAATGCGAGGTATGCAGTGGCACCCGGCCGCGCTGCTGCTCGCTCCCGAGCTCCCTAGGCCAGGGGAGAGAGAAGGCGGGACATACACCCGCCTTTGGCCAATTGCGTGCTGTCTTTCTTAGAAAGACGCATGCAAAGGCCAATAGCCGGTGATGAAAAAAAAAAAAGCACACACACGAGCGTGTGTTCAGAGTTTAAAGCCCTTACTAAAAGCTACGCAGAGCAGCGCAAGGGCGCTGGCTCAGGCGAGACCTAATAAAAAAAAGACCTCAAACTGGAGTGAACTCCATCCTGTAGAGGAGCCGAAATGTATTGATCACCGGGGCATATACACTTAGAAAGTGGCCTACTGCAGGGGGTTCAACGCATCCAGAGTAATTTAGAACACGGGGCACTGGGGGGGGGGGGGGATTCTGTGCCCAGTCTATAGGCGATATTACCCAAAAAACTGTAGTTGTTTGCCAAAATTCTTTATGTTTAGCTGTTTTGCTGTGCAAGTGGCTGCGAATTGGTTCTCCTCCCCCTGCACTCCGAATAATTCTGCTTGAAAATGGGAAAAGATAGACATTTCTAAAATGCCTCGTCAGTTTGCCAAAACGCATTTCAGTTAATAGCATACATTCAAACGAGAAATTTGTAGCTCAGTTCCACAAATCATTTTTAAACACAAAACTGACAAACTAGTGCACGTGTGCTTTTTTAAACATACTCGGCAGTGCTATTTTTGTTTAACTAAAACACGTAAGAGAGAACCCACAAGCCAATCAGAGGCGGAGGTTTGGGTCACCGCCCAGAGAATCATTTGTCTATCGATCTACATCAGAACCAACATGTGGTCAAGTTATTGCCCGAAGAGGTAAGAGAAAGTAAAGGGAAGAAAAAGAGACAGAATGGAACGTGCATTGTGAAAGCTGCGTTTGGAAATGTTTATGTAAGGTGTGAGCATGCCCTGTGTAAAGGAAGCGAATGCAGATTGTGTGTGTAAATGTCTCAGTCAGAAGTGTGTGTGTGTGAGAGTGAGTGAGAGAAAGAGATACTACAAGTCAAGGGGTGAAAGTACCACTACTGCTTTGTGAAAATGATTCCATCCTGCTGGCTCGGACCCTGAATGGATTTCAAGCCCAACTCAAAGCCACTAAAACTACTGCGCAAAGAACAAGTTCAAAGTGGATACATCAAAATCCAGAATCGTGGTCTATCATCTAAGATCAAAAAGACACATAGCTTGGCCACTGCTTTTGGGTGGTTAGCATGCACTAACAAATCAAAAAAATTCCGATATCTAGGGATAAACATCTCAGATACCATCAGGTGGCAACATTGTGTCATGGAGATTGACAAAAATAGAGTATTGCCAAGGGAATCCTCCCCTTTGACACTCACCTGGGTAAACCCAGTCACTTTAATCAAATTCAAAAGGCCACAGCGGGCCACAGCGGGCAGCACATTATGTTACAGCGGGTAATGCACATTCCAATCAGAAAATGAACAGCTTTTTTCTAAAAAAAAAAAGCCACCGGCCTCCCACAGTTTACCACAACTGGTTCCGCCAGAGGGCAGCATGAGCTTCACATCAATACAGGATACAGCCACCAGTGCCCCTCTCTTTTGTATGCAGCAAGAAGGAAATTCAACACAGCCACAACCTGACTGACAAAGCACAGAAAGAGGTGCAACATTTCTTCACAAAAATACAAATGTATGATAAACCTTGAAAATGATCTGGAAAATCTCTCTCTAGATCAAGTACTGGGCCACACCGATAAACTGACACAGCCTTTGACTATGAAAAGCAGAATTTCGCCACAGATCTTCACCGAAGTTAAGCACCCAACGCTTTACATTAAGATAACAATACTTCTGAATTAGACGAGACTCTTATTCCTGGTGCGCTGCAATAGTTACCAGTGAACAAGACTCTTACTGGTCCAGGTCCGGCCTACATTGCTATGATGTCCTTGCTGTGGTTTTGGCAGCAACTCCGACTCATTTCCTGATTTTATGCAAGTCGTTTGCATCAATCCAGAAGGGAACAACTGGACTACAAATCACCAAGTTGGCATCGGAAGCTCATTAGTAAAATACTAAGAAGGTCAACTCACTTTCAGGGGGAAAACATTGACACTGAAGTCAAAACCTTGAGTACGACAGCAGTACCCGACCAAGCATAAGCCACGGTCGCTGATGGGGTAGAGAAACAACAGAGCGCTACAGTAACAAGTAACGGAATCACCTACCGCTTGTGCGCTGACCAACAACTCAAGACCGAACACCTCAAAAGGCACACAAACAGGTCTACAGCATAACATGCAGTCCACATCATACCTTGTCTGCAGGCACCTCCCAGAGTGTCTCCATGCCAAGGCCATATCATATCACACAACAGGCAGACCAGACTTCAAACATGATTTTTATACTCACTTATACACTTTGTTCATCTTCCTGGCACATTTTCAATCTCACTCAGTCTCAACCTTGGACACTTACTAGACCCATCTCTTTAAGTCTCCCAAATTCGACAGTTACTCCACTTTACACGTGTAGTTTGCGCTCACAAAGAGCCTTACGTGATATTAAAATGTGAACGTTTGTGTTGTGGGAGAGTGTTGCATAGAAACAGAAAGAATAAGGAACACCAGTGTGTGCCCCTAGCTTTCACTTTGCAAATGCCTTTGTCCAAACCATTCTGTTGAATGGTCCCCACTTGCCTTTCACCTTTTTACTTAACCTGAACGCTGTACGTTGGGGTTCCCTTTGGGCTGCTGGGTTCCGGATAGGCTCGTTTCCGCCCAGTCCCCTTGGGCGCCTGCCCATCTGCAGAGCTCCTCTGCCCCGATGCCACAGCGTCTGTGCACCCGAGATACAATCTCCTAACCGTGACGCTTAACACAGGCAGGGACCAGTGTTCCGACATTAATAATTTAGCTCACAGGATGATGATACTAATTAAAAAGAGTCAGAGAAAGACAGTTTACACTGGAGGTGAGTCACCAAACAACCCGTGGGGGAAAGGGTGCGCAGTGTGGGCTCAGACACCTGGACATGGCTTTGAATTCCAGGCATGACTGGTCACTAGGGGTGGAGGGTGCGGGCACTCTCTTCTAGAAGTTGGGCCTGTGCATTCGCCACGTGACTGATAGTGGCTGTAACGGGTCCCAATGCAAGCAAGGGGATTTGGAAGTAAAAGAAACCAGCATCTGCAATGTAATAGGTCTCGCATTTACACATGTTTGAGCTATTGGCTTGGTAAATGACAATGCCTTTTATTTTTGTTTTGGTTTTTAAGACATAAATAAAAGGCATTGGCATTTACAATGCCAATAGCTTAAACTCTCGCAAATGCGAAACCTATTGCATTCCAAATGCTTGAAGGCATCGCTGAGTTGCCCCCTCCTGTCTCCCATGGCCCCTGAAAACCTCCCTGTTTGCTACAAGTTAAATAAACAAGCCGGTGGTCACTACTGCACATGAGAGACCCTCCTGCCCTCCTGCAGTAAGAGAAACTCATAAAGAAAATAGTGCTTACAGACTAAAAAAGACATACCGTGTAACAACAGAAGTAAAAGGGCCAGTCCTCATGGGATGTTACGAATGAAGACAAGGCGGTACTAAGAAGGGACTAACAAGCCTAATATCAAATCAGAAGCCAGCATTTAAGAAGGACAATGACACAAGCCAATGACAAATATGGACGGAGAGTGGGCGGGGCTTCAAGTACATACTCTAGTACAGCATGGCTCGCACTAAAAAGCCAATAATTTGGGTGCCGTGGGCCCCTCACATACCCGAGGCCCAGCATTGCTGCACCTGCTACACTGTTGAGTGGTACACCCCTGCTGAATGGAAATGGAAGAACCCTTTCCAATATAAAGCCAGGCTCCACCTGCTGCGCAGGTCACGTTGACATCTGCAGGGTCTAGAGGACCACCAGTGTTAGTCTTCTTTACTCTTCAGAGTGATTTCTGCCTTGGAACTGGGATCACTGCGCATTTCCATGTGTCAGAGGGACAGGACCGAGGAAGAGGCAGTCGTGCTGCAGAGTTTCTGGAAATAGAAACATACAATAAAGACAGTGACTTTGGAGGTGAGCCTAGAAGTGTTAGATCCAAGGCGGACAATCAGCCGAAGCTTCGAGGGAAGATCGTCAGCTCCTGACCCCTAACCTCACCCTTGCACGGTGTCAGGCCGGTCGAGGAACACAGCACGAATCCGACGCAGCGGTCCCTGGTCTCCACGGGACACCAACATCCTGACACTGCAGCCCACCAAGAAAGGGGGGGGGGGGGAGAGAAAGTGATGGGGAGCAAGGCAGAGAGAAGGAGAGAGACCTAGATCGGAGAGAAAGAGTAAACGTGAGTGAGCACGATTGAGAGGGAAATTGAACGGGGGAGTGACCACGAGTGAACAAAACTGGAAACTAGAGAACAAGAGATGAAATAGTACTTGTGTACGGACCACAACGTGGAGTTAAGAATAAAGTTCTTTTTATTGCAAAGTAAAGTGCATCAAAGAATAAAACAAGCAGGTGCCCAGCCTGACGCGTTTCCACGGTCTTGATCACATGACGCGCTGGACCAATGGAAACCATTATATAGTGACACAGTGAGCAATGTGATCAACCCCTCACAGCAATAGATATAGAAAAAATCCTAATGTAAAGACAACCCTGAATTAAAGGTATAACAGTCTCTGGTTTTAAACAAAACATACAAAACCAACATTACATAGTAAAAACACAAAGGGAGGACACAGTTCATAGTCATTGATTCTTAGTCAGACTGCATCAAAAAATATAGCAAAACACATACGTGTAATGTAAGCTGTAACCGAGTAATACTAGCATAGTACTAAACAAAACAGCCTGCCATATAGTAACTAATGTAATATGTGGTACTGATCCCTCCTATGTGCACTCTATTGCTGGAAAGAGTCAAAAACTAAATAAAGTGCAAATGCAAAAAGTGTGCATAAAAAGTGCAAAGTGTCAATAATACCTATAAAATTAGTAAATTAAGTCAGGCGTCGCAGACCTGCCCACAAATAAACGTATAAAGTGCAAGTGCACTGTAAACATATAGCTAAGCGCAGAGAGTTAGGTCATAGGTCAGTCAATTATACATGTGTATTGCACAGTTGTTATATATAGCACACTGAAGTGCAAGTTCATAGTAAACTAAATATGTGCAAATGTACGTCATTATGTAAGTTGTTAGTGCCACCAGGATATACAGTACATATGATTCAAGGAGCTAGAGCCAGCAGATACTCTGTAAAAACCTGGTAAAACCGGGGAACCCAAGTTAAAACCAAGTAAAAAACAGATAAAAACCACATAAAAGCCAACCTAGATCAAATATCTCAGTATGATACTTTCTAATATCAAACTAAAGTGCAAGTGCCTGGTAAACTAAATGTACAGTACATATGATTCAAGGAGCTAGAGCCAGCAGATACTCTGTAAAAACCTGGTAAAACCGAGGAACCCAAGTTAAAACCATGTAAAAAACAGAGATAAAAACCAGATAAAAGCCAATCTAGATCAAATAGCTCAGTGTGGTATTATCCGATATCGTATATATATATATATATATATATATATATATATATATATATATATATATAATAGGACTTTAATTCAGCTTTGAAGGCACTCCGAGTACAGAGGTCAATGAACTGGAGGGTACGCGGAGTGATGTTACTCCGGGGGGCACAAGGACAGTTCGAAGATGGAAAGTGACCTCCCCACCCATCCTTGAAGAGAACCCCTCCAGGGCTGCCACCATCAAATGAATTTGAAGTCTTGACACCTCTGCCAGGCTCTCCTGACAAGCCAGTGAATAAACGGATATAAAGAGATGCACCCTCTTCATCCAAGAATGTGATCCCAGAGACCTCTATATCCCCTTGCTCGATTTGCAGGTGATGTTCTATGGGTAACCAATGGGATGAAGAGTACCGCAGAATGCATCTCCCACTTGACTGATGTGATGGGACTCTTAGGACAGCCATGAGCACCCCTCATTCCGTCACTGGAATTCCATGTCCTCCCCGCAGGACATCTGTCTCAAGAGGACAATCAGAGAACTCTGCAGACTCCATGCCTACAGAGCGGATTCCATATATTTTCGATGGTGAGTCCCGTGTCTTGTCAGTGTCACCAATTCACCCAATAGACTCAAGCATGATGAGGACTACCCACCTCCAGGCCACACACTCCTTGCCACTAAGAGTCCACACCAGCACAATTCTGGGTTCTGCAAACGGATGCCTAACACAGAAGGAAGAGGGGTCTTACTGCATGTTGGCTCCTGAGGCTTCGCACTAGCACATATAAAGCCCAAAGCGAGGCCACTGGACAGTCCAGCTGACCCCTATGTAACTAAAACCATCACAGCAAGAACTTCGCTAGCACATGCCAGCGCAGGTAAAGAAGCTGGTGTTGGTTGGGCGCTAGAGGGCGCCAAGCAAGATGGCCGCACTTGCGTGAGGCTCTTGCAGCTCGGACATTCATCCGACACTTATCCTGGTCACTGCTCCCAAAATCCGCAATTACACAGCACTAACCGCTGGCGGAACATAAGCAGACCACAATAGACCCACTAGATGACTCAGGGACCGCTCTGCTGACAGGAAAACTTGACTGCGGATCCGTGGCTGGAGCGCGCAAAATGGCGGTCGCGTCTCCCTGCTAAGAAGGAGGACGGACCTCGCTGGCCATTGATAGGCTGCCGAGTGAGGAGTGCCGGAAGGGACACTGCCGGATCAGGGAGCCTGCGCACCCACTGCCGCTCTGCCTGACGCCGTGGGGACCGAACCTAGAGCCGACCGGATCTACTCACCTAGCCGGCTGGTCTGGGCCGAGACGGAGGACGACGGCGAGGGCTACGGAAGCGGTGAGTGGTCCACGCTGCGCTCCGGAAGGCTGAGGACTGCGCCAGGATCGTGCTCTCGCTGGCCTGCCTGCTCGCTCCTATAAGGTGGAGTCCTGATTGCTGGCGGCCCCGTGGGTGGCTGAGACCTGGGGCAGACGGCGCCCGCCGGGAGGTCCTGAGGGCCGCGGGGGACCGAGGAGTTGCGGACGGCTGCTGTGCTGTGCCTGGGCTTGGACTTGCCTGAGGTGAGGGACGCCTGCGGTGGGGCGGAGTGGGAGATCCGGCTTCTGCGCGCGGCTGCACCGGAGGGCTGCCGAGGGCAGGAGACGCCTCAAATAAAGACTGGGCCCGAACTCACCAGGAGGGGAAACTGACTGCGGGGTAGGTGGGGAGAGGACCGCGATCCACTGCTGCCCGCCTTGCCGCACTGAGGCACGCTGCTGGGGAGAGAGGCTGTAAAGGCCGAAGAGGTCCTGAGAAATACCGGGGGCCTGGCCCTCCTTTGCGCCGGAGGGCTGAACTGTGGCAGGGCGAGATACTCTGAGGCCTGGGGCTGAGTTCCGATCCCTGTGGAATGCGCTGTCTGCCCACTGGTGCGCCCGTGGCCCGCTGAGCACGCTCCCAGCTGGGAGACCCAGAAGACTAATTACCGCCCCGCCGTAGTCCAGGATTGCACGGCGGTGGTGAGGAGGGCGCTGTTGCTGGAGGCTTAAAAGGCAGTACTTACTCCCCTGCCTGATTAGGAGCTGTGAGGGAAGGACAGGACACGCAGCACACAGCGGGGGCCTGTCAACACCCTGAGGTGGGTCCCGCGACCGGCGCTGCACCACACAGGACGGAAATTCATGGAAACTCGGCCTACACTCTGACCGCTTCCCGGGGGCCAGCCAGCCTCTGAAAATCACGGTATCACAGGGATGCGACGACACAAACGGAGGAAGTAGAGGACATAGCCAGGCGAGGATATCACAGCACCCTCCCTACCCTATCAGCATGGGGAAACTAGATGGGCGACAACCCAAACTTACCTTTGAGGCTCGCAAATCCGCCCGATCCCAGTCGGAGCCTGAGGAAGAGCAAAATGGTGCCCAGACCACCTCCACGGCGGATTTGAAAGAAATCTTGCTGGTGATGCAGTCCAGCCTGACATCCATCGAATCAAAAATGGACTCCATGAACGCTAGACTGGATGGCCTCACTCACAGGGTGGAGAAACATGATGATCGACTGGCTGAGACGGAGCGGCGCATTTCCGATCTGGAGGACACTACCACCGCCACCACTAGCCGCACGCTGGAGATGGAGAGAGTCCTCAAGGTCATAGCTGCAAAAAATGAGGAGTTAGAATCACGTTCACGTAGAAGCAACCTCCGCATCCTAGGAATTCCGAGTCCACTGGCACCGGTAAGATGGAGGAATTTGTTGAGAGCCTCCTGGTGTCCCTTTTCGGAAGAGAAGCCTTCTCGTCAGTCCTTGTGGTGGAGCGGGCGCACCGCTCGCTGGCGGGCCGCCCGGCGCCTGGGGCACCTCCCCGTCCCATAATCGCCAAAATACTTAACTACCGGGACCGTGATACCGCCCTCCGACTCTCCAGAGAACACAAGCAGCTCCGCTACGAGGGAATGGAGATATCCATATACCCTGACTTTACACTGGCCGTTCAGGAACAGAGACGGAAATTCCTCCAGGTTAAGAAGAAATTGCAGCAGCTCAATATGCAATATGCCATGTTATTTCCAGCCCGCTTAAAAGTAACACATCAAGGAAAAGTACACTTCTTCAGTAACCCCCAACATGCTCAAGATTTTATCAGGACCCTGCCTGTGCCCGTGGAGGGCCGTTCCTCCCCGGACCGCCGCCCGGAGTGCAATCGCTGCACCTCCGATGTTGAGTGAATCTGAAGACACCAAGAAAACATAGGTCTGCCCGGAGGATGGCGGGTCACGCCACAGTCCAGTCTTTCAGCTGGACTGTGGAGCTGGACATTCGCGGAGGTGACCGAAGCTGACTCTACGATGAGCGAAGTACTCTGACTACTATCCGAGCACCCTCGCTTGTGCGGGGCAAATCTGGTCGTCCTCTAGAAGCCACCCAACAGGAGAACCCTACAACTGTACTGTACAGCTATGTTTTCAATACTGGTTAGGCCACCTTCCCCAGTTGGGAATCTGGCACTCAGGGGAAGTTGGGGAGGGGGGGGGGGGGGGGAACTGGGCCACAGCAGGATTGGGCTGCTGATGTGGGAGGGGGGAGGGGGACCTTCGCACTACCCTCTGGACAGCACAGGGGAACATGTTCCGCCACACACTATTGACTGGACAAGCATACACTTTAACGAAGTACAGACTCGATACAACTCGAGCCCACTAGCCGCCGCATTCCTTAGATGCCAACGCCATGGAAGATCGCTCTAAGCCTCCGGCATACAACTTTCTAACATGGCACGTCAGAGGCCTAGGAGACCCCCGCAAACGCCGCCACATTTTAGCTTACTTGGACCGTCACAATATTCATTGTGCAGTACTACAAGAAACACACTTCAGCCCTGCCACCCCCACCACATTCGCGTCCCGTTGGGCAAGTTATGCACACTTCTCCTCATACTCTTCCTACGCCCGGGGCACGGCTGTGTTGGTGAAACGCACTCTCCCCTACACTCCCCTGGGGAACTATGAGGACCCGCAGGGGCGCTACACCATTCTTTGGGGCCGGCTAGCTGCCCAATCCATAACCATAGTATCGTGTTATGGCCCAAACACGGACGGCCCAGAATTCTTCCGCATACTCTGGGGCAAGATCCTTGACATCGGATCCTCGCATGTAATATGGTGTGGGGACTTCAACGTCACGCTGGAACCCACATTGGACCGATCGCAACCCTCAACCACACCATTACTCAAACGCGCGACGCACCCTTACAGCAATTATTGAGGACTATAATCTGGTAGACGCTTGGCGCCATTTACACCCGCAGCTCCGGGAGGGTTCCTGCTATTTCACGGCTCACTCTTCGTGGTCCAGAATAGATGGGTGGTATATCACTAAGGGCCTCGCCCCTTGGCTGACACATGCATCACACCTCCCCCGCACATATTCTGACCATTCTCCAGCATTACTTGTTCTCACCCCTCCACATGACGACTCCCCTTTCCTGTCTTGGCGTTTGAATCCACAAAGCCTACTGGACCCAGTTTTTAGACAGGAACTGGAACAGGAAATAACAGACTTTTTCCCACGAAATGAGGGCTCAGTTGACCAATATGCTACGATATGGGAGGCATTTAAAGTCACCATTCGCGGAATTTGCATCGCGAAGAGTGGAGGGATTCTAAAGGCCATTCGCTGCACGCTCCGCAGGTTGGAGACAGAGATCAAACAAACGGAGAGTAGGATGCAGGATACCCCTACTCCAGAGCTGCAGGCCCGGATTAGGGATCTCCTCACGGAATATCAAGAAACAGCTGAAAGAGAGTGTAAATTTAGGGGGAAATACCACTGGGCACGTTGCTACGGAGAGGGACACAGACCGGGGAAGGCGCTAGCAGCATCCGTACGTCCTCCTAGATTTGCAAACACGGTCCTTGAGATTGAAGATGACGATGGGCAGGCACATAGAGACTCCTCTGAGATCTTGACAACCTTCCGCGGGTTTTATAAACGATTGTACAAAACGCAAAGAGCCCATAGTGGACTTCGCCCCCTTCTTCGATGATACCGCTATAGCATGGCTGGGTGATGGCCAGAGGGAATTCCTCCTCGCACACTTCGAAGATGAGGAGATAATATCCGCCATCATACAGCTGCAGTCCGGGAAAGCCCCGGGGCCAGACGGCCTCCTGGCCGAATTTTATAAAACTTACCGACATCTGCTTATCCCAATCTTGAGACACGTCCTTGAGGAAGCTCGGGAGACAGGTATACTACCGCCGACGATGCGCGAGGCGCGAATAATTTCCCTCCCCAAACCTGGCAAATCCCCCTTATACTGCGAATCTTACCGGCCCCTATCTTTAATTAATGTCGACGCCAAAATATTAGCTAAATTGTTAGCCAACCGAATCAGCCCCCTCATGACCTCCCTAGTACTCCCAGATCAATCGGGATTTGTGCCCAATAGAGGCACGTCACACAACCTGCGCACCCTATTCGCGGCCCTCCAGGATATCGCACCGGACACAGATGCTGTGGCCGTATTTCTTGACGCTACCAAAGCGTTCGATTCCCTGGAGTGGGATTATCTCGCCTTCGTACTGCAGCGCATGGGCTTCCCAGCTCCCTTCCTGGCCTGGATAGATTTGCTATATACTGGTATACGGGCTAGTGTCATGATCAATGGGATTCAATCCTCTCCCTTTCCAATTGCCAGAGGCACTCGCCAGGGGTGTCCTCTCTCACCCTTGCTTTTCGCTTTAGCTATCGAACCCTTGGCGGCAAAAATCAGACAACATTTCCGAAATCATGCGTTGATCTATCCAGATAGGCAAATTGTAATATCCCTTTACGCCGACGATCTCACATTATACCTTCGCAATCCGGGCGAGAGTCTAAACCCCATTCTTCGGCTTCTCATCTTATTTGGCGGCCTCTCCGGGATAAACAAATTGGGGGAAGTCCCAAATATTCCCACTTACAGATGCTACCCGGCGCTTCGAGCCGGAATACCCGCTCGCGTGGTGCTCTGATACCCTAACCTATTTGGGAATAGTCGTTTCTCGGAACAGGGAAGAGCTGATGTTGTCCAATTACGGACGCGCGCTGGACCGCCTCACTGACAAGATTACCAGGTGGATTGCACCTCCCATCTCCATGGCTGGCAGGACCTCTCTCATTAAAATGGTGGTTTTGCCAAAATTGCTGTACCTCTTCACGAACATCCCATACGCTCCTAGCCGCCAGTTTTTTAAAGAGCTTAGGACCCAAATGATCCCGCTAGTCTGGGGCGGTAAGCAGGCCAGACTGAACTGGAACACCCTCACGAGACCTTTTGCCGAGGGAGGATTTGAAGTGCCTGACCTAGAACTATATTTCACCTGTGCCCAGGCCCATTTTGTTGCCTATTGGATAAACCCCCCTCCTTACATGCCCCACTTGGCAATTGAGGGAGGACACATGGCCCCCACGCCCGCCTCGGCTTATCTGAGCGCCCCTGCGGTCCCGAGGCACATGGCCTCTAACACCGTCCAATGCACCAACAGCGCGTGGCAACAGTTGGCCAGACGACTGCAATGTCCCCTGTTGTATTCTCCATTATTGCCCCTCCAGGGGAGACAAGATCTCCCGGTCACGCAGGAGGGTGGCTGCCGTCGACTGCTGCGCAAAGTGTCCAGCACGACTTGGGGGCAACTCTATGTCAAAGGGAAATTTCGCACGAGCAGTGAGTTTTTTGGAACGTCTTCCCCTACTCCCCTAGAGAGATTTTACTATATTAGGATTCGACAGGCAGTGAGGACTCTCACTTCATGTTTCCCACAAGAACCTCCAATTATGCCCCCTCTCCACGCCCTTCTGCAACAAACCACTCCCACGCATGTCGTCTCGCTCCTATATCGCATTACCCAAAAAGAAACCGAACATGACTTCTCCCCAGCTAAAGGGAAGTGGGAAAGTGAACTAGGGCACTCCATCACAGAAGAGCAATGGTCATTCTGCTGTCGTCAGACTGGTGAAGTATCAGCTAGTAGCAGGATGCGTATCATACATTATAAATACATACATCGGCTATATTATACGCCAGCACGCCTGCATCGTCTACACCTCCGCGACAACGACTGCTGCGACCGCTGCGGGGTGGAGGGAGCTGATTTTAAACACTTGGCTTGGGATTGTCTGATTGTGCGTCGATATTGGGAGGACGTTCTCACAGCTTTAAGTCAAATGATTGGGACACATGTACCGGACGATCCCCTCACAGCACTTTTGGGATACACAGCGCTATTACCCACCATGGTGCGGAGATACACCTCCCTGGCACTTCTCCTAGCTAAGCGACGTGTCGCCTGCAAGTGGGGCAGAGGGCGGGCCCCCAAATTTAAGGAGTGGATGCACGACCTCACATACGGTCAGGACCAGTTACATACATACGCTGAACTCTTACCACCTACCTCTCGTCCGCGTGATATATGGGCCCCTCTTCAGACCTACCTCCTAGCACGCACAGCCCCTGCAGACGCAACCACTAGCCCCCGCGCTGAGGGACCAGACAAACTAAGTGGGGACGGCACTAGGCCATAAAGGACACTGCGCAGGGGGAGAGTTGACACGGGACATATGGCCTCGAGGTTTCAGGCGACTCATGGATGGACTTCATCAAGCGGGTGGGCTCGTGGCCACCAGGCAATCTACTGTACCACAACGGATGAATAGTGATTGCATTGGCATGTCAGTGGCATCTTTGTTTCTGTTTGTTTGTTAAAATGCAAAACTTAAGACCTTATTCGTGGTTGGCTATGCCATCTGCCCTCCTGACGCGGCCGGCCCGAGGTGGTTGTAGGCGGCTTGCTGTGTACACCCCATCTGGCCAATATGGCCATGCTTACTGTAGCACTGCGCTGCCGGCCCGCCTGGGGTTTTTTTTTTTAGCTGTATATGTAACCATTGGACACGAATAAAGATGTTTAAAAAAAAAAAAAAAAAAAAAGAATGAATTCCAGATGCTGAATGAGGATTTGGTAGCTAAAAATATAACAACTTAGGCTGTATCAAAAGATGTTATAGCGCTTTTATTATTCTCATCGAGAAGTAGTGGTGAACCTGGCCTTAATGGAGTTCCTATAACAGATTTTAAAACAAATTCTAACACCTGGAATACCCCTTTATTAATGATATTCAAGGGATCCCTAACTACAGAAATAATCCCAGATAACTGAAGGGGGTAAATATTGCACCCTATTCAAAAGTTCTATTACTGACCCACAGAAATTCAGAACAACACCTTTATTAGATAGTGAGGCTAAGGTGTTTGCCAGACTACTACTGGAAGTTCTAGAAGACTAGGCCAGTAGTCTAAATATCTTAAGAGTATTTCAAACAGGCTTTAGAAAAGTTTCTGAAACTCTTGACAATATAACATCAATTAATCTTGTAGCAGAAAAGGCGAGTATCAAAAGGACATGTTTATATGTTTGTTTTCCTGATTACAGTGCAGCATCTGTCAAAGTAAATAGAGAAACAATGTAACGAAGTTATGTGCTTGGAACATACTGGAACAACTGTTTAGTGCAATTCGCCTTTTACAAACGGATACCTGTGTCATGGTTAAGCTGGGTAACAGAGCAACTATGTTCAAGAAAATATCCATTAACAGGGGGTTAAAGCAAGGTTGTATACTTGTGACTTTGTTTCTTAAAATACACAGCTAACTTACTTCCATAATTTGAAAAGCGAAAAATTGTTCCCTTAAAATAATTTGAGGTTAGACAAGTCCTTCTTTTACAATATGCCGATGATACTGGCTTGTTGGATTATACTGCAATATGTTTTCAAAGGGCGTTAAATTGTCTTCAGAAGTATAAGGAGGATAGTGATTTAAAATTAAATTTGTTCAAAACAAAGATTTTGAAGTTTGGAAAAACAAAACTCAAATATTCATGGTGGATGGGAGGCCAAAAGATATCGAGTCATCTGTGGAAACTTTATAGAAGATTTAATAGCCCTAGAGGTACACGCATATTATCAGGTGTGATAAGGACGGTGTTTGGCTTACCAAGAAGTATACCAGTCAGAAAGCTAAGATTGGACTCTGGATTTGTTAACATATCAACAACTGTGGACCTCCAGTTTATTAAATACTGTTTTAGATTAAAAACTGCACTAGCTGGATCATTAAAAAATATGATTTGAAATTAACTACAAGCACACCCTAAAGTTCATGACCACAATGGAATACCTAGTCTAGACAGAATTTTAAAACAGATGCAATTAAATTAGTGCTGGGAAAACAAAAGGGAGTTCAGCCTATTTAAAATAAAATCAAAGTTCACAGCAAGGATTACCTCACTCAAGAAAAACTTTTAGGATTTTGAAAAGTTATCAAGAGCACAACTTCTGCTAATATCATATTCATCGCTTACCCCACAAGTGTACCTCTCTATGTATATGAAAAAAACATTAAGGACAACGTATATCAGACTGGGGTTCATTTGGTGCCACTTAAAACTCCCTGGAATCCTGGGAAAATAACACCAGTTGCAAGTGCTGCAGAGCGTGTGGATACCATCCTGAATCCATGGTACCTGTGATTTGTATTAGCCCCTATTTATTGATTCCAAGGAGGAGGTTTTTATGATCTTGTTTTAATAGGATAGAAGTTAGGTTGATTAAGGAAGCTATGGCAGTGTGTCTACATGGGGTTGATGTTCAGATAATCAGTCAATAATGAAAATATCTGGAAATAGCAATGTTAGAATGACTTGAAAGTCGGAGGGAACCCTCCATGCCCCTCTTGTTCATATTATTCTGGTAGACTTGTAGAGTCACAAATTAGCTGGATACTATTGATTTTAAAAGCAATTTTCACAAACGCACAACTTGGTACATAAAAAGAATAAGCATATTTGCATAATATGTGAGCACTAGTCAAGATTATGTTAGTTGGGCGACACACACAAACATTTTTACAGTAGTACTTTCAATTGTTTCAGTAAATTGTACTGTACTAAATTTTAGTTACTGATGATTTTAATAATCTTATTGATCGTAAATGAATTTGCACAAAAGTAGAATCTGGAACATGAAAAGAATAAGCATATTTGCACTATAGAGACCATTATTCAAGATGTTAGTAGGGTGATACATACAAAAATGTTTACAGCAGGAATCTGAATTGTTGGAGTAAAGGGTTTTGCACTAAAGAGCAAGTACTGATAATTTGAATACTTCTATTGATCACAACTGTACTTTATTGTAATGGTTTTAGTTAAGTGAACAATAAATTTATCTTTGAACTCCTTGAGAAAAAAAAAAAAGAAGCTGGTGTTGCTACGAGTGGGATCTTGATAAACGTTCCCTGGATAGACAAATCCCAATTTGCACCACTCAGGATCCTTCATATGCGGCAGACATTTACTCCAGGTACTACGTCATGATCAAGATGGAGTCACTCCCAGTCCTGCACACTCCATACGAGCTGCAACAAGCAAACTATTGCAGCTCACCCGCCCCACTTCCATAAAGCACAAAAGCGGATGAGGCTTTCCAGCGTAATTCAAGGGAGACCATCAAACCCAAGGAGGGGTAGAGTGTCTAGAAGCCAGGATTCTTCAGCTTCTTCCTGAACTGCAGGAGCTGTTATGAGACGCCATTTTGCCACTGATGCCCGAGTGCACTATACAAATGTTCTGTGTCTGCATTGCAGGTGCACCCATCACTACCCATTACCTTGAACGATGCTCAGAGTTCACCTCCCCATAGAGTCTTCTAATGGCTTCACAGCCGTTAACACTATTTTCACATATGAGTTCAATCAGCTACGAGGCGTAGATTATGGCGCAGACATACAGGAGCACTTGTACCAGCTAACCAATGTTCGCTGCCTCCATCTGGCCCAAGTGCCTTTGATCCAGTCTTTAAGACAATGGACTTCAAACTTTTTAATGCCACGCCCAGCCTCGTGTAAATAAAAAAAAAGTCATCAGGCCCAGAAGAATGACAAACAAGAATTCCATAAAAATCAGCAGCTCGAACATATTTAACAATCGAAGCATTTTAGTTATTTTCACTTAACCTTTATAAAAATGCAAAAACACGACTACCAAAATACTATTGGCAGCCCGGTCTCCCTAAACGTATCTACAGTGTGCAGGACAATAAGAGATATTTGGAGCAATATCCATCCCCATTTTGACACTTAGGAGTAAACAAAACATTACTGAGGGCCCAATACTGAGTGGCTCAACCCCACTCGGTTTTCTTCCACTAAAAACACAGCACTCTTCCTGCATTACGTTTGTTTCAGCTCCTCAGGGAGAGGGAGTTGATCATAATAAATGCTCTTCTTTGCCAGAGGCTCACCCTCCACCATCCTCCGAAAAGTGGGGGCAGCGCACCAGTTTGAAGACCTCTGCTATATAACTTTTTATGTACCTTTTCATGCTATACTTCCTCTGCTTCTAAGCATGGTAAAATTACGGGTCCTTCCTGTTATCCAATTTACTGGCACTCAATTTACTCTCCGTGGAAGAGCGGAAGGCGAAGCCAACCTTGCCAAGTTCCGTGCTCGTGACCTCCACATCACAGATGTCAGCAACGCCCACTTTCCCGAGGTCATAGGTCACTGCAGCTAAAAGAGTCTGTGTGCAGAGGGCCAAGAAGACCATATGAGGGTGATAGACACTAGGCCATGACACCATCACACGCTGCCCATTACTTCACTCAGTACGTTCAAATACTCGCCCTGTGACTGCCATTTCCCCTCCTCCATCTAACAGCATTACACCAGTAATAGCGATATTTTACACAAAACTCACCTCTGGGCTGGAAGGTCAGGTACACCAGTAAAGTCACTCAGGCTAACCGCCCGAAATTCAAGCCCGGCTTCTACAGTGCCACTCTATGCGACCCTAGGCGAACCGCCATCTTTCTTCCTGTGCCTGCCTCTATGATGATTGTACAGTATAGATGTTAAAAGAGAAGTGAAAAGGAGACGGGTGGGGGGCAGAAAAGTGCTGTCGTTCCTTATCGGCAGCCACAGCCATCCTGCTGCCGGGAAGGCTCGGCCTGACGCGACAGCCGCTCCCTGCCGTGGCAGACGCCGCCCCAGAGCCCTGGGCAGCCCTATCTCAGAGCCCCGGGAAGCTCCGCACGTCAGGTCTGACAGCTCAGACTTGTTGAGCATCCTGCTCTGTGGTGCGATCCGGGCACCTCTGCAAAAAAAGTCGGATTAAAAACACAAGAGAACTTCACAGATGAGTCATGTCCCCCATGCCGTCTCCAGCAGCACTGCTGCCTCACGCCTGCGAGGCTTGCATCTTCAGGCTCACAAGGGCATTTCAGAGGGGAGTGTGACCACAGATGATGTCCCGAGGGCGCTGATGCCCACACATGCCATCCCATAGGTATGATGCCCCCCACACTGACCCCTGGTGGAGGCTGGAAGGGACGGTCCTGAATGCCGACTGTTAGGGTGAAGAGGCCCTTAAAAACTGGCACAGCAGAGGGAAAACAAAATCATAGACCTTAGCAATTCTAAGGAAATCACTTTAACATTTGGCATTCCATTTTGTTAAGGCCCTCCACAGAGCACAGTCCAGGTAAGGTGATGGTCGCAACAGACTCTATTCCATTATTGATTCATATGTCCAAAGTCCGTTTAATGGTTATACCATCCTTAAATGTCATTTGATGCATGAACATGCTCTAGACAAGGGTGATCCGATATGTAACAATATCCTTATCTAGGGCCATTCCAAGCCATAGTGACGCCTAGAGGGGCCATTCCAACGGTAATAATGTAATCTGGAGGCCATTACAAGGGACAATGCAATCACGAGGTGCATGGGACAATGCCAATAGGAGAGGCCATTTTAAGGATAACAATGCTATCAAAAGAGGTAATTCCAAGGCTGATGCCATCAAAAGAGGCCATTCCAAGAATAACAATGGTATCAAAATAGGCCATTCCTAGAATAACAATGGTATCAAAGTAGGCCATTCCTAGAATAACAATGGTATCAAAGTAGGCCATTCCAAGGATAGCAATGTCATCACAAAAGGTCATTTCAAGGATAACAATGCCATCACAAGAGGGCATTTCCAGGAGAACACTGCCATCAAGACCAAGAACATGTAATCAAGAGAGGGGATTCCAAGGGTAACAATGTGTAATCCCGCACCTTTCCCGGGCGGGATTTCCAATATGGCGCCCAGGATGAGGCACAAGGAAAGCGAGGGTAGCGCTCTAGACACGGCATGGGACGTGACGCGGACGCGTCAAGAGGCGGCATCTGGTGGAGGCGGAGAGAGAGAGAGAGAGAGAGAGAGGGGAGTGGAGGAACGAGAGGTGAATGAGGAATCGAGTGCCGGAGCGACAAGCCACGCGGACCAGCTGGCGGCCAACGTATCGGGAGGTGGGACGCCTGCCCTCAAGGAAACAGGACGAATGCCCGAGGAGCAAAGGGAAGACGCTGAGCAGGAGGAAGCAGGGGAGCAACGAGATATCCCGCTTAGAGGCAACGCCAAATAGTCAAGCCGACCCGGAGAGGAAGAGGGCGGTGAGACTCCCTCTGCCACGATCCTGGAGGGCCGTGGCTTACAGCAAGTACCCTTTTATAACTTCTTCACGTTTGGCAGGTGGCGGGTGGGGCACAAATAGCTTTACCCTGCAACCTGTTGTTCTAGTCACACTTTCCCCCTAATTGCACTACCCCAGACTTGGGTGAAGGTGACGGTACAAGTATCTCTGATTAAGGACCAACAAACCTGATTCTTATTTTATCCCGAGGGACGCACCGCCCCCCTCTTCCTGACCAGACTCGAAGAAGAAGCGGAGACGACCCAGCACAGGACCAAGACCCCTGTCAAGAGAGAGGGCTGCCCGGATGTGCAGTGAATGAACTGGCACTATTGAGACTGTCCATCCCTTGTTGTTTTCAGTTTCTAACCCTCCCAAGACTCTCTCCTGTACTTTTACCTTCTGACTATTAAAAAGACAGTAATACCCCACTTCTGCATGGGTGTCCTGTATGACCAAGTGACCACACAATGCAATCTAAAGAGTCCATTCCAAGGATAGCAATGTCATCAAGAGAGGTCATCACACAGGACAATTCCATCAAGAGAGAATAATCCAAGGATAACAGTGCAATCAGGAAAGGCTGTTCCAAAGAACAAACCATCGAGGGACACCTCCACCAGGAGAGGCCATTCCAAGGTGACCATGCACTCAAAGGCCACTGCAAGGTGATTATGCGCTCAATGGGCATTTAAAAGTGAAAATGAGCTCAAAGGCAATTTCAAGTGATATAATGCCTTCAACGGACACTGTTCCAAACATGGTGCCCTCAACAAACAGAGGCCACTCCAAAGCCAACAAAACATCAGAAACTAGCTAATACTTATTGACTGGCCCATGGCATTCCAAGGTAAATTCTAATTGCAGAGTGTCACGTCGCGGAGTGTCACGTCGCGGAGTAGTGTCACGTCGCGGAGTAGTGTCACGTCGCGGAGTAGTGTCACGTCGCGGAGTAGTGTCACGTCGCGGAGTAGTGTCACGTCGCGGAGTAGTGTCACGTCGCGGAGTGGCGTGGAGTATCGTGGCATAGAGTGGAGGGTGAAGGGGCATAGGGTGGAGGAGCATAGGGAGGAGTAGCATAGGGTGGAGGAGCATAGGGAGGAGTAGCATAGGGAGGAGTAGAGTGGTGTAGAGTGGCATAGAGTGAAATAGAGCGGAGTAGTGTCAGAGCGGAGGGGCGTAGGGTAGCGTAGCATAGAACGGAGTAAAGTGTCGTGGAATGAAGTATTGTAGAGTAGAGTGGCGTATAGGGGCATAGAGTGGAGGGGCACAGAGGGGAGGGGCACAGAGTGAAATAGAGTGGAGTACAGTGTCAGTTTGGAGGGACATAGGGTGGCGTAGCATAGAGTGGAGTAAAAGTGTTGTGGAGTGGCATAGATTGGAGTAAAATGGAGTAGAGTGTCATAGAGGGCCATGGAGCGTTGTAGTGTAGAATGTCAGATTGGAGTAGATTGAAGGCCTGGGCGGTGAACTCTCTCAGTTCGCGGAGCTTGTGCAGTTTTCTGCACTCCGCGGAGCACACAGAGTTCCCAAAAACTGAGTTTTTTTTCCTCGCTCGCGCATGCCAACATTAAATTGGCGAGCGAGGAAAATCCAACGCTAGACCACCTCCCAGCAAGATTTCTCAACGCTGGTGGTCACGGAAGGTCGCGACCACTTGCGTTCAGAAACCATCCCTTCGCATTGAGGAAGCTGCCGCTCGAGTCGAAAATCTACTCAAGCAGCGCCCTCCTGCGGTGCGCATGGTGCCGTTCGCGCTGATTTTCTAGCGCGGGAGAAACACCTGGTGCTAAAAATCAGAGCGAACTAACACACTCCGCCACTTGCGGAACTCCGCGTAGCGCTGCAGAACTCCCCAAACTCTGCCCAGGCCTAGTAGATTGTCAGAGTGTCGTGGAGGGTCATGGAGTGGCTGAGAGTGGTGTGGCTTAGAGTGGGGGGGTGTGCGCAGAGTGGAGGGGGGCAGAGTGGAGGGGGGCAGAGTGGGGGGCAGAGTGGAGGGGGGCAGAGTGGAGGGGGGCAGAGTGGAGGGGGGCAGAGTGGAGGGGGCAGAGTGGAGGGGGGGCAGAGTGGGGGGGGCAGAGTGGAGGGGGGCAGAGTGGAGGGGGGGCAGAGTGGAGGGGGGGCAGAGTGGAGGGGGGCAGAGTGGAGGGGGGCAGAGTGGAGGGGGGGCAGAGTGGAGGGGGGCAGAGTGGAGGGGGCAGAGTGGAGGGGGGCAGAGTGGAGGGGGGGGCAGAGTGGAGGGGGAGGCAGAGTGGAGGGGGAGGCAGAGTGGAGGGGGCAGAGGAGTAGAATAGTGTGGAGTGGCGCAGAGTGAAATAGAGTGGAGAGAGTGTCAGAGTGGAGGGGGTAGGGTAGCGTAGCATAGAGTGGAGTAAAGTGTTGTCAAGGAGTGGAGTATCAGAGTAGAGGGGCATAGATGGACACAGAGTGGAGGGGTGGGGCGGAGAGTGAAATAGAATGGAGTAGAGGGTCAGAGTGGAGGGGCATAGGGTGGCATAGCATAGAGTGGAGTAAAGTGTCAGAGTGGAGTAAATTGGCGTAGAGTGTCTTAGAGGGTAGTGGAGTGTAACAGAGTAGAATGTCAGAGTGGAGAAGCGTTTCAGAGTCATTGAGGGTCAGAGAGTGGAGTGGCGTGGAGTATCATGGAGAGGAGTGGAATGCAGTAGAGTGTCAGAGTGAAGTGTCATATAGTGGAGTGTTGTAAAATGGAGTGACCCAGAGTGGAGTAAAGTCAAGTGGCATAGAGTGAAATGTAGTGGTGTACAGTGGAGAGGCACAGAGTGAAGTGGCATAGAGTGAAGTGGCATAGAGTGAAGTGGCATAGAGTGAAGTGGCATAGAGTGAAGTGGCATAGAGTGAAGTGGCATAGAGTGAAGTGGCATAGAGTGAAGTGGCATAGAGTGAAGTGGCTTAGAGTGGAGTCAAGTGGCATAGAGTGGAGTCAAGTGGCATAGAGTGGAGTCAAGTGGCATAGAGTGGAGTCAAGTGGCATAGAGTGGAGTCAAGTGGCATAGAGTGGAGTCAAGTGGCATAGAGTGGAGTCAAGTGGCATAGAGTGGAGTCAAGTGGCATAGAGTGTTGCAGAGTAGAGTGTAAAGTTTAGAAAGCATACAAATGTGAGTACCAAAACACAAAGGAAATGGTAAGCAAATGGGCGGAATGTTTTCCCAGGAAAGCTTTCAGAATGTCCCCAAGATGTCTTAGAAAACCGCAGGCTTCAACCTAAAAGTTACAAGGGAAATGCTGCACTCAACAGAGGACAGTCCAAGTGTAGCAATGCCCTAAACAGATACAATTTTAGGTATGCTAGTGACCTCAGCAATGGGCATTCCGAAAGAGCTAATGCCCTCTACAAAAGTAATTCCAGATGAGATAGTATACGAAAACAAGTATTTTTGTGTGTGTATTCCATTAAATCTCGAATGCTAAACCGATATGATCATGCCCTTAACATGAGTTAGCCCAAGGACAATGGGGCCTGTAACAGTAGGGGGAGAGAAGTCTGCCCAGAGTCATTCCAGGGGTAATGATGCCTTCAGATGTCACTCTATTTATTTATTTAAAAGGTTTTATATAGCGCTGGCTGGACCCGAGGGTATCAGAGCGCTTTACATGGGTATTAATTGCAATATAACAAAATTACAATGAGGAAGTATTCAACAAATACAAACAGTAAAGAACAGCTCAAATTCTACACTGTCTAATTACATAAATTGCAATGGGCTCCAGCATGTCCTGAGAGAATAGGCTAGCGTGGGAGGGAAAGGAGGGAGAAGAGGGAGGTAGGGTATAGGAATGGAGAGAGGCTGAGGAGGGGGGGGGGTTAAGGCCATACCATACCGCTTACATGGGTATTAATTGCAATGTAATAGAATTACAATGAGGTAGTACTCAAAACCAATACAGAGAGTAAAAAACAGCTAAACATTTTACACGATCTAAGCATATATATTGAAATGGGCTACAGCAAGTCCGGAGAGATTAGGCTAGCGTGGGAGGGAAATGATGGAGAAGAGGGGGGTAGGGTATAAGAATGGGGAGAGGCTGAGGAGGGGGGGAGGTTAAGGCAAAACCAAGTGGGACGAAGCAGGTCCTATGGGAAAGGTTAGTGTGAGAAGTTAGTGGGCGAAGTAAGAAGTGTGAGGGGTGAGGAGAGAGGGAGTAAGGGATCAAGAAAAAAGGAGGGAGAGGACCTTAAACAGTAGGAGGTCGGGGTGGTATGAGTGCCCGGGGGAGGGATTAAGGACCCCAGTATTTGTTGAGAAGGAGGAGTTTGAGGTCTTTTTGAAGCTGACATAAGAGGGGTTACAACGAAGTTCTTTGGGGAGGGAGTTCCAGATGTTAGGCGCATTTCCGGTAAAGGAGCGCGATTGTGTGGATTTCTTGTTTAACAGAGGAGGGACAAGAGCGAGAGTGTTGGAGCTCCTCAATGCTCTAGAGCAGCCAGCTTTGTGAAGTTTATCTGAGAGGTACTGCGGGGAGCGTTGGTGCAGGGCTTTGTGCGTAATGCAAGCTGTCTTGTAGGAAGTTCTTCCTTCGACGGGAAGCCAATTGAGGGCTTTAAGGGCAGGGGAGATGTGATCGAACCGTTTGAGGTCGGTAATGAGCCTAGCAGCCAGGTTCAGAACAGATTTGACTGGGGCTAGGTGGACTTTAGGGGTTCCAGAGAGGATGGCGTTACCATAGTCAATTTTCGACAAGACCAGCGATTGGACGACTAATTTAAAGTCATCTGCAGGAATGAAGGGTTTTATTTTCTTGAGGTGATGGAGAGTGAAGAGTGCGTTTTTGGCCGAATTTTTTATGTGGGGGATAAGAGTAAGGTTCTGGTCAATGTTAAATCCGAGGGATTTAACTGAGTTTGATATAGTGAGAGAGCAGTTGAGTGCGGTTAGGTCAGAGATCCAGGATAGAATGGGGAGTGAGTTGTTCTTAGGGGAGAAAAGAATGATTTCAGTCTTTTTTGGATTGAGTTTGAGGTGGTTGTAGTGGAACCAGGATTGAATCTTACTCAAGGCATCATTGAGGTGAAGAATGTCCGAGCGGGATTGAATCTTATAGTAAAGTTGGGTGTCATCTGCGTATAGGTGGTAATTGATTCCCGTTTGCTTAAGGATAAGGGTGAGGGGTTCCATGAAGAGGTTGAATAGAGAGGGGGAGTATATAGAGCCCTGGGGGACCCCTAGGGAGATGGGCATAGGTTTGGAAAGGCAGTCGCGAATTTTAATTTGCTGGGTTCTGTGTTGGAAAAAGGAGGTGAACCATTTGAGGACTGAACCGTTGAGGCCAAAACGATCTTTAAGTGTGTTAAGTAGAGTAGAGTGGTTAACAGTGTCGAAAGCAGCGGAGAGATCAAGGAGAATGAGAAGGAAGGACTCGCCTTTGTCGAGGGAGTGATGGATGTCATCAATTATATTTAGCATGGCTGTTTCCGTACTACAGCCCTTTCTGAAGCCTGATTGGAAAGAGTCTAAAAGATTGAATGAATCAATGTGTCTATCTAGTTGGAGCAGGGCGCATTTTTCAAGGGCTTTTGAGAGAAGAGGAAGGTTAGAGATAGGACGAAGGTTATTTAGGTCATTAGGGTCACCAGCAGGATTTTTGAGGATGGGAGTGATTTGACCCAGTTGGAGGGAAGCAGGGACACAACCGGAGGTAAAGGAGGAGTTGATGATAGAGGTCCAATAGGGGGCAATGATATGTTTTAGATCTTGGACAAGGTTGGAAGGGAGAGGGTCTTTGGTGTGAGATGACGGTTTAAGTCTGGTAATGACGTTAAGAACATCAAGTTCAGTGACTGGATGGAAGTTGTGCCAAGAAGCATTATTTTTTTGCTCGAGTATGGTGGGGATGGGTTCAAGAATAGGGACGACAGGAGGAAGCGATGAGGAGTCTTGAAGAGGCTTTGAGAGTGAAGGAGAATTGGAGGAAATATCCAGGGAGGGAGGTAGGCTAAGAGGGAGGGGAGTTAAGGCGAAGGATTGATCAATTTTGGAGATTTTTTCTGAGAAGTAGTTGGCAATTTCTTCGCATCTCTCGTTGGTGGCAATCACCTTGGGGGGTGCAGAGGAGGTTTGGTTTTTAACAATGCTGAATAGTTCCCTAGGTCTGTTTTTGGCCCGGTCGAGTTGGGAGCGGAAGAAGGATGTCTTAGCATTGAGGATGTGTTTTTTTATAATTGGCCCTAGCGGATCTGAGGAGGGAGAGATTCGAGGGGGAAGGGCTTTGCCTCCATATGCGTTCAGTCAATCTAAGTACGCGTCTCTCATTGTTGAGATCTGTATTGAACCAGGATTTGGAGGAGGGTTTTTTTTGAAGTTTTAGTCTGGCTGGGGCAATTTGGTCAAGTACCTCAACGATGGATTTATTAAAGTGTTCGGTGAGGTCATTAGCATTTTGGGTGTGACCATGGAGAGCAATCTACATGTGAGATGGCCAGAAGAGGTCCTTCCAGGGGCGGTGACAGCTCACAGGCTGCTCGAGGCCTTAAGGCAACAGGGGCAGTCCTGTAGCTGCGGTCATGTATGTGTTGCATGAGCTGCTGGGCTTGGCTCTCTGTGGCGCGTGGCTCGGTCTAACTAAGACGCCACATTAGCCGCCCTATTCAGGGACAATTCAGCAACTACACGTTCAGGGCTTCCCGAAGAGGAAAGCTACATTTACACCTTCAAAGGTTGGTGGGGTGTCACCCCAGTGATTTAATGTAGACACAAATAAACTGTAACTTGGAAAGGGCGTGGGGAGATGGGGTCAGCTGCTTCACTTCACAAAGGGGCAGTACGCAGTGAGGCGACCTGCATGAAAGCGCCCTCCATAGTGGCAACTGAGGAAAAGGCTGATTTTCACATAAAAAGAACTGCCTCACAGCTTCAAATGCCAACCACAAGCCACAAAAGGGCAATTTATTGTCGAGGAAAGGGCACACTGCAAAGCATATCATTATGAATCTGATGTCGCAACAGCCCCGATCATAACGTGTGTGAAATGATTGATCTCCTGACGAGAAAAGCTTTGCAGAAGGTAATCCAAATGTTCCGGGCCGCGGCGCGCAGCGTGAGGACAGAGCGTGGCGGAAGCAGTCCCGTCCAGAGAGCTTCCATCACCAATCCAGTTACAAAGCACGGAACCCGACTGCGATTTAACTACTGCGCAAGAAGTGGGGCTAGTGTGAAAATAATGAACAGATTTCAACCAGAGCGCGACCAGAGAAAGACGTCTCGAGCGGCAGTAGAGCGTGCACAAAGGTCTGCGGATCGAAATGTTTCAACAAAGCATCAACAAATCTCCCTCAGTCCTGAGGGCAAGATGGATGAAGGGTATGCGGCTCCGTGCGTTAAACGTTCGCCACTGACGTCTGCCGTGTACTGCGCAGGAAGTGGAGTTATTGACAAAAGAATGAACATATTTCAGCCTGAACGGTGCGGCTAGACCGGAGGGCATGTTGAATAAAGGGAATGAGACTGTTAAATGTTTGCCACTGACATCTGCTGTGTGCTGCAGGTCACCAGCTAGGATCTGGTAAGTCCAACTCAGGTTTCTATCCTTCTAAGATCCATTAAATTGGGCAACAGCAACACCAGCTCCTTACAGGGCTTAGAAACAGTAGTATGCAGTATTAGGTTAAAAACAAGTTGTTACTACTGTATACAAGCAGAAAACATAGACCAGCTAAGAAAGGGGTTCCATTATAAGGAGGCATCCATCTGTTTTGAGTCCGCTTGGAGTTGAGCGCTAAGAAGATTGTCACCTCACTATTATGAGTTTAAAAAGGGGCACATTGAATAGATCAGCCAAGAAAGTACGGAATCGACCCTTCTCTCTGGTCCCCACCCAGAGCAGATTTCTATGCCCATGACCCCTGGGGCTGAAGTAGGCCTAGTGAAAGTCCTTTCGTGGAATGTAAATGGGCTCCTAGACCAGTTTAAACATGGGTCAGTCCTGAGAGCAGAGAAACCGCCCAAACCCAACATCCTCCTCCTCCAAGAAACCCACCTCATGAGCAACCACTGCCCCTTCCTGGCCTGGATGGGCTTTTCAAGGGTGTTTCATGCTGGTTTTACAAGGAATTCAAGAGGAGTAACTATCCTTATAAGTACACAGAGTCTGGCAAGATCCACAAAGCAGGTATTTGGGGGTGACCGGGTTACTACACAAGACTCCCATGACAGTACTATGCATAAACGCCTCCCACACCTGACAAGAACCTTCCTAGAAATGGTGGGGAGTTTGCTAGCGCAATATCCCCCAGGACAAAGGCTGATCAGTGGTGACTTTAACGGGGTAGTGGATTGGGACTAGGACCGTTCAAGGAGGACGTGAAGAACTCCCACTGAGTGTGCGACTTCCCTGGCGAGGTTCATGGTGGCCCTGGGGCTCATGGACCCATGGCAAACACTACACCAACACGAGATGGGATATACCTTTTATTCAGGAGCTTATAAAACGTTTTCCTGATTGGAGTGGAGAATGGGACCAGGGACAAAACGAGCAAGGTGGCGCTCGGATCCATGGTTGCTAGCAAACCCAGGTCATAGACATAATTTTATCGCCTCTATAGACTCCTTCTTCTGTACCAATACTAACTCTATGACCTCCTCTGCTACCCTATGGGAGGAGTTCAAGACCTCCTTGCGAAGGGAACTCATTAGCCAACAGACGGAGGTGGGCAGAAGGAAGTGGAACACAATCAGAGAGTTAGAATCTTGCATCCCGGAGATTGAACATCAACTGATTGTCTCTCCATCTTACACCACTCTCTCCAACCTTCTATTTGCCCAGGAGACACTTAAGCAGACGCAACTAGACAAAGTCAAACAAGCATGCAGAGTGACACAAAGCTGAATCTACCAGGGGTAATAAAGCGAGTAGAACCCTACACTGGCTATGCTCAAATAAGACACAACAAAACCCCATAACAATCACTGAAGCGGAAGACGGAGCCCCTCTTGGGGGAGACGAGGCCATAGCCGGGGAGTTTGCCTCCTACTACGCGAAACTATACTCAGAGGAGGGACGACTGTCGGTAGATGACATGGATAGATTTATCAGGGAACTCCTTCCAGGAGCCTGAGCTCCACCGAAAGGGTCTCTTTAGAGGAACACCTCACAGAGGACGAAATCCGGAAGGCCTTGCGACAACAGAAGGTTGCTAAAGCCCCGGAACTCAATGGGTTTCCAGTGGAGTTTTTTCGAATACATACCAACACAATAGTCCCTCACCTGGCAGCCATGCTGACAAATGCAGCACTACAGGGGGCTCTCCAGGTGGGTCTACATAGAGCTGAGATAGTGGTTATTCATAAACCTGGGCGAACACCGGAGCAGTGTTCGTCATACTGCCCGAACTCCCTACTCAATGTAGAGGCAAAAATATTGGTGAATGCCCTGGCGAACTGCTGTACTACAGTTATAAAAACACTGTTGTTGCAAGACCGATCAGATTTTATGCAGGAACAGGCAAAGCGTCACAATATCAGAAGAGTTTTTAATGCTCTAGCTATGAGTGGCAAATTGGAAGATCTGCTGTCACTGTTGCTAGTGGACTTCGAGAAAGCCTTTGATTCAGTAAGTTGGGATTATCTCTTTCCCCCTCCTGAGAAAATACAACCTGGGCCCTAGATTCTGTTGATATGCCAAACTCCTATACACAGACCTTAGAGCCCATGTCAGGGTGGGGAGAGTTATTTCAGACGACTTTGAGATTAATCGGGGGACCCGACAGGGATGTCTCTCCCCACACCTTTTTGGCCTGACGATAGAGCCGTTGGCACAATGGAGTCAAGTCGACGCGCAATTCAGGGGATACGTGTAGACACTGGGAATACAGGATAGAATAATGCTTTATGTTGACAACGTGCTGGTCTTTTTGCAGACCTGCAGTGGTCTGGCTCCCATCGGTTACAGATCTTCCGCATAAATGGCACCTTTTCGGGTCTGCGCCTCAATGCGACAAAAGACCTCCATTTATGTGATTGGAGATCAACCCGCTACCATGGCATGGGCCGGTAACATTAGACACACAGAGAGTGGGTTCAGATACCTGGGGGTCTATGTCACCCCGGACCCTCAGAGAGCCTGGTATAGCAACATTCAACCCCTGGTAGATAGCTTAGAGGCGGACATCTTGTTTTGGTCAGCCCAATTTCTATCACACCTGGGCCATTCGGCTATCCTTAAGAGGGTCTCAATTCGCCAAATTCTTTATCAGCTGCAGCATTGTCCCTACACGCTCCCAAAGAACTTCACTATTCTGGAAGGGGCCCTTCAGGGATTTATATGGAAGAAAGGGTGGCGCTGCCAGAATCGCACTGAATAAATGTTACAATCCCACACATGATGGGGGAATAGCGACGGCAGACATGGCATCGTATTATAGGGTCGCACAGCTAACAATTCCCAACGCATGGTGGCATGACACAGAGAATGACCCGGCCTTTGCCACAGAACTATAGGTGATGAGGGGCGTCACTACTATGCCTCCTCTACGGAGGCACACATACACTAGATCTCCCCCCCCGGCCATGACAGTAGTGCTGCAAACCTGCAAGACAAAAAAAAATGATCAATGGGGTGGAAGGACAGACTCTGGAAGGAGACTCCTTTATGGAAAGGGAACCAGCTCCCCCAGGATACCCGCCTGAAGGGTTTTTGCTCATGAAAAACCATTTGAATCTCCAAGTTGGGAGATATGATGCAGGATACCACTATGAAATAAATCATGACACTGCAAGTGAAATTTGAACTCCATCGTAGTCAGTTCTTTCGGTACCGCCAACTACTTCACGCACTGACACCTTCCATGGGAGACCTGGTGGACCCGTTGACAACCAGTCCCTTAGAGAATAAATTACTTGGGGAAGAACTAGGTTCCCATAAGATTTCACTGATTGACAGAACCCTAGTACTCAACAACCCAGGCACATTCTCAAAACTGCGAAATCGGATCTAGGCCCATATGAAGATGAAGACTGGAGGGAAGCCCTCGCTTCACCACGAGAGGTGGCGATTGCAACACAGTTTAAGCCCATTCAGGTGAATTATCTCCATCACACACACTGGATGAGATACAGGTTGTGGGGACGGGGGCTGGTGCCCTCCCTGAGATGTCTGCAGTGCCAAGAGGAAACTTCATACATACAAGGTGGTATTGTGGGGCATTGACCTCCTTCTGGGAGGGGGTTCATTCTATAATAAGGGAATTGAGGGCTGCTGTATCCAGAGAGACCCGGTGCTAGTGTTGCCACATATAAAGACAGATCTGGACAGTAACAGATCCAGATGGCCCTGCTCTGGATTGCTCTAATGTAGGAAGCTGGCTTTCTATGTAGTGTAGCAAAACGAGGTACATTATGCAGAAAGTCCAGGCGACTCTGGACAGTAACAGATCCAGATGGCCCTGCTCTGGATTGCTCTAATGTAGGAAGCTGGCTTTCTATGTAGTGTAGCAAAACGAGGTACATTATGCAGAAAGTCCAGGCGACCCATATTGGCTTACAGGGCTGCCTTTAACAATCCCAATGCTCTATTTGTGGTTGTGTGGTCATGCAGTTTAGGCTTATCAGAGGGAAGTGTTGAGCATTTGTTGAAAACACAGTCAATAAATGACAGACACTCAATATGAAATCTGAGGCCAAATATAGAAAAATACACAATATATTATGTAGTATTTAGATATCGGATCTTCGAGATCAGGTAAGTACTTTAAGTTTGCTATTGTTTTTACAAAGTTAAACAGTTGAATAACAAAGCTGTCAGATTTGAGGCATGAGCCTCGAACACAGTGATGTTATCCTATGGCGGAAAAGACATATACTGTATACAGGTATTTGCAAATGGTTGTAAAGGGTACCCTTTAGGACTTAAGGTGCTTTTGGGGGGGGGGGGGGGGGAAATACCACCAGCAGTTCAGGGTTACCTGCCCTGGTGTGTCTGGGTGCAGAGGTTCTGGTCGCAATGGTAGTCTCAAGCGCAATTAGCTGTCAAAGTTTAAAGGGACCTGTCAAAATAACAGAGTCTGCAAAGGGGGATTTGAGGACAAGTCCGGTGGAGCCCAAACGGGAGCTCAGCTCGTTAGGACTCCTAGGCCAAGGAGACACAGGCAAAAGACATGTACTTAGGCTGTGGGGCTCAGGTGCAGAGGTGCTGGCTGGTAGGCCACTTTAGTGTTGGAGGCTCTCACGGTTCTCGGTATACCTGCCGAGGAAAAAGAAAAACAGCAGGGCCACTCTCCATGTGGAGCTCTTCTCTCTCGAAGTCCCTCAGCGTGCAGGTAAGTCTTTGTGGTGGTGGTGTCTGGACTGGACACAAACAAGCCTTGGTGGATGTAAGTGCCCTGGTAGTCAGGGTACTGGTGCAGAGGGGCTCCTAGAGGGCCTAGCATCTCAAAGCTCACCAGAGAGACGGGGCTGACCTCCTAGAACCTCAGGGACCTCCTCCTGTCACGCTGCTCCTTCGATGTACCTAATGGCCAACAGCACGGGTTACCAGACATATGCTTTCGGTGCCTGCAGATGCAGTGGGGATGGCTCCTCCACCCCAGGGAGATGCTGCTTGGCTGTTGAAGTTGCTGGACAGTCCTCCACAGCTTTGGGAGGAGTTCAGCTTTTGGACAAGTTGGTTGGTGCAACTGTCGAGGTTCCAGCAGCAAGGCAGGGTTTGGCGCCAAGTAGTGATCAAGTCCTCAGTTCTTGTGGTGACTGCTCTTCTTTGCTCTTCCTTCAGATCCCAGTAGACTAATCGGAGTTCCTGGTTGCAGAGGGACCCCTAAATACTGAGTTTTGGGGCGTTAAGGGAAGTATAGGGTAGTAGCCAACGGGCTACTTACCTTTGGGGTGACTACACCCCCGTATGACCACTTCCTGGGGAGAGTGGGCATAAATCTGAAGGGGGTTCCTAGTTTCATCAAATCCAAGATGGTGAAAACTTTCTTTTGTTGTTCACTTCAGGTAGCCCACTTTAGGAGTGTGACTAACCTGTAAGTGAACACACCTTCTGACTACCTAATTTTAACACCAGCTCCGATGCCAAATGGGCCCCAGGGCAGGGGGTGGCATTCCCAGGTCTGGGGGAAAGCCAGGGTTGCATATCAAAGGCAGCAGAGGCTTTGAAGCATCTGACCTGGATATGCTAAATTTGCTAGCCATCCTGTTGGAGGAGGTGTGACTACCTTCCTCCGGACAGGCATTGTTTCTGACCTCAGAGAGCGTGGACTCTCACCTGCAGGGGGTCCGAAACTCCTTTGTGGTGGCAGGCTGAGAGATACCAGTCAGCCATCACACTAAGAGACTAATAGGATTCAGGAGGCACCTCTAAGGTGCCCTCTGGGTGCATGTCATAATAAATCCAGTACTGGCATCAGTACAGATTTATTAAGATGAGGCATTTGACACCAAACACCATTATTTTCAGTGAGGCCATTATGCAGCTGGGTAGCTCGTGATGACCAGTGCCCAGAACATATGCTTAGGATGGCTTCCTGATCACTTGCAATATCATGGCAAAGGAACCATCACAGGGGCATATCTGCTCATGCAGGTATGTCCTCACATATATATTATAAATGACCCTGCCTTCGGGCTCTAAGGGCCTGCTGTAGGGGTGGCTTACATACAGTATACGCAGTGCTCAGGGGCATTGTGTTTTCGGAATGGTTTGCACCTTTTCACGCAACTTGCAATGGCAGTCTGCATGCAATTTGTGTGCAAGGTCCTTATGGTGGCATAATACATGCTGCAGCCCTGGAAAACCCTCTTTAGTACCCATGCCCTAGATACCAGGAGTACCATTTGCTAGAGACTTACAGGGGTGCTAAAGTCCTTGCCAATTGGGTTACAATTAGACATTTACCTTGTTTTAAGAGAAAGCACTGGGGGCCTGGTTAGCAGGGACCCTGCGCACTTTCAGTCAGAAAGCATTAGTAGTAGGGCCAAAAGTGGGGGTGACCATGTCAAAAAGGGCACTTTCCTACAGTTGCCAAAAGAGATATCGCGAGTCACTGGAAAAAGAAAGTATCCTCCACTTTGGAGAGGTGGAAAAAAGGACTGGACACCTGCATGAGTTTAGAGGGCTCGATATATATGGCCAGAGGCTGCCCACATAAACACTTGAAGAATTGGGGGGACTGGGACGAATACAGGGGAATCCTTCTAGAACCCAACTGGACTCAACTTGGGTCTGTGGATGACAAAATCACAACTTTGTTTGATCCCAGCGCAAAAAACCGGTTTAGGAGCTAAGGGGAGAGGGGGGGGGGGGAGAGAGGGTCGTGGGGGGCTGTTTTTCCATGGATTCTGTACAATGGATTACTGTATGTGAGAATGCTTTAAGTAGTGACCTTGACTATGAAGAAAAACTCAATTAAATGCTTTGCAAAAAAAAATTAAAAATGACAGAAATCTAGGGCCGCTGCCGCCGTTGCAACCACCTGGCAATATGAAGCAATATCATGACCTCTAGATCAATGGCAAAGTTAACATGTAATGATGGCCATAGGGATGTGACTCAGCTCACTGCTGGAGAGACAGATATTTAAATGGTAAGTGCGGTTCCTCCCAGAGCACAGATGGACCTGACGGAAGCACTGTGGAGGGATGCTTGGATGACCCATGTCCGTATACTTATTCAGAGTTCCTCAAACAAGGCAGGGCCCAGCACAGACACCTCCTGTGTGGGAAGAGGGCATTCCACCACTCAAATGAAAGCATTTATATAGCTGTTAGGTAACCAGCATAAGTGACATTTTAGGGGTCCTTCAAAAATGTTTACAGAGAGCTTCATTATTTAGGATTGCGCTTCTGGAGCCTTATTATACATAGGGCTTTGGTGCAGCTTTGCGTTTAAGCCAGTGTTTTACGCCCCCGGGGCACGAATGTATTGCAGAAGGTGCCACAGACTTATTTATGCAGCCCCTTCTGTAATATAGAAAGTACTGATGCACGTTTTGCACACGCAAGATCTCAAGGCTGAGTTCCCTCATTTGCATGAGGACATGATTCCATGTAAATGATAGAACCCTTTACACTTGCTCAAGTTTATATATGCAGGTGCAGAGAAGCTGTCAGAAGACACACTGACTACAAATTAACTATGACGTGGCGCATAGTGCACTACCCGGGGACCCATGTGGGTCTCAGGGAGTCCCCAATTATCTCCCTGTAAGTGGGTGCAGTCACAAGCTACATCTGTTTCTGAGGGAATCCCCCCTCTTCCTTCAAAGCATTTTGTTTGCCCATCTGTTTACTGGTTTCGAATAAGCGCCGACCAGCGCTGAGGCCACGCCCCTCTGGCATGCCCCCCGTTAATGGCAGGCTATCTGAACATCATAAACACAATAGATCCCACGCTAATACATGGGGAGGGGAACTAGAGGCGCGGGGTTCTAGGAGCAAGCAGCCTCCAACAACAAATGTTAACCACAACAAGAGCTGCTCCTAGTATAGTGACCACTGTGGGTTTAGAACCGAATTGTGAGTGAAAGCATCTCATAAAATGTGACGGACTGGTCTCACACACCACTGGGTGTCATGCTTCATCATTGACCAGTCCTCGCCCTCTAAAACCTTGGTGTGATAGAGGGCGGGCATACACATGACGACAGGGATGCACTTCTAAACTAAGTGGGGGCCCATAAGACAAAAAAGTGAGTGAGGTTAAAAATCATTATAGTTATCAAATTGTGATTTTTAATGTGTATGGTAACTATATGATATTAAAATAGGTGGACGGTATATGGGGAATTGATTGTCCCCTAACCGTAATAAGAATGGTCAACATGTTTCTGCCATGGTGGCCCAGGAGGGTCCAAGGCATTCATCGGGACCTTAACATAAAAATGGGGCTCCGTTCTTACCAACTGGTGGTTAGAAGATACCACTGTGCGGGTGTGACCTATGTCACTCTCCACATTATCCAAGCCTGTAATAAAAAACACCAAAGAGTACGTAACGACATACTTAGGTCATACTGAAAACAATACATGCACTGGTTCAGCTAATAGTGAGTGACTAATTGCGTGACATGTGACACTCTATGCGTGTGCACATCATGAGTGATAATGTGTCTGTTACGAGACCTGGAGATAGACACCACGGGGGACCTGTTCATAACGATGGACATCGAGGCGCTGTATACCAGCATACCGCAGAGACGAACATTGGAGGTTGTAGAACATATCATCCTGAATATGGACTGGGATTTCATCACTCCCCAACAATTTGTGATGGAATGTGCTGAACTAGCCCTCACGGAGAACTTTTTTGAGTTCGAGGATGTTATCTATCATCAAATCGCAGGGTCATCGATGGGCAGTACCTTTGCCCCGAGTATGGCATGCCTCTATGTCCAACAGTTCGAAGACGACCATATCCTCAACCGCAATAACCCATTTTTCAAACATCTGAAAATATGGAAGCGCTACATAGATGACGTGCTTATCGTGTGGAACGGGACAGAGGAGGAAGCAAGCAATTTCGCACAATGGGTAAACTCCAAGGACGAGCACCTCAGGTTCACATACACCATAAGTAAGGACCATGCAGTGTTTTTAGACCTGGATATCTCGCTTACCAGTGAGGGAATCTCGACGAACGTACACAACAAGACCACGGATAAGAACAGTTTACTCCTCTTTGAGAGCTATCATCCGAGAGCCCTGAGGCAAAACCTCCCGGTCGGACAGTTCCTTCGAGTTCGAAGAAACTGCTCGAACACTGAAACCTTTGAAGCACAAGCAGAACAACTGGAGGTGAAACTTTTGGATCGTCATTATCCAAAGAGGATGGTGAGAAAGGCAAGAAAAAGAGCAAGAAACAACAACAGGGAGTCACTGTTAGAGGATGTCACTTAAGAGGATACCAAGAGACTGGTGTGTGTCACCACGTACACCCCTGTCTCTAGAACAGTCCAGAAGATCATTAGAAAGAACTGGAACATCTTGAACAGCGTAGGAAAAGAATGGGAAGCACCCCTGTTTGCCTTCAGGCGAAACAGAAGCCTACGTGACGAACTAGTACACTCCAAAACGATGTCCCATGAAATAGAGGAACAACAAACACTATGGAACCACCAACGACCAGTGGGCCACTATTCTTGTGGAGGGTGCACGGTTTGCAATCTCACGACCAACACAAAGGAGGTAAACATAGGCACCAACAATCCCTGGCAATTGCGAGAATTCAGCAACTGCAACACGGAGAATGTCGTGTACCTCTTGACTTGCCCGTGTGATCTTAAGTATGTGGGCATGACCACAAGGAAGATAAAGGTCTGCATCAATGAGCACCGGTGCACCATTAGGTGCAAAAAAAACAACACTAAATTGACACGTCATTTCCTTGAGAAAAATCACAAGGACACAGACCTCAAGTGGGTAGTGCTGGAGGTTATGTAGAAACGCAAATATGATCTAACAAAAGCCCTACACATTAGGGAGCAACGATGGGTCTACCGCCTACGATCGTGGGAAAGTGGGCTCAACGATGAAATCCCATGGCTGCAAATAGGACGTTAATTAATCATTTTATGACATTATGCTCTGTAGATATTTTCTACAATCTCTTAGCATCTTCGATGCATTCTGTGTACATATTTGGTATACCGTGCTGTTCCAATACTAAGTCAGTGTGGTCCCTGCCACTCGGTCATTTTTAGGTCTCGGCCTGCACCAGCGCTTGCGCTGGTCTGGCCGAGAGTTTTAGTAAGCGGGTTTTGGAAGTGCAAACACTGGCTTTTGGCTGGCGACCAGCTTGAGTTCACGATGGTTGTGCACGCGCGCAGCTGCCATCTGGGTTTCCTATCTCTTCCTCATTTCCTCGTCATGGCTCATTAACTCTCTGGACTCTGATGTTTCAATCGCAGCAGCAGCTCACATTACCAACTGAGGGCCCTGGACTACAGTCACATGAAAAACAACAGCGATTAGCATTGAAATGCAAGCTTTTTTTTGTCTACTTAGAAATATTGCTTCGGTGGGTTGATTTCACCTTATATCGCTATTTGTTTTATATTGGGAGTCACAGCCTAATTACCAGTATTTTTGTCTCTCACTGTTTTTTTTTTTTTTATATTTATTCGCGCAATGCACAAAGCTATATTTAAGGTTACTTTTTCCGCGTCACTTCTTCACTCCACTCTTATTGTCTCCTTCTCTCTCTCTCCCCTCTCTAATTCTCTCTCTACTTAATTAACTCTCCCCTCTCTATCTTTTTTAGCCTTTCATTCTCTCTCACCCCTTTATCTGTTTCTCTTTCAAACTCCTTCATTCACTCTCTTCCCTTCTTTCTCTCTCTCTATCCCGCTCCACTCTTTATTCTATATACACCCTTTCTCTCTCTTTCTCTCTCACCGCCCTCTCTAATTGGGCATTATATCTTCACTCCATCTCTCACTCGGCAACACCACAGCATCGCTCAGCGCCGCCACAGCATCACTCAGCGCCGCCACAGCATCACTCAGCGCCGCCACAGCATCACTCAGCGCCGCCACAGCATCACTCAGCGCCGCCACAGCATCACTCAGCGCCGCCACAGCATCACTCAGCGCCGCCACAGCATCACTCAGCGCCGCCACAGCATCACTCAGCAACACCTGAGTATCATTCAGCATCACCTCAGCATCGTCTCCGCAACAGTCACCACCACCACCACCACTACCACCTCAGCATCACTCAGCACCACCTCAGCCTGCTCTCGGAATCTGGAATCTGTTGATTCTCCCTAGCGTCTGGCCGCTGCTAGTGTTATAATACAGGTACTAGTTCCCAACCTTCACCCTCCGATTCTTTATGCCCCCTCAAAAAAAAAGCTTTAACAAACAACCATTGCAATAGGCAGAAACAAGTTGCCAGCATTGCAAAAACAAAAGAAAAAACTGAGGAAATTTTTATTGTAAATACTTTTTTTAATATGGTCATTCAGTTTTACATAATGCCTTCTTGGTCATATATAAAGTAACAAAAATGCTTCTGACACTTTTTTATTATAACTTTTCAGCATGCCGCACAGCAGCCACACTTCTCTACAGCACAGCTTGAAGACATTGGCAAAGTCAATAGCTCTGGCTAAACACTTATAAGGCCCCAAAGGCGAGACCTATTGGCTATGCCAATGCTTGTTATCAATATGCTTTCCCTAAAAGGATCGAATGTAAATCCCCAGTTACTGGCGATTTGGTCATTAACCTTCTTTTGAGCAATCCGTGTTCTAAATATCAGTACTTCATAGTCACTATACATCCTCCTTTTACCCACAATTTGCACTATTCATCCGGCCTCCCAGGTAACTAAGGTTCCAATCTGACAACATTGACTGTAATGTTGCATTGAAACCCATGCTTTGGATCAGGAATCTGGTACTCAGGCAATTGTGCCGGTACTCGTTTTGCTTCTTTCCCCTTACTAGCGACCCGCTTATTATTCATACGATTTAGCGGTTTTCTGGTTAATAGGTGTCTTTAAAAGGATTCATACCTGCCATTACTGGGCCGATTTTTGGCAATAGATTTGAGGATAAACACCATGCTCTGACTGTACACCGTGTTCTCAAGGCAAGTGTGCCGGCACTCGGTTTACTTGTTTCCCTATATGAATAGCCCTCTTGCACGTGTGTAGATACCATTTGTAGAGGTATTTTAGGAGAGTGACACCTACCATTTGGGGCATTCTTCTATCGCGTCTCTTAGTTTTAGACGCATGCGCTCACCCAGGCAGAATATTACACTCACTGAGCATGCGCAGAGCGCGTCCATTTTTAGATCAGGCGGTCCTCCGCTCAATAAACAGTGCGCTGTGGGACACCGGAACTCGCGTAATTGGCTGCAACTTTGTGTTCTGCTCATTTCCACTCATTAACCAATCAAGGGGGCACTATATAACCCGGAGCCTCGGTTCCTTCATTTCACCATCGGGGAGGACCGGGAGCAGTCATCTAGGAGAATCGTGGGAAACTGTCCTTGATGCAGTAAGAGGTTGCATGGGTGTATGACTGGCTGCTTCTCATAGTGAAGCTTTTCACTCTTTCAGTGTGTTTGGAATCTGAGAGATCGGAACACTGTTTGATCGCATTCAATGACGCATATTGCGGTGTTTGTGCTTTTCCTTTTCAGGGTTTGACTACAGGGGTTTCCTCTCCCTTCCTCCCATGGGGCAAGTAGTTTTATTGCATAGGGTAAGATCAGTGAGATTTTATCTCACATTATCACTCATGATGTGCGCACGCATAGTGTGTCACATGTCACGCAATTAGTCACTCACTATTAGCTGAACCAGTGCATGTATTGTTTTCAGTGTGACCCAAGTATGTCGTTACGTACTCTTTGGTGTTTTTTATTACAGGCTTGAATTTAGAAGCCATCATTTACAGTGGAGAGTGACATAGGTCACACCCGCACAGTGGTATCTTCTAACCACCAGTTGGTAAGAACAGAGCCCCATTTTTATGTTAAGGTCCTGATGAATGCCTTGGACCCTCCTGGGCCACCATGGCAGAAACATGTTGACCATTCTTATTACGGTTAGGGGACAATCAATTCCCCATATACCGTCCACCTATTTTAATATCATATAGTTACCATACACATTAAAAATCACAATTTGATAACTATAATGATTTTTAACCTCACTCACTTTTTTGTCTTATGGGCCCCCACTTAGTTTAGAAGTGCATCCCTGTCGTCAGGTGTATGCCTGCCCTCTATCAAACCAAGGTTTTAGAGGGCGAGGACTGGTCAATGATGAAGCATGACACCCGGTGGTGTGTGAGACCAGTCCGTCACATTTTATGAGATGCTTTCACTCACAATTCGGTTCTAAACCCACAGTGGTCACTATACTAGGAGCAGCTCTTGTTGTGGTTAACAGGCTATCTGAACACACAGAGAGCTCGTCCGCGCAGCGGGGGTGTGCAGATGGCGCACCAAATACACACCTAAGGCAAGCCCGTCTGCGCCCGGATTGCGTCGAGTGCCTGACCCCCTGTATGTTTTGGGCCTCATCCCCTGCATAGACTAAGCTAAACAAGGAACCAACTCACCGCTATTAACGGCCCAGGTGAGAGCATGAACTACGTTGCCTGCAGATTTACCGGCTTCTGTGGATGACCCCTCTATTGTTTGTCAGTTACTGTTTTGTTATTAAGAAGGGGGACAGTATGTCATCAATTTCCGATTAGAGAAACTGCAAGCCAACGCTTAACCTTGTGCATGGCGCTTAAAAGGATAGTGAAGAGAATAAAATACGTAGTGCCTTTATCAATGCGAGATCCCTTGTAAAACAAATATGAAGAGGCAGAATTCATAGAAACACAGAAATTCGATGTTCTCTTCGTGACCGAGACCTGGGCTGACCCCACATCAGGGTTGGACATGGTTTCATCATGTCCACCTGTATACTCTATCTACAGAGATGACAGATCTGACAGAAGGGGCAGTGGGCTAGCTGTTATCTACTATCCCAACATGGCTGCTAGCTTCCAAGCTATAGCACTGCTACACTATGAAGCTCTCGCCTTCTCAATTGAAATCTCCAACGCGCAAACCCTAAATGGGATTCTTATTTATCGCCCGCCTGGCTTTAGACGCACTGTCCTGCCTGACATGAGTACCTTATTGGAATCAGGCATACTGACAAATGACTTCACTTTACTCAGAGACTTCAATTATTACCTTGAAGATCCCTTAGTCAAAGATACGGAGGCCCTACTGCATCCAATGTCTAGCGCTAGCCTAAATCAGATAGTGTCCAGTTCAACCCATTCCGCAGGACACTGTTTAGATGGGATTTTTACTAATAATTTAGGCAATGGAAAATAGCATCAATGCTCCCATTGATAAAAAGCCAACTCTGTCCCCCACCGACCCTAATAGCCATCATTCCATATCTCGGCTACAATTTCCTGCAAAGATGATTGAAAAGATAATGAATCAACAACTGGCAGCATTCACATCGGAGAAAAACCCTACTCAGTATGGGTTCAGAAGTGGCCATAGCATGGAGTCGGCGCTGACCAAGCCAACGGAGGAGATGAGAGAATCCCTTGATCAGGGGGGTAAGTTCAGCCCTAATCTTATTAGATCTTACAGCAGCATTCAATATAGTCCACCACAGGCTACTGATTCTTCGCCTTCGAAACATCGGCGTAGGAGAAACTGCCCTTGCCCTTCTGAGTTCTTTTCTACGCGGTCGCAAACAAGCAGTGGCATTTAACTAATTTACTTCTGATCCTTTCTCTTTTCCTTGTGGGGTTCCCCAGGGATCTTTGTTAAGCCCGACACTGTGCAATATTTATGTCACAACCGTGTCCAATTTAATTAGATAATTCGACACTCAGATTGTGGTCTCCCTGACCAAGAATGAGCAGAATACTGGTATGAGATTCTATGAGTGCATGTGAGCACTCAGTGACTGGATGGCAAATAACTGCCTGAAGCTTAACTCTACAAAAACTGAAGTCATCATATTTGGAGAAACAACCTCCCTCTGGCCCCCTTTCTGGTGGCTGCTTGAACTGGGTTCCCTCCCCACCCCTGTGAGAAAGGTAAGTAACCTTGGAGTACTGAAGGATGATAAACTTACTTTTGGTGCCCAGGTCAATGCCATTACATCAAGACCTTAAAAAAATCCTGCCTTTCATCCATTCTGTGCTGCAGAAAACAGTAGGCATATCCATGGTCCTCACAAAAATCGACTATTGCAATGCTCTATATATGAACATGCAACAACAACACATAAATAAACTACAAAGCCTTCAAAACGCTGCAGCACGACTGCTATTGGGGTATCCCAAAGTTTCAATCCGTCTCATCTGCACTCGAACAGCTACATTGGCTGCCAGTTAGACAAAGTAATTTAAAAGGCTCTCTGTATCGCGTTCAAAGCTCTACATGGTACAGGGCCTGACTACTTGAAAAAGAAATTCTAGTGGTATTCTCCACCTAGGGCCTTACGCTTCACGGCAGATAAAAACGTTTCGATCTCAAGATTCAAACTTGCCTCCTGGGGAGAAAGAAGCTTTGTGAACAGTGCCCCCAAAGCTTGGAGTGCATTACCTCTTCACTTAAAATTTATGAACAATCTTCTCCTTTTCAGGAAAGCTCTTAAAACGTGTCTTCTTTAGATCCGTGAGCAAGAAGTTATAAGGTTTCAGTATGAGCTAGTGCCAAGACACCCCTGGGTAGTCGTGCGCTCTAGAATTTAATTTAACAAAACAAAGTGAGAAAAGGTCACGTCCTACAGTGAAAGGCAGTCTGGTGGCTTCAAACAGCCAGTCCACCTTTCACTAAAGCACAGGTCATAGTGTAGACACATGTTCAAGCCTGAACTGTGAACAATAGGTTTTTGTAACTAGAGGCACTGTCGCAGTCTTTCCCTGGAGCACCTAGTTAAAGGTGTGACATGGTGCAAACCGGGACAGTGCACCCGAACTATAATTCTGGCCCTAGTGCAGGTAGACCATTCACAGTTCCAAACCAGGTGTAGGGATGAAAAACTCCCAGGCGCAGCAGGTATAGGCCACCCAGTTCCTCATGTCATCAAATTCTGAAGGACTTGGCATGTTTTCCTGTGCAGGTAAATCATGTCATGAGTCCCCTGGTAGTTGCTGTACTGTTTTTGTTGTTGCTCTTTATTGTCAAAAGTAGATTCTCTTGGAGAACTCAATTAATTCACCTCTTGCGTACTACACTTCTTTCGGGCTCATGCACTCCTCTACACCCATCTTTAAAGGGACCCACAAGACAATTCTTAACAAACAATTTTTAATACCACACCATACAAAACAATTTATACAAAAAAATTCATCCGACTAAAACCAATCTAAAACCGAATGATAAAAATTATTGCATAAAGCATCACGAATATACTGTAACAGGAGAGACAACACATAAGACATACAAATTTGTCATCAAAAGTTTGTTAATTTGAAGGAATCAATAGGATAATTATGTTATCTGAGATCTTTTCAACATGTAACACTTTGTTCCTCAAATGTAACAGAGATAGGCCTTGATGCGTTACGGTGGGTTGACAGAGTAGAACCACCTTCTTCAGGACAACAAAAATATTTTTAGCGCTGCCATTCTTATAGTCATTGTCATCCCTCCTTAGTTTCCTCATCTTTTTTTTCCTAAATATGTAACTGATGTGTACTTATGACATCCTTAAGGATCTGATAATTCTTTTCTGTGGCGTCCTGTAAGTTTAAGCTTTTAATTTCAAGTTCAAAAGAATCCCAAATATTTTGCATATCTTTTTAAGGTTTTAGGTTTTTAATGTTAAAAACGAGACAATCAAAGAACAAATATGTATTGTACAATGCTGCTCTACAGGGCTGATCACTAATTGAAAGAGGTGCTTGTAGCAGCCATAGGGGCAGTGCTTAATTTGAATTCAAAAGAAAGTGCCAGGGCTCACAGTATTTCACGACGCCACTCCAGCACACACCACCCACTGCCACTGCTACCAAATGCAAGGGCTAATGCTACCTACTAGCCATTACACTTAAGCAATTGTGACATCTGGACTATTCCATGCCAGCCAAAGCTGATACTATTAACTTTTGATGAATGATGAATACTCTGATGTACTCTGGTCAAAAATAGGCAAGAATGGTCCACCATGTGCTGGAGGTTCACAAAAACAAATTAGACACTATCTATAGGCATGTATAAAGAGTACATGCAAAACTTAAGGCATATTAAAAACAAAGTAGGAAGAAAATAAAAAAGCTGTGCCTTTTAATTCAAGACGCATGTACAGACAGACATAGAATTTCTCAGTGGAACATTGCATATGTTTAATTCAAACTACTTTGCTCCGGAAAATAGGTAGGACAGTGAAATATACAATGTTTCCTTGCTTCCATGAAAGAGAAAACATTAAATGGTGTTGAATAACACTGAATATGATCTGCTAAATCTGTATAGCTTTCTTTCTTAAGAAAGCTATGCATTTCTGTGTGTTAAAATGTCAACATAGAAAACAATGTCACAAACTGCATCACATAATTTGCCTTTAAGTTGTATGATTTGCTGGATACAAAGGTTTTTTCCCCACATAATTTGCGTTTTCTTTGCTGAATAACTTAGTTTACTCTGCCACTTAATTCGGTCCTTCTTTGCCCCGTAACTTCAGAGACCCTGGTTAAATGTTATAGGCCCAAGAGAAATGGCCGTCTCGATGGAAACTTAGATTTTTGCCTTGAAGGTGGAAAACACCTCAGTGGGCACAGGCTGGTTCTGTGCATCTAGCCAGTCACTGGAAGAAGAGTAAAGAAAACAGAGGGGATTTCAAAGACGTGTCTCTGCTCTGGGATTTCTTTACGGCAGGGGCAGGACTTGTTACTGCAAAGGAACAACGAAACACTAGTCAACACAACTCGTGCATTCAACAACCCAAGTGAAAGAAGAAAACATTGAGGCTAAGAGGACTACAGGAAAATGGTACAACACAAGTGACCACTCCCACCCCATACTCGTCAAAGGGTGGTGGGGTCCATGAGATTCTAGCATTTCACGCATATTGACAGGGATTGGGCTGAACGTGTGGCCCCCAGGAGGGTGGGGACCCATTTTGCTGTTGACCCTTCATGGACATCCACCGCGTTCCTGCCTCAGGACACTGTGGTAGGTGAAGGCATGATCAGCAGACATGGAGAGCGTCTGAGGAAGGAGTACGGGGTGAATGAGAGCATTTCCGAAGTCAAAGGGGAGAAGGTCAGTGTGAAGTTGATCTCAATTTCCTGGCGCTAAGGAGTCACAGGGGTATCTCATGTGCATCCTTTCCCACACTCTATGCTGCAAAACACTCGACATTTCCGACACGTGCAAAATAAAGCTGACCTGAGGTTTATTTACTTTTTATTGGACAGAAAAGCTATAATTACACCAGATGACAAGTCAGGTGGGAACTTGCTGGTTTGCTTTCCAGTAGTGGAAATCTTTCTGTGACGCAACAGAACTGTATGAAAAATCAGCAGATGGGTGTGGCTGCGGGCCTGGCATTTGCACGCTATCTATTGCACACCAGTCTGTCGGTTCACTGCAAGCCCTCAGTCCTCAGGCAGCCTCCCACTGCTGCACGCTCACACTGTGCTCAGTCCAGCCCAAGTACCACACATAAGGCGTTAGACTAACGCATTTCATTGTGGTGGTCCGCATCGTCGCACTGAAATGCAAAGTCACTCATTATAGCGCAGCCTCAGCTGTCAAGCCAAGCGCTGCTATAATGCTCCCTACTGACTGAAAGCTGTGGCAGCGCAGTACCCTCGGCAGGCTAAGGAGGCAGGCTGAGCTGCTCGCAGCTCTAGCAGCTACTCTGCTACAATGTAACTTAGGACACCGACACCGCGGCATTACATTTACTAACGTCAGGAGTCCGTGCCCAATGGCTATTACCAACAGGGCCCGGTGAGGTCAGGAACTGTGAAACACACTTTAATAGGCGGGTCCGTCCTGCTGCCTGCTGCGCGAGCTATCAGCAGTTCATGAGATCATGATTGAATACGTTTTAGCTGCTGGTGGCAATGGCAGCGCAGCTTGCCGTTGTTTGCACTGCAGCGGTTAATGGGGAGATCCGTCCGGCAACCAGACCCAACCCCACCTAACTTGAACCTACTCAGACTTGTGCTGGCAATGGCAGCGCAGCTGCTCGCACCGCAGTAAATAATCCCGCAACTAGACCAGACCCCACCGTCACTGGTGGCAAAGAGAATCTGTTGAGGATTGTGGCGGCCTCCGGAATGTTCCTCAGCAGCCCAGAACACATGCAGCGGAGCCAGAAATCACGCGGCGTTGCTGCAGGAATCCACTAGTCATTGCGGTTACAGTCCACCAATTGCCGCAAGCTCACTTCGCAAAGAGTAAGTACCCGAGTGACAGGTGTCATCTTCTAGGCTAGTTAAGTTGCTAATGCTAATATGTAGTTTTCTTCATCCTCAAAGGTAGCACCCATTCTTTCCATCCACTGACGTGCATTCACACGCATTTACCCACTGCTATGCATACATCAACCAATACAGCCGTCATCCAGACTCACCCAGGAATCCATCACCCGCCTGGGTACGTGCCTCTTGGTATGGTCTCTGCAAATACACCTGCATTCACGAATGTTTTCTGGTTGCACGTCCAGATATTTCACACAACATACAATATTTACTGCAAAGAACCCTCGCAAGTGAAATAATTAGCCAACTTGTGCCTTTGCCAGTGCTTCTAGGGCAAGATTATGTGCGTGAGGGGTACAGTATTCATTTCCATCCACTTGTTTACAGTACTTTTACTTTCTGCCTCGAAGTTAAACAATTTTATTGTGTCCTGCAAAGAAATGAATGGATGTCATTTCTGATATTTATATGTTTCACTCGTCTTCATTGCTTGATTTTGTTTGCGAGAAAGTGCCACTCAAAGCGGTTGAAATATCACTCAAAGTACACTGAAATTATGAAAATGTCACACATGGCAATCTGAAACCTTGGCCACTATGAGTAATACGTGGCGTACACGAATGAAAAGACATCTACTTGTGCAAGGATCCCTCCTGTGGCCCGCACGTAGTCAAGCAAGCATTTGCAAAGTGTAAATGTCTCACCAGGAGGAGAAGCAACACGGTGAAGGGGTAGGTGGGTGGGAGGGAGGAGAAGCAACACGGTGAAGGGGTGGGTGGGTGGGAGGGAGGAGAAGCAACACGGTGAAGGGGTGGGTGGGTGAGAGGGAGGGAGGGAGGAGAAGCAACACAGTGAAGGGGTGGGTGGGAGGGAGGAGAAGCAACACGGTGAAGGGGTGGGTGGGAGGGAGGAGAAGCAACACGGTGAAGGGGTGGGTGGGAGGGAGGAGACGCAACACGGGGAAGGGGTGGGAGGGAGGAGAAGCAACACGGGGAAGGGGTGGGTGGGAGGGAGGAGAAGCAACACGGGGAAGGGGTGGGTGGGAGGGAGGAGAAGCAACACGGTGAAGGGGTGGGAGGGAGGAGAAGCAACACGGTGAAGGGGTGGGAGGGAGGAGAAGCAACACAGTGACGGGGTGGGAGGGAGGAGAAGCAACACGGTGAAGGGGTGGGTGGGAGGGAGGGAGGAGAAGCAACAAGGTGAAGGGGTGGGAGGGAGGAGAAGCAACAAGGTGAAGGGGTGGGAGGGAGGAGAAGCAACACGGTGAAGGGGTGGGTGGGAGGGAGGGAGGAGAAGCAACACGGTGAAGGGGTGGGTGGGAGGGAGGAGAAGCAACACAGTGAAGGGGTGGGTGGGAGGGAGGAGAAGCAACACGGTGAAGGGGTGGGAGGGAGGAGAAGCAAATCGGTGAAGGGGTGGGAGGTAGGAGAAGCAACACGGTGAAAGGGTGGGTGGGGGGTAGGAGAAGCAACACGGTGAAAGGGTGGGTGGGGGTAGGAGAAGCAACACGGTGAAGGGGTGGGTGGGAGGGAGGAGAAGCAACACGGTGAAGGGGTGGGAGGGAGGAGAAGCAACACGGTGAAGGGGTGGGTGGGAGAGAGGAGAAGCAACACGGTGAAGGGGTGGGTGGGAGGGAGGAGAAGCAACACGGTGAAGAGGTGGGTGGGTGGGAGGAGAAGCAACACGGTGAAGGGGTGGGTGGGAGGTAGGAGAAGCAACACAGTGAAGGGGTGGGTGGGAGGGAGGAGAAGCAACACAGTGAAGGGGTGGGTGGGAGGGAGGAGAAGCAACACGGTGAAGGGGTGGGAGGGAGGAGAAGCAACACGGTGAAGGGGTGGGAGGGAGGGAGGGAGGAGAAGCAACACGGTGAAGGGGTGGGAGGTAGGAGAAGCAACACGGTGAAGGGGTGGGTGGGAGGGAGGAGAAGCAACACGGTGAAGGGGTGGGTGGGAGGGAGGAGAAGCAACACGGTGAAGGGGTGGGTGGGAGGGAGGGAGGAGAAGCAACACGGTGAAGGGGTGGGTGGGAGGGAGGGAGGAGAAGCAACACGGTGAAGGGGTGGGTGGGAGGGAGGAGAAGCAACACGGTGAAGGGGTGGGTGGGAGGGAGGAGAAGCAACACGGTGAAGGGGTGGGTGGGAGGGAGGAGAAGCAACACAGTGAAGGGGTGGGTGGGAGGGAGGAGAAGCAACACGGTGAAGGGGTGGGTGGGAGGGAGGAGAAGCAACACGGTGAAGGGGTGGGTGGGAGGGAGGAGAAGCAACACGGTGAAGGGGTGGGAGGGAGGAGAAGCAACACGGTGAAGGGGTGGGTGGGAGGAGAAGCAACACGGTGAAGGGGTGGGTGGGAGGAGAAGCAACACGGTGAAGGGGTGGGTGGGAGGGAGGAGAAGCAACACGGTGAAGGGGTGGGTGGGAGGGAGGAGAAGCAACACGGTGAAGGGGTGGGTTGGAGGGAGGGAGGGAGGAGAAGCAACACGGTGAAGGGGTGGGTTGGAGGGAGGGAGGGAGGAGAAGCAACACGGTGAAGGGGTGGGTTGGAGGGAGGGAGGGAGGAGAAGCAACATGGTGAAGGGTGGGAGGGAGGATAAACAACACGGTGAAGGGGTGGGTGGGAGGGAGGATAAACAACACGGTGAAGGGGTGGGTGGGAGGGAGGATAAGCAACACGGTGAAGGGGTGGGTGGGAGGGAGGATAAGCAACACGGTGAAGGGGTGGGTGGGAGGGAGGAGAAGCAACACGGTGAAGGGGTGGGTGGGAGGGAGGAGAAGCAACACGGTGAAGGGGTGGGTGGGAGGGAGGAGAAGCAACACGGTGAAGGGGTGGGAGGGAGGGAGGAGAAGCAACACGGTGAAGGGGTGGGTGGGAGGGAGGGAGGAGAAGCAACACGGTGAAGGGGTGGGTGGGAGGGAGGGAGGAGAAGCAACACGGTGAAGGGGTGGGTGGGAGAAGAAGCAACACGGTGAAGGGGTGGGTGGGAGGGAGGAGAAGCAACACGGTGAAGGGGTGGGTGGGAGGGAGGAGAAGCAACACAGTGAAGGGGTGGGTGGGAGGGAGGAGAAGCAACACGTTGAAGGGGTGGGTGGGAGGGAGGAGAAGCAACACGGTGAAGGGGTGGGTGGGAGGGAGGAGAAGCAACACGGTGAAGGGGTGGGAGGGAGGGAGGAGAAACAACACGGTGAAGGAGTGGGTGAGGGGGGAGGAGAAGCAACACGGTGAGGGGGTTGGTGGGAAGAGAAGCAACACAGTGAAGGGGTAGGTGGGAGGGAGGAGAAGCAACACGGGGAAGGGGTGGGTGGGAGGGAGGAGAAGCAACACTGGGAAGGGGTGGGTGGGGGGGAGGAGAAGCAACACTGGGAAGGGGTGGGGGGAGGAGAAGCAACACAGTGAAGGGGTGGGAGGAAGGGAGGAGAAGCAACACAGTGAAGGGGTGGGAGGGAGGAGAAGCAACACGGTGAAGAAGTGGGTGGGAGGGAGGAGAAGCAACACGGTGAAGGGGTGGGTGGGAGGGAGGGAGGAGAAGCAACACGGTGAAGGGGTGGGAGGGAGGGAGGAGAATCAACACAGTGAAGGGGTGGGTGGGAGGGAGGGAGGAGAAGCAACACAGTGAAGGGGTGGGTGGGAGGGAGGGAGGAGAAGCAACACAGTGAAGGGGTGGGTGGGAGGGAGAGAGGAGAAGCAACACAGTGAAGGGCTGGGTGGGAGGGAGGAGAAGCAAAAAGGTGAAGGGGTGAGTGGGAGGGAGGAGAAGCAAAAAGGTGAAGGGGTGGGTGGGAGGGAGGAGAAGCAAAACTGAAAGGGTGGGTGGGAGGGTAGGAGAAGCAACACGGTGAAAGGGTGGGTGGGGGGTAGGAGAAGCAACACGGTGAAAGGGTGGGTGGGGGGTAGGAGAAGCAACACGGTGAAAGGGTGGGTGGGGGTAGGAGAAGCAACACGGTGAAGGGGTGAGTGGGAGGGTAGGAGAAGCAACACGGTGAAAGGGTGGGTGGGGGGTAGGAGAAGCAACACGGTGAAAGGGTGGGTGGGGGGTAGGAGAAGCAACACGGTGAAGGGGTGAGTGGGAGGGTAGGAGAAGCAACACGGTGAAGGGGTGAGTGGGAGGGTAGGAGAAGCAACACGGTGAAGGGGTGGGTGGGAGGGTAGGAGAAACAACACGGTGAAGGGGTGGGTGGGAGGGTAGGAGAAACAACACAGTGAAGGGGTGGGTGGGAGGGTAGGAGAAACAACACAGTGAAGGGGTGGGTGGGAGGGTAGGAGAAACAACACAGTGAAGGGGTGGGTGGGAGGGTAGGAGAAGCAACACAGTGAAGGGCTGGGTGGGAGGGTAGGAGAAGCAACACGGTGAAGGGGTGGGTGGGAGGGTAGGAGAAGCAACACGGTGAAGGGTTGGGTGGGAGGGAGGAGAAGCAACACGGTGAAGGGGTGGGTGGGAGGGAGGAGAAGCAACACAGTGAAGGGGTGGGTGGGAGGGAGGAGAAGCAACACAGTGAAGGGGTGGGTGGGAGGGAGGAGAAGCAACACGGTGAAGGGGTGGGTGGGAGGGAGGAGAAGCAACACGGTGAAGGGGTGGGTGGGAGGGAGGAGAAGCAACACGGTGAAGGGGTGGGTGGGAGGGAGGAGAAGCAACACGGTGAAGGGGTGGGTGGAAGGGAGGAGAAGCAACACGGTGAAGGGGTGGGTGGGAGGGAGGAGAAGCAACACGGTGAAGGGGTGGGTGGGAGGGAGGGAGGAGAAGCAACACGGTGAAGGGGTGGGTGGGAGGGAGGAGAAGCAACACGGTGAAGGGGTGGGGTTAGAAGCAACACAGAGAAAATGAGTAGGTAGGAGGGGGAATAAGCAAGATGGGGAACGGGTGGGATGGGAAGGGGTAGGTGGGAGAGGGAGAAGAAGCAACATGGAGAAGGGGCGGTGGGAGAGAAGAAGCAACACGGAGAAGGGGTGAGTGGGAGGGGAGAAGAAATAGTATCTCAATCACACCACAAGCAGCAGACTGACACTAATCAAGAGGAAGCAATCTGTGCTTATTCTATTCTCCATAGAAAGAAAAGGAAGTGATGCCCTGCACGAACTGGCCAGTTATGAGGCAGCAAAGAAGAGTGACAAAGAAGCCAACGGAAGGTAAGGAATGGGTGGGATCCAAGCCCTTTATTGTAAACAATACCCACTTTGCAGAGACAGAGCAAATGCTGTTGGCAGGTGAGATCTAAAATGACAAAACTTTAAAAAATTAAAAAAATACAAGCTGAAACATAAAACTCTAAAAATTAAATATTAGAAAGTCGTCTTTAACAAACTTTTAAGTGAAAATACTTTAGGTGTGACACTAGCCAAGACCTTTTGATTTTACTACAATAATAATCATTATACATGGGAAGCTGAAATTCCTGTGTAAAAGCCGCCTTTTGTCTGCCGTTTCCTTATTACAATCAAATTATGACGTTCTATGGTCACATGTAATAAAATAAATAAATGACTAACTGAAATAACTTTTTACAGTTGAGTTCGAACATCATTATGCCTGCTGCCAGAGCCAGAGTGAAAGTCAGGGCACACAGCATAATTAGAGCTTCAGTTTTAACAGCTACAATGAAACCCATTTTTTCTTCTTCTTTGTTTAGCTAGATGAACAGTGATAAGCAGAAGGAAGATATTATGGCAACAGGTTTGTTTTGGTATGCTTCATGTAATTAAAGAGCGTTATTTTTAAAATTACTTGTGTTAAACTGATTTAAATATATTTTGCAACAAATATCCAACAATTTTTTGTACGTTTAATTTCACAGTACAGATTCTACTTTTATTCTCCACATCAGCACCCATCCTATCTATTTCATATGAAAAAGAAACATACCAATCATATTTGAGTATTGTGGGAAGGCGAGCGTGTGACCATGTATTATAAGGAATAAAGTACAACCTGACATACATTATACCGATATTGCAAGTTACCTCAGAATTCCACAACCTTATAAAGGAACACTGCCTTCGGCCTCATTCTACTATATAGTCACGGAACTTGTCTGTTACTTGATAAATCCTTATAATGTACAGTAGGGTTATTAAGCCATATGTAATATACCTTCTTGTAGGTTTTTTCAGATAGCTTTTTTCATTCATCAGTCTGTTGTGTCATTCAGATTTTTATTGCTCCCACTACAGCTGCCAGTCCAATTTAGCCACAGGACAGCTTCACTGTGAACAATAGCATTTGTTCATTTTACACGGGGCCTAAACTCACCCAAAGTACCGTATTTCTGTAGTTGCTTGATTTTTACGCGAAGTCTATTCTTGTTGCTGTTTGGAGGTCGCTGCTGCTGTTTCCGCACCATGTCTCTGTGGGTTACTAGGAATATGCTGGTAAATGCTGACAATGTCAGGCCCTCTTTGGCAGGCAAGGGTGCAGTGTCCTCTGCACAACTGAGTTCACAGGCAAATGCCAAGAATGTGAAGACAACCATGACAGGGAAAAGTGCTATCCCCATCTTGGTCTTGAGACAAAGAGCAGCATTGGGAGTCATAGGAAAAAAGTGGATGTGAAGACAACCATGGCATAAAAAAAGTAGATGTGAAGACAACCATGGCAGGAAAAAAAGTGGACGTGAAGACAACCATGGCAGGGAAAAGTGCTATCCCCATCTTGGTCTTGAGACAAAGAGCAGCATTGGGAGACACAGCAAAAAAGTGGATGTGAAGACAACCATGGCATAAAAAAAGTGGACGTGAAGACAACCATGGCAGGAAAAAAAGTGGACGTGAAGACAACCATGGCAGGAAAAAAAGTGGACGTGAAGACAACCATAGCAAGAAAAAAAGTGGACGTGAAGACAACCATAGCAAGAAAAAAAGTGGACGTGAAGACAACCATGGCAAGAAAAAAAGTGGACGTGAAGACAACCATGGCAGGAAAAAAGTGGACGTGAAGACAACCATGGCAGGAAAAAAAGTGGACGTGAAGACAACCATGGCAGGAAAAAAGTGGACGTGAAGACAACCATGGCAGGAAAAAGTGGACGTGAAGACAACCATGGCAGGAAAAAAGTGGACGTGAAGACAACCATGGCAGGAAAAAAAGTGGACGTGAAGACAACCATGGCAGGAAAAAAAGTGGACGTGAAGACAACCATGGCAGGAAAAAAAGTGGACGTGAAGACAACCATGGCAGGAAAAAAAGTGGACGTGAAGACAACCATAGCAAGAAAAAAAGTGGACGTGAAGACAACCATGGCAGGAAAAAAAGTGGCTGTGAAGACAACCATGGCAGGAAAAAAAGTGGCTGTGAAGACAACCATGGCAGGAAAAAAGTGGAAGTGAAGACAACCATGGCAGGAAAAAAAGTGGACGTGAAGACAACCATGGCAGGAAAAAAAGTGGATGTGAAGACAACCATGGCAGAGAAAAGTGCTATCTCCATCTCTGTCTTGAGACAAAGAGCAGCATTGGGAGAAATAGGAAACAAAGTGGATGTGAAGTCGAAAGTGCCCCTCAAAAAGGATACAAAGGTTATAGAAAAGGCACTCCCTAAAATGCCATCCAAACCTGTTGAACAAGTAGTGCCTGAAAAGCTAGAAGCTAAAACAGATTTGCCTGAAGTGAAGCCAGTCCAAGATCTAGCAAAGCTGGCATCTGAACCTCAATCTCCAAGCCCTATGGAAACATCTGGTTGTGCTACAGATGAAGGACTTTGCCAAGCTTTTTTTGATGTGCTTATAGAAGTCAAAGATAAGGATGCCAGTGATGCAAAGAACCACATGCTTTGTAGTGCTTATGTGAATGATATTTATAACTATCTGTGAAACTTGGAGGAGGAACAGTCCGTGAGGCCAAGATATCTTGATGGCCAGGAAGTTACTGGAAACATGAGGGCTATATTAGTTGACTGGCTGGTGCAGGCAAATCCTGTGCCAAAGAAGATGCTTCAACTAGTTGGTGCAACAGCCATGTTTGTTGCCTGTAAATACGAGGAGATGTATCCTCCAGAGATTGGAGAATTTGCCTCTGTAACAGACCACACCTACACTAAAGCTCAGATTCGTGAAAAGGGAATGAAGATTTTGGGGGTCCTGGACTTTGTTTTGGGGCGGCCTTTGCCACTGTACTTCTTACGACGAGCCTCCAAGATTGCAGAGGTGAGCTCAGAACAGCATACCCTGGCCAAATATCTGATGGAGCTGTTTATGGTGGATTATGACATGGTGCACTTCCCGCCATCTCAGGTGGCAGCGGCTGCCTCTTGTTTGGCTCTTAGAGTACTTGATGGAGGGGAATGGACTCCCACATTGGAGCATTACATGCGTTACTCAGAAGGCTCACTGACTACAGTCATGCAACATATGGCGAAGAACATCTTGAAAGTTGATAGTGACTAAGCACTTGACTGTAAAGACTAAGTACTCCAGTAGCAGACAAAGGAAGATTAGCAGCATATCTCAGCTCAAATCTCCAATTGTACAGGAGCTGGTCAGACCATTAATGTCAATTTTATTATGAAGTATTGAGCACCATTGCTGAATGTAAATATAGTGAATTTTATTGTATTATGTTGATTTCAAGTGAACATTTGAATACAATTTTGAACACACCCAAAGTAGTTCAGTTAAGTGCCAGCGACTGCTGTACAACTAATGTGTGCTTTATCGGACCACATATTTTTGCTTTTAGACAATATTATTATTTTAGACTGATGAGGGCTTGCAAACTTCCCAAATAGACTTTTGCAAAATCCAAGAAAAGACATCAATTAATAAAGTCAAAAGACTGAAGGACATACCATTCCTATTGACTATGCCATTACATTTTTTCTTACATGTGGAGTTAGCCAAGAGCTTCTGAATTTCTTTTTTTTTTTTTACTAAACTTACTATCTTCTTGGGGGCTTTCGACAGCCCTCTTCATCCACTGGTCTGTTTTTGCGTCATTCACATCTTTCTTCTGTCCATGACAGTATACAGCATATGGGAGTTATAGGTCAACCCACTTCTGCCACTTGCTACCATCCCGGGGAGTGACGCATCCAGCTCTTTCACAAGAAGCATTTTCAGTCGTGCCAAGGACTATTATGGCAAAGTCTGCCAGCCAGCTCCAGACCCAATTGGCTTTGCCGGTGCATGCTTTTTTTCCTCTCTCAAAAACTATTTTTCCCATTGCTCAGCGAGAAAGACCTTTTTTACTTTATCATCATCAGTTGCTGCACCACAGACATTTTTGGGGTGAGGTATTAAAGTGTACTCACTACTGTTTTTTTTTTTTTTTTTTAAAAGATGAAAATACATTTTTAAGGGAGAGTCCTATAAAATGTTTCACTCTTACATGGCTGCCTTTTACTGAATTTCCTTAACTGTTTGACAACATTTTGTTTAGTTCATACTTCTTGTCGTACAAATGTTTTTAATCTAAAATATATTTTAGGGCGTTTGTGTATGGTGTGCATTAACTTGAAATGCTATGTGTTCTTTTCTAGTGGATGGGTACAGTGCCTTTCCCCCATTACCAACAGCAGTACTTTCATTCAAGAGACTTCTACTTACCTTGGACAGTTTTTTGACACAAATACTAAGTACCTTGCAATTATGCCCCAATCTCTCTGTCCAGACTAACTAGGACTGACCTTCCCAAGGATAGATCTGCACAGATTGTTCACTATGCAATAGGGGCCTTTAATATTTTCGTTTAATTACTTACAACTACAGACCCCCGTTTTCAATGTTAACAGATTCTGACAAATAGAGGGAAACAGTGGATTTTACAGTCCCATTAATTTCTGAATATAAAAAATGTAAATGGGTTGGGCCTAGACCAGCACTCTCTTCTTACGCTCTATGGAAAGGGCTCATGGTGTGGAGAAATAGTCACACCGCCAGCTTCTCTTTGGAGACATCGTCCCCTCTGGAAGCGAGAAATAAGAGATCATCCCCAACAATATTCCAAACAAAGCTTTTATACCATACGACTTGAGCATATGGACTATTTCAGCACAGAGGTACATTCTCTGCTTCCTCTATGGACCTAGATTATTAACGCTTCTCTATCACAAGGCTCCATACCCGAAAAAGTGGCAGGTGGCACCTATATTAAAAAAAAAAAAAAACAATGCTGACCTCTCAGATCCCATCAACTACCGCCCTAATTCCAACACCCCAACTCTGGGCAAACTCCTGGAAAAATGCGTATATCAACAACTATGTAATCACATAGATCAATTCCACCTACTCGACCAATTTGGTTTCAGGCTGGGCCACAGTAGCAAAACGGCCCTGGTCCATATCGGCGATGATACCCTAAGACTTCTCGACCAGAATGAATCTTGCCTATTAATCCGCTTGATCTGTCAGCTGCGTTTGACACAGTTAAACATGAGAACCTTTTGAACCTCCTAGAATGCAGGATGGGTCTATCTGGTACCGTGTTACAACGGTTCTCCTCATTCGTACACAACAGAACTCAAAGAGTTAAGTTCAACCATGCTCTATCGATCCAGACGCCAGTCACGATTGGCGTCCCCCAAGGCCACTCACTCTCCCCACCCTTTTCAACCTGCTCATGGAACCCCTGACTGAAATCCTCCAACTCTCTAACAGCTCATATAATATGTACACCGATGATACACATCTATCTAAAAACTTCCTCTCCAGAGGACATCACCATCCTCAACAACACACTGACAAAAACTCACCATTGGCTGACACATAACCACCTCAAACTTAACACCCTTAAAACTGAATTTCTCTAAATCTCTCCACCCAACCACACTCCGCACATCAAGGAATGGCTAGCCGATCTTACAGCCTTGAACTGTTCCCCAACCATCACAACTTCAGCTAAATCGCTCGGCATAATCCTAGACAATCACCTCTCTATGCAGGATCACATCAGCGCCGCCACCAGAGACACCAACTACGAACTGCAGGTACTAAGGATGCTAAAACCTTTCATTCCAACTGCAGATCTCACGACAGCAGTACAAGCGATTGTGATCTACAGACTAGATTACGGTAGTGCCACCCTCGTGGATCTATCAAAATCAAAACTAGCACCTCTAAAGGCAACTTTTAACACAGCAGCTCGACTCATCACATGCTAAAAAAAAAAAGGCGAGACTAGAACTTTAAGCACAGGCCCCCTTCTACTGAAGTCCTACAAATTAAAGAAAAAAAGAATACCTACAAACGCACCTTCTCCGGAATGACCCCCAAAATTTGGAACTTAATTCCCCGAGTCCAGATCCAACCCCTCAACAGCCATATTCAAATGAAGAAAAATGCAACTACTAATTAATCAGAAACCTTCCCCAATGAAGATGCAACCTTTCCCCCTCCTGCCCACTGACAAGACTATCGGGATGCATTTCATGCCCATCGTTACTTTCTTTACATATCTTATGACCATTCAGCATCAAATCTCTACGTATGTCAACCTACGTCCGATCCTACACTCCCTCTTGTGCTTCTTGATGTTCAGCGCTTTGAGCCTCGTTAGGTTCACTTGTATATGGTATCTGCTTACACTTATACCCGCTTTGGCTGTTCTCCTGCATTGGTATATTACTATGTTTGCTTTTCCGGTTGTACAACGATTTGGTTTCTGAAAGGGTCACTTGTATAAGCTTATCTGTTTGCCACCATGTTGTACAGTGATCTGATACCCGAAAAGGTCATGTTTGTGCTATATAAAACTCAATAAATAACAAAGAAATAAAAACTTTCAAGGCCAGGATGTGAAATTTCAATGCACACTACAGGTGTGGAGTCCACAAAGGACAGTCAAACCCTTCACGTTCACCATCAAAGCATGAGAGAGATTACGGACGCTGCAAGAGTATCCAAGAAATACTAAATTCAAGAATTTGCTTACCGTTCCTCTTTGTGCTATTTAGCGCAGCACTGGACGGGCCGAGTGGCTTCATTCCTCACACCTGGGCTAATGCCAGAAGTCTACACACAGAATCTGAGATTACCACACACCATGTGACATTCCTAGTTAAGGGCGGGGTGAACAGATCTTATCTATTATCACAGCCTTTATTGGCCTCAGAAACTATGCTCTCAACTAGCATGTTTATAGCAAAATTCGCCCAAGAAAAGTCCTATAAAGACCTCATTTGACCACCTCGTAAATTCATTTTTTTTTATGGGAAGAAAAGCTCTCTCTCGCCTTCATTTTCTCTGGAACCACCATCTTCTATACTCTTGACATTTTCAAAAATCTGCAGGCAGGAGAACTGGTTTGGGGTGGCTTCCCTTTTCAATTGCCTTTCTATGCTGTTCTGCAGACACAACTATTGTGTGGGATGATGCTCCTCCAGGGTAGTCTCAAGACAGTGATCGGGAAAGAGACTAAAAGGTGGTTTTAGCTAGAAGAACCATCTCATTCTGAACAACAGAGACAGCAGCCCCTTTACCCCCACCATCCACCAAGTGGTATTGCTACAAGGAGACTGGTCAGCAGCCCCTCTCAGCAAAAGAACCTCATCAAATTTCTATGGAAGCCTTGTCTCCTTTGTCCTCACTTCACTATCCAGGTCTCCTCTCTCCTGCATCACTCGGAATACACTTCCACTGTCTGAGAAAAACAGCATCACCCCCTTCTTCTGCATATGAACAAGCCAGAGGCTTTCAAAATGGAACCTACAGGCCTCCACCACTCTGTTTCGCTTATATGTACAAGGCATATACTACAATGGCCATATACACAAACACCCACACCATACACTTGGATGGGATCAGGTGACAAGAGAGGGCATATATCGGACTGCACATTTACAGAATGCTCTCAGCCAATGCCAAATAACTAATTTTAGTGCGTGATGGAAAAAACCTTTAATTATAGAATAGTGAGGGAAGATCTTCAAATGAGACTTTCTTTTTTGGCACCAACTCCCCTTGTGCAGGGAACAGACCCTGTACCAAGGTTGGAAAACTCCAGACTATGTTTAAGAGGGCTGTCTTAGGCTTGGCACTTAGCAGGCTAGGGCTCTCAATTGTTTAAATGATGTGTACACTCAGAATCACATGTTCAAGTTGTCTGCCCCAGATATGGTGCACTACGTATAAAGTTGTTTGTTTCTAAAACTTACATCCTCTGATATATTGCTATCTCAGAAAGCCTTCTCCCACTATACTCCTAAAACCCTCCATGAAAAATTGGCTTTGGCTTACTCCTGCTTGATGTCTCTCCTTTCTTTTTTCAGAGTGGCCTAGTTCTTACATTCCATCCTGTGTAGGCCTTCTATTTCTGAGGATAGACTCCTCTCCATCTCATGCCCATCTGCCTTAATCCTTCTTATTGAAATTCTGCGATTGGCTGATACTTTATTTCATAGATCACAACCTTTATTCTTTAAAACCCTATCCCTGTAACCTAACATTACCCAATATCTGCCAGTGTATCTATCTCACCAACCCTTCACCTAAAACCACATAGCCCCCAACAATTATCACTAACTGGTATTACATCATCTATAACAAAGTAACTGGAATAAATGCATGCAATTTTGTTCTGCAGAGCACACGACTAATCACAATAACTAACAACCATTGGATTAACCACTAACCTTGAGTTCCGGAGTAGCATGCTACTCACTGTAAAGCATCCCCACCACACAGCTCCGTCTGTGTGCCCTGCTGCTGCCCCTGATTGTGCTAGTTTTTCCTTTCTGTGCCCCCTTGCTGCCCCTGATTGTGCTCGTTTTTTCCTTTCTGTGCCCCCCTTGCTGCCCGATTGTGCTCGTTTTTTCCTTTCTGTGCCCCCCTTGCTGCCCCTGATTGTGCTCGTTTTTCCTTTCTGTGCCCCCTTGCTGCCCCTGATTGTGCTCGTTTTTCCTTTCTGTGCCCCCTTGCTGCCCCTGATTGTGCTCGTTTTTTCCTTTCTGTGCCCCTATTGCTGCCCCTGATTGTGCTCGTTTTTCCTTTCTGTGCCCCCTTGCTGCCCCTCATTGTGCTAGTTTTTTCCTTTCTGTGCCCCCTTGCTGCCCCTCATTGTGCTAGTTTTTTCCTTTCTGTGCCCCCTTGCTGCCCCTCATTGTGCTAGTTTTTTCCTTTCTGTGCCCCCTTGCTGCCCCTCATTGTGCTAGTTTTTTCCTTTCTGTGCCCCCTTGCTGCCCCTGATTGTGCTCTTTTTTTTCCTTTCTGTGCCCCCTTGATGCCCTGATTGGGCTCGTTTTCCCTTCTGTGCCTGTTTCCCGCCGCTGCGCCCTGCGGCCCCGCCCCTCACTGCCCATTCGCTGCCCCATTCCCTGCTCCTCCCTCCCACCTCCCCATTTATGGCGGCCGCTGTGCGGCCGCGCAGCGGACGTGCGCAGCGGGCGCGCCTAAGGCAAGCCCGTCTGCGCCCGTCCGCGCCGTGACCAGCGCCAGACCCCCTGGTCCGGGCATCCCCCGCGCCCGCCACATCAACAGACGCCGATACGACGCCAGCACCCTCCACGCACTCAACCCCGGAAAAGATCACGCCTGCTACCAGGCCACCCCGAAGCGCACCCAAGGGCCCTTCACCTGCCGGAACTGCAGCTTCGCCAGCACCCGCCCCGCCAAACCACCGCCCAGGAAAGAACCCAACTACCTCAGATGCATCCTCCTCAACACCCGCTCCGCCCGCAAACACGCCATCGAACTCTGGGACCTTCTCGACTCAACCTCCCCAGACGTCGCATTCCTGACGGAGACCTGGCTGAATCCCGCTTCAGCCCCCGACATCACCATTGCCATCCCGGACGGATACAAGATCACCCGCAGGGACCGCACCAACGGAGTCGGAGGAGGCATCGCCATCGTCCACAGGAACACCCTCAGAGTCTCAACCAACACCGACGACACCCTCGGCACCGCCGAACACATGCACTTCCAGATCCACACCGATCCCAACACCACCCTCAGAGGAACCCTCATCTACAGACCCCCCGGACCCCGACCACAGTTCAGCGATTCCATCGCTGACTTAGTCAGCACACACGCCATCGCCTCCACGGACTACATCCTCCTCGGGGACCTGAACTTCCACCTCAAGAACAACAAGGACACCAACTCCACCACCCTGATCGACAACCTCGCCACCCTCGGACTCAGACAGCTCGTGACTACACCCACCAACGCCGCCGGCCACACGCTCGACTCCATCTTTTCCGCAAGCCCACACGTCTCCTTCAACCACACCTCCGAACCCCACTGGACTGACCACCACTGCATCCACTTCACCTACAGGAAGCCCACCACGCACCACCGCACCGAACAAATGCCTCGCCGCTGCTGGAGCAGAGTCACGGAAGACCAGCTAACCACAACCCTCGCCCTGAGCCCACCCGCCGAACCCTCCGACCCCGACACCGCCGCCCGCAACCTCAGACAGTGGATCGACGACTGCGCCAACACCCTCGCCCCGCTCAAGAATCCGCCCAACAGCCACACCAGCAAGAAAGCCACCTGGTTCACCGAAGACCACCAGGCCTCCAAACGAACATGCCGAAAACTGGAGAAGATCTGGCTCCTCGAACGGACAGCGGACAGCTACGCCGCCCACAAGAGCGCCACCCACAGTCACCATCACCTCATCAGATCCGCCAAAGGGCCTCACTCAAAGACCGCCTAGACAACAACGCACACAACAGCAAAGAGCTCTTCAACATCGTGAAGGAACTCTCCAACCCCAGTTCCAACACCAACGACATCCAGCCGTCGCGAGACCTGTGCGACTCACTGGCCACCTTCTTCCACCGCAAAATCGCCGACATCCACGACAGCTTCAACACCACGACCGCCCCGGCAACCACCGAGACCACTGCCCCCACAACCACCAACCGCCTGCTCTCCTGGACCAACATCAACGACGAGGACACCAGCGAGATCATGAACACCATCCACTCCGGTTCACCGCTAGACCCGTGCCCTCACCACATCTTCAACAAAGCCAGTACAGCCATCGCGCCCCATCTCCGGAAAATAATCAACATCTCCTTCGAGACAGCAACCTTCCCGGAAAGCTAGAAGCACGCCGAGATCACCGCCTTACTCAAGAAACCCAAGGCAGACCCCAAGGACCTCAAGAACTTCCGACCCATCTCTCTGCTCCCGTTCCCGTGAAGGTCACCGAGAAAATCGTCAACAAACAACTGACCCGCTACCTCGAGGAGAACAACATCCTGGACCCTTCCCAGTCCGGCTTCCGCAGCAACCACAGCACCGAAACCGCCCTCATCGCCGCCACCGATGACATCAGGACCCTGCTAGACAACGGAGAAACAGCAGCCCTCATCCTCCTGGACCTATCAGCCGCCTTCGACACGGTCTGCCACCACACACTACGAACACGCCTTCACGACGCCGGGATCCAAGAGAAGGCCCTGGACTGGACCACATCCTTCCTTTCCGGCAGAATACAAAGCGTCCGCCTCGCCCCTTCCGATCCAAGGCCACCAAGATCATCTGCGGCGTACCCCAAGGCTCCTCCCTCAGCCCAACGCTGTTCAACATCTACATGGCACCCCTCGCCCACGTCGCCCGACAGCACAAACTCAACATCATCTCCTACGCCGACGACACCCAGCTGATCCTCTCCCTCACCAAAGACCCTCACACCGCCAAAGCCCACCTCCACGAAGGAATGAAGGCCGTCGCCGAATGGATGAGGACCAGCCGCCTGAAGCTGAACTCGGACAAGACGGAGGTCCTCATCCTTGGTTCCAACCCTTCAGCCTGGGACGACTCCTGGTGGCCAACATCACTGGGAACAGCCCCGCCACCCACCGACCACGTACGCAACCTAGGGGTCATCCTCGACCCCACCCTCTCCATGACTAAGCAGGTCAACGCCGTTTCCTCATCCTGCTTCAACATCCTCCGAATGCTCCGCAGGATCTTCAAGTGGATCCCCACCGAAACAAGAAAAACAGTCACCCAGACCCTCGTCACCAGCAGGCTGGACTACGGAAACGCCCTCTACGCAGGAACGACGGCTAAGCTCCTGAGACGGCTGCAACGCATCCAGAACGCCTCTGCACGTCTTATCCTCGACATCCCCCGACGCAGCCACATCACACCCCACCTGAGAGACCTGCACTGGCTCCCTGTCAACAAGAGGATAACCTTCAAGCTCCTCACCCACGCACACAAAGCACTCCACAACTACGGACCAGCCTACCTCAATAGACGACTCAGCTTCTACACCCCCACCCGCCAGCTCCGCTCGACCAGCCTCGCCCTCGCCACAGTCCCCCGCATCCGGAAAACGACCGCCGGCGGCAGATCCTTCTCCCACCTCGCCGCCAAGACCTGGAACACCCTCCCCACCAACCTCCGACAGACCCAAGACCTACTGGCCTTCAGAAGACTCCTCAAGACCTGGCTCTTTGATCAGTAGCAGCACCACCCCCCTCTTCCCCCAGCGCCTTGAGACCCTCGCGGGTATGTAGTGCGCTTTATAAGTGACATGATTGATTGATTGATTGATTCAATGACTCGGCAGGGGTACTATATGCTATATAAATACAATTACGTTATCCATCAGTGGGGCGTATTCTAGCAGCACTGTATGATGGACATTGAAAGGTTAAAAGAATGTAAGGTCATCTTAGGAACAACATGAATTTATAACACAACCCACCTAAAAAGACACCAACCCTCAAGAGACACCTGTACATTTGAAGTTATCACCCACTCTTCAAAGATCATTCCAATAGACGAGAAATCAAGCTAATCATTGGCATGTGGTCCAGCTTGAGTGTCTTCCGTGGTTTTATTTTAAAAAGCAGTTGACTGTCAACCAGACTGCACAACAACCCTTAAAATTGCATTCAATCCAACTTACATTGACATAGATGCCGGCCAGCTTCCATTACGAGCAGACATCTAGTCCAGGGTGGGTGAGTCGGAGCTCTCCCGCCTCACACTCCTAGACTTGCCTTTACACAGGAAAGTCTGCTATCAGTGGGTCCGAGACATAGGCCATCTCTCCTCATCTGCTGATAGCCAGGCCGCACCTCGTCACCACTGCTGTGTAACACTGTTGCCCACCGACAGTACTCCAAAGGCACAACAGCTTCTTGTGCTTTTATACGATGACGATACATGGATCACAGGTCAGGTGTGCATAGGGACAGTAGGTCATCATAATCCACAAACCTCCGCCCCAGCACCAACCTCAATCCTCCAATATGAAATGAAGAATGCCACCAGAATCTCCAATACCACTGGTAATTTAATATACACGACTGCCCTCTCTGCACACTACTGAGAGAACATGGAATTGGATTTCACTTTTACACAGAGGAAGCCAAACTATCTCAGGCGATCAAGGAACAAAAACAGTAACTGGACAACTCAAGACCTTAATTAAAATAGGCCGAAAATGGACCTTGGACACAATAGTCTCTAAATGTGCAGATCTTCAAAATAGACCGAAAAGCAGCAAGACATGAAATCAAGGAAATGCATTTCAACAGACAAATTATTGCCTATTCAAGGTATAATGACTAAGAAAGATTATCACCCGCCGAAGGAACTGAACATGAATGCTGTTACCTTCTTCTATCTAGAATTAGGAGCTTCTACTGAAAAGGAAAATGATTAGGAAAAAATCTTAACACAAACAGCCTGAGAAGCCAGAGTGTAAAGGTTAATAGCAGCAAAACCGGTCTTCTGCAAAGTGTTACATGAACAACACACCTCCAAATCAGAAGAGCCACAAAATATAGTTAAGAGCATGGGATAAAATACACTCGAGCACAAGGAAATCTGAGCTCACTCAATGTAAATTCACTCACGAAGCGTCCTCTAAACTTCTACATATTCAAGTGATAGGAGCCTTTAATCTTTAATCAACTAGCTCTTTCAGACCTACACGTGGCTCAAAGTGACTATACAGCACAGTACTGGTAGAGGGTAAGGTAATCTTAGAAAAGCATTGCAACTTACCATAAACCGGACTAAGACTTTAACAAAAATGGACTCTTCTCACCAGTAGCAAGAGTGATCACTCACTGCCAGCGACCTGCCGCAGATCAGCTCGCCACCAGTGTCTACGCAACAAGTTTCCAAGAAGCTCCACCTGGAAACCGAGGGTGCAAATTGTCTGAGTGAGATACTACACTCCTCCAGGTCAGAAAGGAGCAGCATGCATGAGGCCAAAGCAGACTTACCAGACCAACAGGATTTGTAAAGTGGCACTGGGAAATACTTCTAGTTGTTCCTTGCATAATACACAGCAATACCAGAAACACTTGATACTCACTGCTGCGGCCTGGGGCAACTAAACTACTGGAAGAAGTTAAAGAATTGAGGATTCGCTTTGCTACCTTTTAGTTGCCTAATGAGGCAAAATAAATGAAAATTCGATTTACAAAAGCTACATGTACGCCCAACTTACGGTGCACAACTAGCAGCTTTTGCTGTTCTTAGAATATGTTTTGTGGGAGAAAATCTTCCACCGTGGGAATGACCAAATGTATTTGCTTGTGTGTATTCACAAAGTATATTTGTTCAGTCCAACCCTGGAAAAGTATACCAATTTACTCCTGAAGAATATAGGAGTAATTCTGCTTTCAGGGTGGGCATGAACAACTCCGAAATTGGTGAGGGTGTTAGTACAAAGGCTTTCTTCAAAGGGAGAAATAGTTAACTGTGGAGAAGCAAGAATTACAAAGTGCAAATCCGACTACAACACTACATTTTTGCAAGCTTAGTTGTACCTTGTACAATAAGGCATGTAGACATCCCATTAAATGTGGGTAAATAGACATTTTTAACAGGTTTTCCAGACTGCTAACGGGAACCTGTGCCTGGCAAAGTCTTCAAGTCTAAATATTAAAAAACCTTGTATTTTTTTTGGGGGGGGGGGCATTCATAACGACATTCATGTAGGAGAAACTTACTGGAGCAAATTTACGATTTTTCTGATGCATTGAGCACTAAAAGCAGGTGTTGTGCTCTACTTATTGCCACACATAACCAATAGCAATATTCTCAAAATTCAGTGGCATAAGACTGGCTATCCTTGGTCAGCTGCGAGAATGAATGCCACAATGTATTATTTTGTGGCTGCTGCAAAGGAAAATACGTGCATGATGTAAGGAAGGA
>CAWUFW010000376.1:0-215000 GCA_963921515.1 Calotriton arnoldi
TGGTAGTAGTGACAGGTATCCAGCACCCCCTGATTAGGGGTGGTGGTAGTGGTAGGCATCCAGCACCCCCTGAGTAGGGGTAGTGGGAGGCATCCAGCACCCCCTGGGTAGGGGTGGTGGTAGTGGTAGGCATCCAGGCCCCCCTGAGTAGGGGTGGAGGTAGTGGTAGGCATCCAGCCCCCCATGAGTAGGGGTGGTGGTAGTGGTAGGCATCAATTCCCCTATGTGTGGGGATGGTAGTAGTGACAGGCATCCAGCACCCCTTGAGTAGGGGTGGTGGTAGTGGGAGGCATCCAGGCCCCTATGGGTGTGTATGGTTCTGCTGTTGCTAGTGTACGTCATTTCTGCATCCCTATGTGTGTGTGACATATGTCGGGTACGTGTGGTTTGTTTGTGTAGTGGGTATTTGACTTACCGTCTGCGCCGTACGCGTCCGTACCGGTCCCGGTAATAGATGTAGAGTATTGGTAGGCCCTGCGCGATGGGATTCATGGTTGGTTCGTCTCGTTCGGGTTTCTCGTTGCTTCGATTCGTACTCATCGCAGGCTTGTTCGTCTCGTAGCCGTTGATCGTCTTGTGGCGCGAATCGCAGCTTATGTGCGGCTCTTCCGGATGCTCTGACGTGCCGGACGTAGCGACGGGTTCGGCGCGTACGGAAGGCGCATCGTACTAGTCCGGCCGGAAGGTGATGTCTATTTGCTTCCGTGCGACTCGATTCTGCGTTTACGGATCCGGCTCGTGCGGGGAACCGGAGCTGGAATGGGTAAGTACGGCTGGGTCGGGATCTGGGCAGTTATGCGCATCGTACTTGTTCGTTCGGACAAATGTTCGAATCGGTCGGGAAACACGCGTTCGGCTTGGTTTTTTTCCGGGCAAATGGTGTTAGGTGCGCTTCCGGCCGAGATCGGAATCGACCCCTTAATGTCTTGTTCCAGGGTTAGGAGATCTTTGTTATGTTCTTTGTTGATCTTAGTTTGTATATTAATACGGGTGCCCCTTACCGTGGCTTTCAGGGCGTCCCAGTGGGTGGAGGGGGAGGTATCAGAGCAGATGTTATCTTCCAGGTAGTTTAAGATGGTTTTCTTGATCCTCTCTTTTGGGGCAGCGTCTCTGATTGATTCATCATTGAATCTCCAGATCTTACTCGGAGTATTAGCATTGGTACCAGTAAGGGAGAGAATTATGTTTATGTGTAAGAATTTGTAGAGCGCGTGGCTGCCCGAGGGCTTCCCAGCACTAGAGAGTACTGTTTACAAGCTCTATCCATAATGCGTCTACAAGGGGAACAGCAAAGTTTTGAGATGTTTCCTGAAAACGGTTTCGTTGGGTAGAATTCTTATAGCTGAGTGATCCGAGACTAACCTCGTTAGTATATCTGTTTGGTCGATTAAATGTATATGAGGTTTGGATATCATTAGGTAGTCAATTCTGGAGTAGGATTTGTGGGGGCTAGAAAAGAAGGTGTAGTCTCTAGTGCCCGGGTGCTGGAGCCTCCAGGAGTCGTGTAAGCTAAATCTTGCGCAGAGTTTGTGTAGTGATCTGTGTGCCCTAGAGTGGTTAAAAATGGACCTGGATTCTCTTGCTAGTGTTACATCCATGGGGAGGTTAAAGTCGCCTCCCAGGATAATGAGGTCATTGCTGGGGATTTTACTTAGGGGTAAGGATAATGAATCCCAGAATTATGGGTCGTCCGTATTCGGGCCATATACATTTAGGACATGGAAGTGCCCTGTGGTTTTAGTGAATTTAGATAGGACCCATCTTCCCTCTCGTCAGTCAAATATGATTCGGTGGAGAAACCTGCACTCTTGGAGATTAAAGTGGCAACCCCGCCTTTCTTGGCTTCACTGGGCGAGCTAACAATGTCAGCGATCCAGCTCTTGCCAAAGTTCCTTAGCCCATCTTGGGACATCTTAGTTTCCTGTAACAGGATTACATCCGGTTTCAGTTTAAAAAGGTAATTTTTTTTCCCCGTTTGATCGGGTGGTTAAGGCCCTTCACGTTTAGAGATACAATTTTTAAGTTAATATCCAAAGGGGAATTATTCATGCATTGGTGCACAAATATGGCTAAATGAGTGTGAGGCTAGCCAGAGGTTTGAATTGAGAGAGAACCATTGGGAAGCATTATGGAAGATATGTGAGAGAGGTATATAGGCCCTGGACCCAGTTCAGGTGAGAGCGGATGATACTGAGAGAGGGAAATGATTCATTTCAGGAGTAACCTTGGGATGTGAATAAGCACCTGCAGTGGCGGTATACCTACAATGAGAAGAGAATAGAATAAAAAAGGCAAGAAATAAAAAAGAATGTGAAAAAACAAGAGAAAAGAAGTAGACCCAGATTCCCAACCCCCCTCAACCCTACCACCCTCCCCCCCCAACCCACCCACCCAAAACCATGTAAGAGAGGGAGACGACAGCGGGTGAGAGCCGCCGTCACTGGCCACAACAAGCAGCAAGCGATTAACAGTAACATGTAAACATGAGAATGAATAATGAAAACAAGCCAAGTAGGCTATTTAAGGATGATACAAAGGTGGGCCATAGGCCCAAATACTTCTAAAATAGCAACAGTAACACCTCACATAAAAGGAATCACAAGTACAGCATCTACGAAAAGTATAGGTGAGCAGCCTCGTGGATTTCCAACTTATGTGGGCTTGTTAAGTAGATTTGATGTGGTGCGAAAGCTATATAGTAACGTGATGCGGTATGATATGATGTGGTATGATGTGATGTGATGTAGTAATATTCGGAACCAAGAAGGAGTGGAGGAACGGCATGATGTGATTCGATGTGACGCGGTGTGGTGTGAAGTGACATTATACGGTAAGATACGTGCTGTGTTATTTTGTGTGATATACGTTATGATAAATGTTCTGATGTGAAATGGTGTGTGTTAAGGTAAACGTTCAGGTATGAAATGAAATGAGGTGAAGTGAGGTAATATCAGGCAATATCAGAGGTGATATCGGAGGTAATATCAGAGTAAAGAGTTGCTTCTGAAGATCTCCTTATAATGCTGAGATTCTATAGATCAGGAATTACAAAAATACAGACATGCAATGGTACACACTCTCCGGAGTCTGTACGGAGTACATTAGATAGATGCCGGTTATGGCCTTAGAAAAGGATATAGAGCGAGGAGCTCTGTAGTGTCATAGGTTCATGGTTTTGCAAAGAAAGCACTAGCAGATGCAGGAGCAGGTCCTGTGTCCATTGATGTAGAGCTTTTGTCATTTAGATATATCCATAGGTCATTTGGATTGATGAAGATATGTTTTTTTCCGTTGTCGATAACTTTAAATTTCGCCGGACCAATGAACGAGGATTGTAGATTTAGAGACTTGAGGCTGGATCAGAGAGCTAGAAAGCCCTTCCTTGTCTCTAAAGTAGGTCTGGAGTAGTCCTGGGAAACGTAGATTTTCTGACCTTGCCATAGGATGTGATTATTTTTGCGTACATAGTTGAGAATCATTTCTGCATGTTGGAATCTCAGAGGGCACACACGATTTGTCTGGTGATATTCCTGTTCGTGGATCTGAATGATGGTACTCAGTGTGCCCTTTCCAGTTCAAAGTATTTTTTGAAGGAGAGACCTGTAATTTGGGGAAGCCATTTTTCTAGGAAATCCAGGCACGAGGTGGATGCGTCCTCTGAACCTTCTGGCAGACCAAAGATGCGTAGGTTCCCCCTCCGATTATGATCTTCCAATTCGATGACGTCTTTTTTCAGAGTCTCTGTAGTGATTTGTAGTTTTTGGATATCCCTTGTTGAAGCATGGGATTTGTCCTACACTGTGCTAATGCGGTCTTTTGACTCTGATAGTCTCTTATTGATGGAGCCAAGTTCGGCTTTGATAGAGCATAGATCCTGTTGCATGACATCCATGTTAAGCTTGGTAGATTTCGCTAGGTCGTGGACCATTTCCAGTTTTTTGACTATCATGTCCATTGTGCTGGTACCTTCACCTTTGTTCTTAACAGGGGAGTCAGGTAGCGGGGGTTCCGCTTTGGTACGTTTGTTCCTGCTTTGGACTCTTTATCGGCCATGGCTTTCCCTGAAACAAGCCGTGGATGGACGAACGCCAGTGTGTAGCTTTTTTTTTCTTCTTTTCTTTTTTTTCCTCTTCTGTTATGCGGATATGCACTGCGGAGAAAGTGCGCTGAGAACATGTGTTGGTGAACACAGGAGAGCACAGGCGTCTGACGTTCTCAGATTACCACTGACAGAAATGTTAGAGATGCATGCAGGCAGTTATTCCATTTAATCCAGGAGCCCTAAGAGATGCTGAGGGGTCTTTGGTTATGGCCAGCTGTAGGGAGTTTGCCAGCTAAAGTGAAGTAGGAGAGGCCTTAGGCATTAGAGCTCACTCTCTTCAGACGGAGTGGTAATCTAAAACCCGGGTTTTCTATAGTTTTCCATAGTGAAGGTTAAGCCTCATGGGTGGCGGCCATCTTAGGGTCAGGGGTAGTGGATCTTGGAATATCCGTTCCTTATGGTGGACTTCTGGTAAAGGCTAGAAGGGCATCATTCTGGGTAGAGGCACTGAGAGGCAGAGGACTCATTTGTCTCCAGCGAGCGCTCGATAGGGGGCTGGACAGAACAGGTCTATGACGAGTTCCATGGCGGCAGCCATGACAGGGTCAGGCTACATGTAGTTTGGGCTATCACATTGCCCCCTAAGTTATCTCCTTAATGGTCCTGGAGCCCGTAGATCACCCAGCAAGGGCCAGCACCTCAGGGCCCAATGAAGCAGAGGTCTCACCTGTTTTGGAGGAGAACCGGGATCAGTTAGAGCCGCGTTGCGCCGGCCGCCATCTTATGACTCTGGAGCAGCAATCCGGCCTCCCGGCTCACATGAAGGAGAGAACCGGTAATTACTCCACTTCTGTGGAAACCCACGAGCTCAAAGGATGCCCTCCAACATCCGCTTCACGGATCAGTGTATCGGGCTGTCGTCCGCAATGTCAGGGGGAAAATAAAGCTGCTTATCAGGCAGCAACGGCGGAAGCAGCACAGTTAAGCCGCCATTCACCACGCCGTCCAAGCATTGTTTAAATCACCCTCCATGTGAGGGTGGGCGTGGCCAATAAGAGCTTTGTATCGCGAAGCAAAACAGGTGGGGGTAACAAGAAATGCTGCACAAAAACTGGGGTCCAGCAACCCCCAACTCCCCTCACAGGCTGCCCGGTGAAGAAGCTGTACTGGTAAATAAAATAAAATTAAATTCAAAGTAAAGGGTGAAACTAAAACTATGAAATTATTAAAAGCTGGAAAGATCCCTTTCCAGTATAGCGTCTGCGATCTTGGAGCCAGGCACCTCCTAAGTTGCACATAAGCGTGCTTATAAGGAAAATGAAAGCAGATCGTAGCTTGTATCGTAGAGAGTGCCTCTTAGGTACCTCTCTCCCGCTTTACTTTGCTGCTTAAATGCTTGTGGTTTTCATTTAACCCATTTCTAAACTGCCTGTACCCTTTGTGTTCATCATATGATGAACTCACAGCTAATTCCTATTAACTTATTCTACCACATAGAAGCTGGGGCAAATCATGGCAGGGTTTCCTTAAGAGCGCAAGGCTAACCTTAATAACCAACAGTAACCAAAAAATAAAATACTAACCCTGGGTTCCAGAGTAGTGTGCTGTCCGGCATAAAGCGTTACAACACCTCATATGGGATAATAAGTGCTATATAAAACAATTACAATGCAGAAGCAATATATAACCTACATTAGTAGTAATATCATAACACTCAGCGGTTGGCAAATTGATTGTAGTTCTTGACACTCACATTCAAATAAGACAAAACTGCTAAGGGGCATGTCCATCAACCAGTACTGTACCAGTCCACAGAAAATAAACCACCCATAACCAACTGAGGAGGAACTGAATAACTGAAGAGATTTGCCACATGCTGTTGAGCAACGGAGGATTCTTAATTTAGTTCACAACTGCAGGTTAGAGGTGAGTGAGCCAACAAATTAAAAGGTAGAGTTGAGCCAGAGTCAATGCAAGGGTCTGGCTCTGCTCTTAAAGCCTGTGCATGAGCCGAGCCCTGAAAATGTTTGCTATGTAAATCATACAACAAATATCACATAAAATATGATAAAGTCTCTTCAAAAGTCAAAAGAATAAATTTCTTTAACATGTGGAAGTTTTGACATTAATACATCACATTATAGCACTGCAAAGAGAAGTACTTATTAAAAATGATAGTTTTTAAACATGATCCCTTATTAAACTTAGAGACAAGACAGTTTTCATGTAAACCCTGTACTTCGCTCAGATTATTATAGAGCAATAATATAGTGTCTATTAAATCAAACACAATAGGTTTTTTGTACAACTGGCATTCTGAACTCACAAATTTAAAAGTGCTTTTATATACGATAATTAAGAAATAGCAGTTTGGTGAAATAAAATAATTGCCTGAAATGACATATATTAAGCAGGGAAGCCACGATTTATCCAGGTTTTCTGGTTTCACTTTGTACAAATCAGCCAGTAAATGAGTATCTATTTGTCTTTGCTTGTGTTAATGCTTTGTTTTACCTCATTTGTGAATTTTTCTTCAGTTTTTATGTGCAGCAAACTGGAGTCTGATGTATTGAAATGCTTTCAATAAGCACCAGTTACATTGCACAAGACCACATTCATTTTTGGTAGGCACTGGGAGATTAAGTGATTTACCCAGAATCACAGGATGTTAAGACGATGCCCAGACTCGAACAGGATGAGGAGACCACGCCCAGACTCGAACCTGGTTCCCAAGTTTTAAAGTATGCAGCACTGGCTGTAATGCCACATCCTGGGTAGAGGGAAGGTATCAGGCAGAAGCCACATAAAAGATTGGCTCATAATGGGCTCAAGTTTCCAACAGGACCTCGAGCTGAGACCAGAGCTAGGCTTCAGGCTTGAGCCTGGCTCAAGCTTTTAATGGCTCGCCCACCTCTACTGCAGGTCCCGACTAACTACATACTACAACCGCTTCTTGACATCTCACAATGACAATCAGATATTGGATGATATTAACAAAGTCCGTCCCAGCAGATCACTCCATCATTTCTCCTTTAACCTGTGCCTCCTCATATTAGGTTCCTTGATCTGTCATGTACTGCACTATTAGAGCTGGGATGCCTAAGGGTAGCTATGTGCTTTATAAGTGTTTCGTAGAATAGAATAGGACCATTAAGTATAAACAAAGTACTCAGAAACAAGTGCAGTAACCAGTTAAAAGGACTATGGCCATACAAATACCATGAGGGACTTGCAGAGCTGCTCCTAGCTGCCAGCTTACTGAAATTCATAAACTGCGCGCTTTTCTCTCACACTTGTCCATGAATCGCATTGAACCTGGGTGGTCCTCATGTATGCACGACACAAAAACACTTCCAAAACACAATGAAACCAAACACATTTCCAACCCCACATCCTACACGATGTAGCGTGCTACTCAAGTAGGGAAGCGTTTCAGCGCCCCACATAGGGGTATTAAGCACTACATAAATATTACAATAAACACAGTTATACAACTTAATGCAACGTTTTCTCTCATTGAAACTAATTGCAACCCTATTATTGCCTTGGGCTTCCTATGAAGAGTAACAGAAACAAACAAGACACTACAGTGTCCCACAGGACCAACGACTTCCTAGGCTGCTTCTCTTAATGTTAAGAATCAATCGACCCTTCAAACTTTTTCTCGAATTATGGAGACTGCTCTTGCAAGTTGCAACGTGCTTCTAGCGGTAGAGTTTGGGCTTGTTTTGGGCTGCTTTTGAAAGTGGATTGTGCTTGTATTGTATGCCAGCTCAGGCAACAGTGCGCACGCGCGTCTCCGCTCCGAAGAGAGACGAACAGTGGCTCTTCATTCCGAGCCCGCACACGCCCCCCCGGACCCTGTCCTCTGTTGATCCCTGGACGTTCACCAGTAGCCAAGGCATTATTCTCTGTCTCTCTACCTGTTCTCTGGTTCCGTGGAGGGTCGAGCTCTGAGGGTCACGTGCTGGTGACCGGTGGGCCGCGGTGGAGGACAACCCGGCGCCTCGCGCCGCTGCACCAGGGCCCGAGGCGGTGTCCCTCCCGCCGGGCCGTGCTGCGATGCCCTCGGACTTCATCTCTCTGCTCAGCTCCGACCTAGACCTCGAGTCGCCACGGTGCCTGTACTCGCGAGGTGAGTCGCGCCACAGGTGGTAGGGGTGTTTTGAATGTGGGTAAATACGAGATAAAGGGGCACTTCTGTGCAGTAAGGGTTCTTGGGAACGGTCAAGGTTAGAGGACGGAGGGCACCCCAGGGGCGGGAGGGGTTCTGGTTAGGTAGGGGTGGCAGGCCTGGTATGCTTTTGAGGGCTGGGAAGGAGGGGCAGTGTCTGTCCCTCAGTGTAGTGGGTGGTGCCAGGCGCAGAGCACCTTTGGTGGGAGACCCCCTAATGATCCCCAGGACCTGTCAAGCACTAAGAATGCTATGAATTCCTCTACCTCGCACATACATTGAGACAGTGTTGCTGTTGTCTCCGATCACATGTCACAACATGGCCTTTTTACAAGGCCAGTCTCCATAACGTATGCCCCGATCTTCATTTGGCCCTTCTGCATGTCTGCTCGCTGGGTGGATTCTGGTGCTGGTCACTCCTGGTGGACTGCTTGTGGCATTTGAGCGAGGCTTATGTCATTCGTTCTTGATTCACGTGGCTTGGTGTATTTTAAAACCCACGAATTTTAGTAGACTTATCTCGTCTTGCAGATCTGATGCACACCCTGCCACTGTTGTGGGTTATACTATTTACCTAGCTGGGTCAGAGCGTTCTGTCACATCGTAACCTCCAAATGGTTGCCTTTTCCGGCGTCTGCCCCAGGCCATGCAATCCTTTAAATAAACGTTACCCTAATTCACACTAAACGTCCCACAGATGGCTTCCCCTCTGAAGCCGAACACATTTATTTTTATTTTTTTGTTCTGGACTTTGCTCGCCCGTCCCTAAAAATCGAATGTCTAACTTTTTTTAACGCCCTGCTTGAGCTGTACCCCTCTCTAGGCTTTGTCATATTTTGCCAGGTTTCCCCCCTTACACTGGCCAGAAATTCACGTTTATTACTTTGTCGCTGCCCACTACACTGTTCAGTGGAGTTTTTATGAATCATTTACTTAGTAAATGCGAAATCGACGGTATTGAATGCACTCTGGTTCCTAAATGGACAGGAACACGTTTTTTGGTGTTTGTTTTTCTGTCGCTTATATATAGAACTTGGTAGAATGCTACCCTGTGCTTTGCGCCGTTGTGGGGAGCCATTTCATGATCTTGTGTGAGAAGGAAATACAGAAGTTTGACTGTGTATTGGCGTCGCGTGCCGTTTTTATTATTTAGTACATTCCTGATCTGTGGTGTTTTCCAGTTTACTTAACACGTTATTTGAATGGCTTGTTTTTCATTCTCCGCAGAAGTATTTATGGTCCAGTCACCAATACGATTAAAAAAAAACAGGCGTTGACATTAAAGTTGACGTCTTAAAATAAATGCAACAAACGCAGTTCTTTTTGTCTACAATTTAATATATTGGGAATTTCGAAATAATCTTGCACTTGTATTCTAATTTGTAGTACGTATGAATTTATGTATCAAGATAAGAACACAATAATGCTAGATGTACTAGTCATTCAATAAACACGTTTTTTAGGTCTCGCCTATGCAGCGCTTGCGCTGTCTCTTCGAGACATGCTGTATTCAGGAATGTGGATAAAGCTCCACTTCCCACTCATCTTTTTAAATGGCTCCTTTGTAAATGGTGGCTTTTCATTGGTCATTAGGCTTTGTAGTCCCTCCTTAGTACCGCCTTGTCTCTTCTTGTAACCTCCCATGAGGACACCCCCGTTACATGTGTTGTTACACCCTAGGTTTTAATTACATCCTCAAGGCTCTACTTTCTTAAAGGCCTTCAGACAGGACACTCACTTAGTCCTAAACTAGATTGGCAGTGATTACTTTACTCGCTAGCACATCTCACATTTATATTAGACCTTCTATAAATATCCCTTCATCAGCTCCACATAGAGTACAACCTAATCTGGAATTAATATAATACATTTCAAAGCTACTAATTGTATACATGGACATAGCTATTTGAATGTACTCGTGGTACTGTCTTGCATGCAATGCAATATGGGTAGGTAGATTTACCATATCTTCAAAGTTTATGATGCTCACTAGGGACCTCTAGGCACAGCTTGTGCTACTCCACCTAGACAAACAGTGCTGGTGCTTTGCTCACTAGGGACTTCTAAGCGTAGCTTGCTGTACTGCACCTACCACATCTCATTTATATTAGACCTTCTATAAATTTCCCTTCATCAGCTCCACATAGAGTACAACCTAATCTGGAATTAATTTAATAATTATTTTGTCACATTTCAAAGCGACTAATTGTATTTGTACTTTGTACTTATAGTCGTTGCTTATGAGAAGCAAGGCTGGCAGTAACTGCGCCTCTTTTACTGCCAGCTTTGCTGATCATAAGCAAGGACTATAAGCACAAAGTGCGTGTTTAGGCACCGCTTGCAGGTTTTCATAACACATAAATAAAAGACATTGTCATTTACAATGGCAATAGCTCAAATTCTCGAAATGTGAGACTTATTGCATTGCAAATGTTAACAAATTGTACTTAATGGTTGGTTCAGTCGCTCGGTATGTCGTGTGTGCAGCATTCTTGGCCCTTTCACTGCCAGGGTTTTTATTAATTTCTTTGTGTTTTATGACCTATTTTTTCGTTTTGAGTGCCGTAAAAAGCCCCTGCTGTATAGTCCTAAAATATTATTCTGGCTTTGCTTTATTTTGCGATTTTGCATTTCTGTATCATGAAAATACAATCTTTGTAATAATAGTAAACTTGTCACTTAAGAAGGCTCCGGTGTTAAGCAGCTACAAATCCACGGTGCTGTTGAAGGGGGAAACATGCGGAACAGACGTTCTGGAGAATAACATAAAAGCTTCTGAAGATTTTGCACAGTAAATGGATGTAGTTGCTTTCAACAAACCGTAAATACAGTCGAATTCGGAGCATGTGAATAAAAGCATTGCTTGTACATTAAAAAACATTCCACTGACTGATTTTACATATCACTAAGTTAAACTGTAAGAATAGTATTTTGCTTGCCATTCAGTACAGTTTTTAGTTGCCACAAAGTCGTATTTCCCACCTCAGGACAGGACCTTAAGTGGATTTCTATATTTTAACGTTTCTATCTCGTGCAACCTTTGAAGTATTGAAAAAAAGATAATTCTGCTCTTTGTCTACAGAGAGCCCCATGTAGACTAGTGTGGCCTAACTTTCACCGACACCAGGAGTGATGTGCGCTATCTGGGACAAACATGAATGTAGAGGAACAGAGTAGCGCATAGAGAGGGTGACACAGGCTGCTTACTTGGACATGGAGACATCGATGTGCACTGTAACGAAACCCAAATTCCACTGTCATCTAGCATTGTGGCGGAAGGCCAAAAGACTCCATTTGTCGCATTCCCCTGCAGAACCACCACCACAGGGCAAACTGTATTTTAAAAAGTTTTTTCTTGTACCTTACTATATATAACACATCCAGAACATGGTACAATATTTTCATTAGCCTTATAAGCCCCACTCATACACATAATTCGTACCCCGTGGACAGCAGCATTGCAAACCTCCCCAACACACAGGTCAGGTCAAATATTTACGACAGCAATGCAAGGTACACTCCCCCACCCCTCCAGTTAAAGGTCCAGCAGAAGCAACACACACTTACTTATAGGGGATGGTGCAGCATATGCAACATCAGTCTAAGCTTGACTCACAGGGTTGAGAGAGAAGCTGAAAAAAGACAGCAAGCATCAGGTATTTCCAACGTTGGTCCTTGAGGGCTTGATTAATTTCCAGATATTCAATGTATGCGCATGGGGTACATTTTACATACAGTTAATCTAATGGGGGGATCGTTTACTTAATGCTTGTCCTTAAAATCTGGACCATTGTGGATCAACATTCTACACCATAGGCCGATATGGATGGGTTCCAAAGCAAACCACTACTGCACCAGGGTGATAACGAAAGGGTGAAACTAAAAGTGATCTAAAATTAGAAAAAAGTCATGCATCCAGTATAGAGGTTGCGGTCTGGTTCCTAAGAGTGAAGGCTTACAACTGTCTCTCCGATTGCTGTGTTCAAGGCTAGTGACATAGTAGAAGAACCTTTGTATTTACACTCGGACTAATCCGTGTAATGGAAGGTGCCTAAAGAACTCCCTTTTCATGCTTGCAGATACATGCCAAGCAGCTTCACTCTTACCATATTCCTAAACATACCATCTCTTGAAACAGTTGGCTCAGCAAACCAATTCCAGGCCTCATTAGCACTAGAGTCTGTGCTTGCACGGGCTGGTTGGTCATGCTGCATCTGTCCCTGCCTTGTACGTTTATTTAATTCCTGTACAGATAAACCTGGTCTATCTGCCATTGAATAAGGGCTCAAATGGTAGGTGCCTTTTTATTAAAACTTCTCTTATTGTCACTAATTGGTTGCCTTTTTGGGAAAGATAATTGTTTAAACTATCTGTGAGCAAAAGTTGAAGCAAACGTTTGGGAGCACCTTTTTATAGTGCTACTGAAATTTGATCAGAAAATGTAAAAGTAAAACTCATGCTTTTTTGCACGTTTCAAATGAGTATGTGAACATATTGGTGTTTCAAGTAAGATTTTGGGGAGTTGCTGCTATAGGCGAGACAGCAAAGCTTGTAGAGCCTATGTGGTGAAGTTGGTGGTGTAGATTATAATTTGTAGTTTATGACGCTTAGTGTATTTTAGTTGCAGTAGATGAAGGTGTAAATGGTTATTGCACACTTGGTTGTGGGTGATATGTGGTTGTGTAAGTTTTGTACTGTAGTTAATGGCCTGGTTGAGTGAAGTGATTCAGTCTGCTCGTGAAAAAATCCCTTAAACAAATGGTTTATGGTAGAGAAAGGAGGATGCTGGATGTGCTGTAGGTAGCCATTGTAAATTTTAGATGGTGGTTTTATATAGCACAATGGTGATGTCTGGTGGGATTGTATGTGCTGATTTACATTGTAGGTGTGGCTGTGGATCATAGGTGGTAGCACAGAATGTAGCTCATAGGTTTTGTAGGTGTAGATGGTGATAAAGGTGTTGAGCTGGTGAAGTTGGTGTCTGGAGCAGGTTGTATAGGCAAAGACACTCTCCCACCCCTCCCAGCTAAAGCGTCCTCCAAACTTCATCTAGTGACATGGGCAAAGCCCTCTATGTTTTCTAAAGAGGTTGCTTGCACTAGTATAGTATTCACTGAAGCATTATCCCCCTCAATCAAAACCTTCTTTCGTTGATTGAGAAAATATGAATTGTACTTTTGCTGTTTAGCCTACTTTTGTTATGTTACTGTGATGGTTTGCCATTAGTGGTGGTAAAGTGCTACTAATGCCTGTACTGAAAACGATAATGGTTTAAATATTTCTACATAGAAAATGCTCAACTTCTCCCCAGCAAAAAGATTACATTGCATCTTTATTTCCCTGGAAATAGTCTTGTGAGTCAAAAATCATATTTTTTTTTTAGGCTAGAGCAAAGTTATTTCTACTAAGTATATATCTACAGCAGCGTTTCGTAAATTGGCTCTGGGAATTTCAACAACATAACACTCCTACTGATTGCTAGGCTAAGAACATATAAAGGGTTCAGCACCATTATTTAGGGATGCAAAGAAAGGTGGTTTCGGACTGCAGATAATAGATAAACTATCATAAGGTTTTTATAATAAGTGCCTCGTTTTAGTCTTAGTGAGCCGGAATCAAACCCACAATGGTGTAAAATGGAAAGGAACACACCTAAACAGTTGAAATGAGTAGGTTTATTTTAGGCAGTGCACAGCTAAGCATTCTTGTGGGTTAATCCAATTAAGTTGGAGAATAAAGGTCTTTCCTGAAAGAGTTGGATTAATGCTGGTATCTTTAAAAATACACACTCGTGTCCGATTGTGCATTATTTTCATTTGAATTTCTTAACTACAAATATGATTAGAAATAATGAGATCTGTATCTGAAGTCGAGTTCTGTACCAACCTTATCTGAAAAGTTGATTGGAGGCGTTGGGCATGCGCTAAGCATGTATAAGGTGACTTATGACTATTTTCTAGCTGCCAAAAGTTTTAATAAAATGATGATTAAGGTATACAAATACATATGCACTGTTTCTATAGTGCAAACCTAGCCAAAAGGCACCCAGGCGCTGTACAGGGTCAAAGCCATTGAGGAGTTGCTCCCTTTTTGCGGTTTGGTCTTTGGAACAACCATTTAGGTGGAGAGTGGTCTTTGCTCTGGTGAGATTTTTTTTTTTTTTTTTTTTTTTAATGGATACCCTAAAATCTTTGGATTTGGAGAGGACCAATTTAACAAAACTATTAATGGTAACTTCAGAACGAGAAATAAAGTAACAATCATCCCCAATGATAATGAAAAATGGGATAAATTATTGAATCTCAAAAAGAAATGAAAATGGAGAGAATAATGTGCAGATTACCTAATCGAGTATCGTAAAACCGGTGTCATCCCTGTCAGTTTACAGATTAGGAATGAGCCAGCTTTATTTGTTGATGGAAGTTTAAACACAACTGGGCTCTGACTGCAAACCAACGGAGTAGGGATTGGATGGTACTGTTTATATTGACTGCAAAAGAAGTTATTTTATTTGAGAAAAAAGAGATTAAGGAGTTGGGACAAATCGTAAGAGAAAGTATAGCATTGGTTGAAGTAAAAAAACAGGGTTGATGGAAAAAACTAGTGCAATACTTTGAAAAAACTGCGGGGAGTTGTGGGTGAGGGCAGTTTTTTCAAAGTATTGCACTTTGCTACACTTTATACTCTGAGTATTACTTTATAAAAATTTTGACTTTAAAAGCCTTACTTCTACATGTGTGATGAGGTTTACCCTGAGGAGGTCGAAGTGAGGTGCTATCCTCCTCCCCCTTTTCGTGTGTCAAGCGCGCGTTCAATATGTCAATGGGTACGTCGCGGTTGCAGTTTTAAAGAAAGACCCTTCCCAGCAGACCCTGAAGAAATCCAGTGGAAGATGGCAGGTTGGAGAGTAGCCCCACCCGTGGATACCCCATGAACCAGGATACCTACACCAGTGAAGCTGTGTGCATAGGTGCGAAGTGACGTCGGAAACTGCCGTAGACCACAATGGAGGACTTCAGTGAAGATGCCGCTGGCGAAGTAGGCGAAAGAGTCTGGTGGAACCCAAAGGTGGATTCAAGAGGAGAGGTACCTGCAAGCAGAGGGGGCAGAGTCTATGCCACTCAGCAGTGACCAGGAGGCACGGAAGACGAATGCCCACTGATGTCGGGGATGCAGGAGAGTTGACGGTTCCCTTGAAGTTGCAGCAGTGCGGAACAGACGACGCTGTGGAAGACCAGTAGCTGTTCACGAGCTGTCCCACGTCGGATGTCAAGAGCCAGGGGTTCAGTGTCCGGCAGGGGCACCACCAAGTCTTGGCAACGGAAACCAACGTAGTCATCGAAAAAGGTGCAGTGTCGGGACCAGCAAGGTCCAAGTGACTCGCCACGAGCAGGTAAGTCAGAGCAGGCCCGAGCAAGCAGGGGAGCCCACTGGAGCCAAAGAAGACCCTCGAGGACCCACGGGTAGAAGGCACAGGAGTCTCGAGGACCTCGAGCAGCTCACCGGATGATGAAGCCCACGGTGCAGAGGATGTGGTGCAGGTGAAGATCTTGGTTGCAGAAGATGCTTGAGGCTGGAGCTTCTTGAAGCCCGAAGATCTCTGGAGGAGGGAGTCAACAAGTCTTGGCAACGGCAAGTCGACGCGATGCACAGTAGTACTGCTCTAGCGGTTCTGAAGAGGGATACTGGCTTCAAACTTGCTATGAAGACAGTGCAGGCCTCGAGGGAGTTGCAGAACCACCACCTGTGTTGCTGAACCTTTCGGAGTCCGTAGGAGCTCAGGAACAGCAGACCGGTCAGCTTTGTTGCGGTGCCTGCAGATGCAGGGAAGTGACTCCTTCACTTCAAGGGAGATTCCTTCGGGTGTCTTGGATGTCCACAGGCCTGTAGAAGAACCTGTATGAAGCACAAGCACAGACGACGCAGAAGACTGGCAGTACGACAAGACCAGGAGCAGCAGGAGTCTTCCCAGTTGCAGTCTCTGTTCCCAAAGCGAAGTCCAGTGAAGTCCAAAGTGCCCAGACAGATGAAGATGAAGTGGTTTCGGATCTGAATCTTGTCCCACAACGAATCTAGGGACCCACCCACAGGTAAACCCTTAAGTACCCTTAAGTACCCTAAGGAAAGGGATGGGAAGATTCAGGGGTCCCTCCCAGAGGAGAGACTGGACAGTGGGGAGGATACCCCTATGTCCTTTGTCCAGTTTTGTGCCAGAGCGGGAGCCAACGGCTCTCTGAACTGGTTTCAAATGGAGTATGCAAGGAGGGCACCAAATGTGCCCTTCAAAGCAGTGTAGTGGCGCTGGCAAGCGCCCCCACCCTGTCCCATTACACTTTCCTGTCTGGAAGGTGGTTAAACCTCCCTGTGACTGGAAACATATTGTCCTGCCTTCCCCTGCTTGAGCTTGGCTCAGCAGCAGGAGGGCAGAATCGTGTCTCTGGTCGGCAGCAGCCATAGTTTGCTGTCCGAGTCTAGAAGACTGGTACCAGGAGCACTAAGGGCCTACCGGAGGAGCTTTACAGTGCATGGAATCATACCTTCCACACGGTGTGGAGGTATGATTCCAACATGTTTGATGCCAAACATGACCGGGTTCGTTACAGCTAGTTTAGAGGTAGCCATTGCGTAATGACGCATGGCTACTCTATGTATCGTAATGGTTTATGCACTTGCAACCTGTGAGAATGGACTCCCTGGATTGTAGGGGTGTCCTGCTCATGCAGGGGCACCCTCACACTTAGGACCCAGCCCCTGCCTTCAGGATTGAAAGGCCTGCCTTAGGGGTGACTTATAGGTTTTAAATACAGTGACCTCAGATATAAGGAAACTTATATCTGTTGTAAGTGCTGCTAGCACCAGCTTAAACAGGCTGCAATGACAGGCCTGTAGTCTCAATTTGAGTGGTCTCCCATGGGTGGCATAATGCATGCTTTAGCCCATGGGGGGGGGGGACTGGTGTACCTATGCCCTGGGTACCTTAGTACCATATACTAGGGACTTACAAGGGTACATCAGTAGCCAATCTGGGGAGCACCTAAGTACTCGCCATGTCCAATTTAAGGAAGAAGCACAGAGACTGGGTTCCTGATTAGCAGGATCCCAGTCAGACTAGTTAGTAAAACATAATGACACCAGCAAAAAGTGGGGGTGACCATGAAAGCAGATCCTACTTTCCTATAAGCACTATGCCCATAAACGCGGCGCAGATCAGGTCCTCCGCTACATATTGTTTAGTAAAATTGATAATTCCGTCACCTTCAAATTACTTTCTAATCTGACCCAGCCAGGGAACTCTGCGAGCAAACAGGACATCAGGTAACAAGTTGGATTTGCATCTAACATGTGAATGAAGCCAGTTGTTCATTAGCTGCTAAGTACTTTCAGCAGTCTGTGACTTAAGCCTGGGCACATTAGCAAGCATCACCACAAAGGGGCAGGATGCTGGGGGTAGATTGAATTCATGAAAACTCCTACTGAGGTGTCCCATAGCTGGCTCAAGTTGGTTGTCTGGCAGGACCAAGGCTAAAGGGGGGCCCAAATGAGGGAGCAATGTGAGGCCTCATAGGAAAGCAAAAGGTAGGACTAATCTAGATGATTTAGGCACTTGTGAATGAGGTATGGGTGTCTTTGTTGCAGCAAATGTCTGTGAGATGGTAGTTACAACTATAGGCATAGGCTCCCCTCTGCGGTGTGGGCCAGACCCCATAAACTCAGTCAGCTTGCTTTCGGTAGCAGGCAGACAAGGAAGCACAGGAAAGAGGTGGCGTCCAAAAGGGATTTAGTGATGGTGGAACAGATGAGGCACCAGTAAGGTCGCTTGAATGTGGAGCCGGGAAAGTGGGCTGAGGACTTCTTGACCTTAGTTGTTTACCTTTCTTTTTACGCTTTGCGGGAGGAGAGCTATTAGCACTAGTAGCAGCTAGGGAGGATGTAAGAGCGCAGTCATAATGAGTCAAGATATTAGGATCTCCATTTCCACTGCGTGGTAGCTCTTCAAATGATGCAGATATATCCCTTTGGTTAGAAGATGGAGGCAGAACTGGGCAATCAGAGACAAGAGATAACCTCCCCTCAGTGAGGTGACTCTTTATCAATTATGCCCTCCGCCCGTTCAATAAAGCCGTCCAGGGTGGAATTTTGGTAGTACAGGGTTTGGGCCCCCAACTTGCATTTGCCCAGCTTAACACTGGAAGGCTCAACTGCCTTAAAGAGGGTAGCAGTGCACCAGAATATGCCCAACCCTTACTTTGATGAAAACAGGCCACTGATTCACCAAGGGAGACAAACAATAGATCCAAATCTTCCCTCCCAAAATGTGTACAACGAGGGGGGCCAAACTGCTCAGACCAGGCACAAGTCGGGGAGTAGCAGCAAGAGAAAGGGCTGGGCATGGCCTTCTCTGGGCTGGTCTTTGCCCGGGCTCTCCCTGTGCTGTGGGACATGGTAAGCGCGTAAGAGTGTGAATTCAGGCAGAGACCCCCTCCTCCTGGCCGCGGCTCCCTGATAGCTGCTTGGGGATGTAGTCCCAGCCCAGCAGCTGCAATGCCAACAATGTGGGAAGAATCGTCACCTGCTGCCACAGGACACAGTAAGCACTTAAGAGCGCAAATTCAGTCTAAGTCCCCTTCTCCTGGCTGCGGGCTCCCTGATGGCTGTTGGGAGATGTAGTCCCACCCCAGCAGCTGCAGTGCCAACAGTGCAGGAGGAATCGGCACCCCTGAATTTATAATACACGGATAGATGGCCTGTGTGGACTACAGTTCTCTCTTCAATATCTCATGGTTATTTTCCGTAATTTGCTAGTTTGACTTGATTATAGTGGGGGTACCAGTTTAAAAACCGAATGATTAATCTGTGTCTGTTTGTAAGTCAGAAATGGCGTGGGTAGAATGTAGGATGACAGGCTTGTAGACATGACCGTATATTTGACGTCAATAATCCACTAGGAGAGCTAGAGAATTTGGATGAGAATTATTCGTAATACTTAAGTCCGAGGCTGTAGAACTGCGGATCCTGACATTAAAGAATTAATCGGGATAAAACAATTATTTTAGTCCCTGCATATACTATAACTTGGTTAGTCGTTGAAAAGGGCGTTTCATTTGTATTCAAGATGGCGACCATGGCTCGTTTCCTTCAGCCCCTTTTTTCCCTATCAATCTAGAAAGAGTTGTGAGAGCAGGCGGTGAAATAAAAGGAGGATATAACCATCTTGCACATAGGTGACGGTCATATAGGTGACAGTATGTGTCTTTTGCATATAGGTTATGGTATTTCTTTTTAGTAGTCCAAGTCCTCAACAGAATAAATAAAGAATAAATACTGATGATATATGGTGTATTTTAGTCTCTAAATGCACCACAACATGGGTAGCAGAAAAGGACATTTTTTTCTACTTTAAAGTGGTGCCTCCTTTTACCCATGAACATAGGAGTCCCGCCCGTAGCAGGGGGAGGTTAAAGTAGGATGATATAATTAGCATGTAGTTAAGAAAGGGAGGAAAAAACAGATCATTCCGTAGCCCAAATCAGTTCAGGTGTTACTCATTATCACTATATGTAGAGGGGCTCAGAGACACTTGATTCGCAGTAATTTCAAACCCAGAGAGTGAGGAAGCTAGATCGAGGCGAAGGGAACTCCCTGTTTTAAGCATTAAGTTCAATAGTGCTTTTAAAAAATAACCTGATATATACACATAAGGTTATATATATTTTCATATATTTAAAAGCTTACCCTTATAAGAATTTAAGGAGGGAATGCTATTGAGATCATATATATATATATATATATATATATATATATATATTATCTACTGGCGGTCGCCAGTAGATAGTTATAGTTACAACCTATTATCCATAGGAAATCCGCGACATTCTATTTGAAATAACTCTCTTGCCGGTTGACGTATCTTCGCGAAATTTTCAAACTTCGTGGGGCGCTCCGGTCCGCTCCTACCCTGAAAGTCTCTCGGGGTGATACGTCAAGCGGGGGCCGAGAAAAAGGGGGTCCCAAAACGCGTTTTCCCCATGCATTTTCCCATAGGAAACTTTAGACACAGCTACAGCCCGAACTGCTGAACGGAATTACACCAAATTTGGCAAAGAGGTAGTTCTTGGTTCAGAAAGAACCCTTTTGTTAAATGGTGTAAATCCGTTCAGTAGTTGCTGAGAAAATCAAAAAGTAAAAGTACATATATATCTATGGGCACGGAGGATTCGCGCACCCTCCCGATCACGAGCTGCATGTTAATTGGCTGTCAGCTGGCTGTCAACATTCCGATTCAGGAAATGTTGGCAGCCATTTTGTCCCTCGGTAGAACCGAGGGACAGAAACAAGTGCGCAAAGCGCACAAAGGGGGGAGGGTAGAAACACCCTGACCCCCTAGGTTTGCTCAGGGGGTCCCACAAGGACCCCCTGGGCAAAAAAAAAAATTTTTTTTTTTTTAAAAATCGGCAGGATGCGCTCAGGGAGCGCGAACCCTGCCGAAAAAAAAAAAATCGAAGCGCGGTCTCCCGCGCTTCGATGTTAATTGGCCCCCGGGTGGCCCAAGTCCCGGGGGCATGCTGGGGGGGGGTTAATTTTATGTGTGGGGGGCCTCTAAGGGCCCCCCAAGCCCCGGGGACCACCACCCCCCGGGGCTTTATGTACAATGGTGCGGGAGGGCTCTGAGCCCTCCCGCAGCCCGGGGACCACCACCTCCCCGGGGCTTCTTTTTTTTTTATTAAAAACCTGTGTGGGGGGCTCCAGCCCCCACACGCCCGGAGACCACCACCTCCCCGGGGCACTAAGAAAAAATTACAATGGGGGTCCGTTTTGGACCCCAGAGCCCGGGGACCACCACCTCCCCGGGGCTGTGCACTGAATGGGAGGGGGCCGCGCGGCCCCCCCTCCTGGAGCCCTTGATGGCCCTGGGGACCACCACCCCCCAGGGCCGGCTCCTGCAGTGTCCCGGGGTGCCTACCCCCGGGACACTGCTGTTGCAATGACAGGACGGGAGCCTCGCGGCTCCCGTCCTGTCATTGCAAACTTGCTTTGGATATTGGAAGAGAGGCAGGAAACCTGCTCTCTCTTCCAATATCAAAGCCGATGCTTTCCACATGGGGAGCTGCATCTTAGCAGCTCCCCATGTGTGACAGCAATGCCAGCTCCCGTAGGACACGGGGAGCCGGCGGGACTGTGGGGGGATTGGGGACCCCCACAGTCCCCAACGAGAGGAGCCAGCCCCGGGGGATGGGGTCCCCGGGGCAAGTAGTGGCCCGGGAGGGGGGCCACGCGGCCCCCCTCCCCCCCCAAAAATTTTTTTAAAAAAAAAAAAAAAACGATCGGGCCCGCAGGCCCCGCCCCCTTCCTTCACCACTCTGCAAACGCGCCCCCTGGCGCGTTTGCAGAGAAAGCGAATTCCCCTTGAATACTGGGGGTCCCTGGGGGCCAACTAGCCCACCAGGAACCTCCAGTATGCGCCAGGGGCTGCCTTGCAGAGAGGTGTACAGAGGCCACGCCCCTTTTTACACCTCTCTGCAACGCAGCTCTGTAGCGCTTTTTGGAGGTATATGGTGGGCTAGTTGGACTCCGGGGACCCTCAGGATTCAAGGGGACTTAATCCCCCAACTTAAAACGCGCCACGGGGCGCGTTTGCACAGTGGTGAAGGGAGGGCGGGGCTTGAGGTGACATGTGTGCAAACAGGCCCCGTGGCGCGTTTTAAGATGGGGAATTAAATCCCCTTCAATCCTGAGGGTCCCTGGGGGCCAACTAGCCCAACAGGTACATCCAGAAAGCGCCACAGAGCTGCGTTGCAGAGAGGTGTAAAGGGGTGTGGCCTCTCTACACGTCTCTGCAACGCAGCCCTGGCGCATATTGGAGGTTCCTGGTGGTCTAGTTGGCCCCTAGGGACCCTCAGGATTCAAGGGAACTTAATCCCCCAACTTAAAAAGCGCCACGGGGCGCGTTTGCAAAGATGTCACCTCAGGCCCCGCCCCCTCCCTTCACCATTGTGCAAATATTCCTCTAAAATCAGCCAAAATACGAATTCCGATTTACTCACCTGTTATCAGGAGAGACCTCAGTGCTGCATCTTTCAGCCCAGTACTGATCCTGAAAAGTAATTTTAACTGTACTTACAGGTAACTTGAATTTCCTTCATAGAGCTAACATTGACTGGTTTCACTTGGAAATTCTTCTAAGTGTGGAGTTTTGGAACTTTAAAATATTCCTCTAAAATCAGCCGAAATACGAATTCCGATTTACTCACCTGTTATCAGGAGAGACCTCAGTGCTGCATCTTTCAGCCCAGTACTGATCCTGAAAAGTAATTTTAACCGTACTTACCGGTAACTTGAATTTCCTTCATAGGCTAACATTGACTGGTTTCACTTGGAAATTCTTCTAAGTGTGGAGTTTTGGAACTTTAAAATATTCCTCTAAAATCAGCCGAAATACGAATTCCGATTTACTCACCTGTTATCAGGAGAGACCTCAGTGCTGCATCTTTCAGCCCAGTACTGATCCTCAAAAGTAATTTTAACTGTACTTACCGGTAACTTGAATTTCCTTCATAGGCTAACATTGACTGGTTTCACTTGGAAATTCTTCTAAGTGTGGAGTTTTGGAACTTTAAAATATTCCTCTAAAATCAGCCGAAATACGAATTCCGATTTACTCACCTGTTATCAGGAGAGACCTCAGTGCTGCATCTTTCAGCCCAGTACTGATCCTGAAAAGTAATTTTAACCGTACTTACCGGTAACTTGAATTTCCTTCATAGGCTAACATTGACTGGTTTCACTTGGAAATTCTTCTAAGTGTGGAGTTTTGGAACTTTAAAATATTCCTCTAAAATCAGCCGAAATACGAATTCCGATTTACTCACCTGTTATCAGGAGAGACCTCAGTGCTGCATCTTTCAGCCCAGTACTGATCCTGAAAAGTAATTTTAACTGTACTTACCGGTAACTTGAATTTCCTTCATAGGCTAACATTGACTGGTTTCACTTGGAAATTCTTCTAAGTGTGGAGTTTTGGAACTTTAAAATATTCCTCTAAAATCAGCCGAAATACGAATTCCGATTTACTCACCTGTTATCAGGAGAGACCTCAGTGCTGCATCTTTCAGCCCAGTACTGATCCTCAAAAGTAATTTTAACCGTACTTACCGGTAACTTGAATTTCCTTCATAGGCTAAGATTGACTGGTTTTCAGCAAAAAAGTTTCAAAGTGTTGATTTTCACAAACTACAAATATTCCTTAAAAATCGCTTGTATTACTTAAATGCATTTTTTCAACTGTTTACAGGAGATGCACCAGTGCTGGATCCAGGATCCAACACTGAGTAAGAAAAAGTAACGATAACAGTTTTTACCTGCTAAGTGAATTTCCTTCCATAGGATAACATTGGTGATTCTATGAGAAAAAGTTTCTAAGTGTCAACTTTTAAAATACAATAATATTCCTTAAAAATCACGACTGTAACCAAAACGCTTTTACTCAACTGTTTACAGGAGATGTACCAGGACTGAATCTAGGATCCAGTCCTGTGGTTACAAAAGTAATCCATAAAGTAACTAATTGCATTTAACTAGAAATTCACATTGAGCTGAATGTTGCATTGTGTTTGAAAATGTGTTGCCCATTGCAACAACTGTAACTACTGTACTTAAAAGTCTATTGCCTATCTGCAAAGTATTTAAAGTAATTCATTCTGAGAAAGTATTTTTGTAATGTAATGTATAATGTAATTACAATGTAATTTAAAAAATAAAATATGTAAAAAAAATTGTTTCTAAAAATGTAGTAAATCAGTATGAAAAAATTAATATAACAATTAATACATTTAAAAATTGTCATTTACAAAACCTTTGAAATTCACTGAAAAAACCGTAGGTTTCAGGCACGTTATATAGTTAGAAATTAGCATTTAAAAAACCTTTGAAATTCACTGAAAAAACCATAGGTTTCAGACACGTTATAGTTACAAATTAGCATTTAAAAAACCTTTGAAATTCACTGAAAAAACCATAGGTTTCAGACACGTTATAGTTACAAATTAGCATTTAAAAAACCTTTGAAATTCACTGAAAAAACCATAGGTTTTAGGGACAGTTTTAGTTACTTGGACATTGCACTCGTACAAAACCCGTGAAATTCCCCCGTTATAGTTAGTTCAGCTAACTATAACTCGCGCCCCGCAATGCACTGCTGATGACGTCACATATTACATCACTCATGACATGGTCAGTGACATCACTGATGACATCACTGATGACATCTCAAATGACATCACTGATGACATCATCCACGTGATAATCTGATGCACCTCCTCACACCCTAATATAACCTTTGATACACCCACTCTAAATTACAGACTGCCATTCGCAAAACCATAGACACTCCAACACCAATAACTACATACCCACTCACTGATTCTTAGGTCTACACACACACATCCACTCACTCACCCGTACAGTCACTCATACTTAGTCACTCAGTACAGGACTATCATATGCACTCATACACCTATATAAACGCTCACATACCGCCACTCATCCATAGAGATACTCACACACCTAGTCAGTCATACAAAAAACTTAATCACACACCCATTTACTCACCTATACAGTTATACACACACAGCTCACTTACTCATACAAATAGTAGCACATTGTTACGCTCTTATACAATCACAGATACAAGCACACACTCATCCATACAGCCACTATCACAATCACTCACTCTTGCTTATAGCTATTTATATACTCCAACACACATATATACTGCCTTTCACATATGTAGTTACTCACACATGTACCACTGGGACATACATTCACTCACTAACACACTCTTACACACACTTACCCACCCATACAGTCTATCACAGATGCACTCTTGAAACCATCCACCCAGTGAATCACCCACTCACACATCTATGCACAGAGTTGCACACACCCCTCCACACAAACACTCAGGCACCCATACAGATACTCAGACAAGCATTCAATAACTCATATAGACACTCATTTAGCTATTCACAAACACATGCAGCCACTTACACAGCAACAGACAGACGGATACAGACATTCACCCAGTTTAGTCACTAACCCATGCATTCAGTAAGATACGTTAAATCACTCACTTATAGAGTCAGTCACGCACCTACTAAATCATCCATACAGACACTTACACACCCACTCATTCTTCAATACGTCTTTTCCTATATATATTAAAAATATTTAAACTTTACAGAAACACACAGTCACTGGATGATGTCATCAGTGATGTCATTTGAGATGTCATCAGTGATGTCATCAGTGATGTCACTGACCATGTCATGAGTGATGTAATATGTGACGTCATCAGCAGTGCATTGCGGGGCGCGAGTTATAGTTAGCTGAACTAACTATAACGGGGGAATTTCACGGGTTTTGTACGAGTGCAATGTCCAAGTAACTAAAACTGTCCCTAAAACCTATGGTTTTTTCAGTGAATTTCAAAGGTTTTTTAAATGCTAATTTGTAACTATAACGTGTCTGAAACCTATGGTTTTTCAGTGAATATATATATATATATATATATATATATATATAATGTAGTACTTTACTTTATTCGGTTATTACAACCATCAAAGTTTCCAACAAAATATTAAAATAACAATACATAGACATAGATCGTATTATTGCCAAATACAACATTTCAATCGAGGCTAAAGGCTGTGAGCACCCCCAGCACAAGAGGAATATAACTCATTTCAAATGCCACTTCCAAAAAAGATAAGACATGGGTAAAACCGGTATCCATATACAATGGTAGCAGCAATATATGGTGTCTACCCTCATCCGGGACATACCCAGGTTTAAAGTGCCAAGTGCTTCAAAATCAATTAACATCTAGTACCACAATATTTTAGTAAAGATCTAACAGATAGCAACATAAGTGGCAATATGTAGTATCGACCTCATCCGGGACATACCTAGGTTTAAAGTGCCTAGTGCTTCAAAATCAGTTGACATCTAGTACCACATTAGTTTAACAAGAATCAAACAGATAGCACCATAAGTGTCATCAATATAAAAACCATAATAAATATATGTCTAAACTACAATAAAAACGCCATTCAATCAATACAAAATAGGAAACTATTAATTATTACAAAAATAAAACTCATAATCATTACACTGGTTTAATTTTAAAAATTGCATTGCGTTTATACCAAACTACCTCTAAAAATGTACTAACAGCTAAAACAGTTCTAAAGGAAAGATCGGTCTTTAAGATCCTCAGGGCTATTTGATAATGTGTAATCCCCAGTTCACGACAAATAGGAATAATCCACCTCCTGTGGGGGGAGGAATACTCTGAGCAGAAGAATAGTAAATGTGATTCGTTTTCGTCACCCTGATTACACATTGGACATGTCAATGTTAAATGTACTTTATTCCATTTATGTGTAAACGATCTTATCGGTAGTGTCCCCATACAAAACCGTAAGAAAAGGCTTTTAGGGAAAGCGGAGGGTATAAAACCCAGGTATTCCTCAAAAAATGGGTGAGGTTTAAAATCAAGAAATCTATTGGCCAGAGATCCCACAGAACTTCTTCTTAGCAAACCTTCATTGATAAAATACCAATAAGTGGTTTTAAGTATGAGTATGTCAATTTTCTTTAGTTTAGTGGGATCAGCCCAGAATCTATGGAGACCTAATTTTCCCATCCACGAAAACACGTGTCTGATCCATGGGAGCGATCTAGCACCTGATAGATTGAGAACTTCACTCAAAGAATCCCTATAATCTACAAGCTCTGGTGTAGACCAGAGATGGACCCAGTAAACCAGTATTTTCAGGGCAGCCAAATCAGTTATTCTTTTTAGTCCCAATTCTAAATACAGTGGGATAAGGGGTGTGCTATGAGGGAGACATAATACTTTCCTAGCAAAACTATTTTCTACTAGTGCCAAGGGCTGTGCATCAATATAGCCCCAAACTTCAGCCCCATAGAGAGCGACCCCTTGCGCCTTGGCACGATAAATCTCCAGAACTGGGGATACTACGTGAGAGACCGTTCTCTTTTGCGTCCTCAGAATTGCATTAGACCTATGCTCGATAAGGAGTTTACTTTTCATAAGCTATCCATGAAACGTACTCCTAAATAATCAGAATTGTCAACCCTCTCAAGGACCTCATTACCAACCCGAATAGTTGTTTTACCTCTCCTGGCCCCCTTGCCCAATATCATGAATTTTGTTTCATTAAGCTTGAGACCCCTTTCATTGCAGAAGCCTAAAAATGGGATAACCAGGGTCTGCAGACCCATGGGAGACTTAGAAATGAGTAGTGAGTCATCGGCAAATAATAAAATCGGTACCTTCTTGTTATTCAGCATTGGGGAGTCATTTACACAATTTTCCAAATCCTTGACTACATCATTTAGGTAGAGGGAAAACAAAGTAGGCGCGAGCACACAGCCTTGCCTGACCCCCAGTTCAATTGGAATGCGATCTGTTAGTTCACCACTCTGTCCCCAGTGTACTTGGGCATAATTATTCTCGTGTAACTTACTCAGTAAATGTACAAGATCGCTGGGGACACCTAGGTTAAGCAGGACCTGCCACAAATTGGAACGGGGAATGAGGTCAAAGGCAGCTCTAAGATCTATAAACGCAATATACAGCGTACCCTGGCGTAAAAGCACATTTTTCCAGTGCAATAAAGAAAATCTAAAAATCTGGTCTATAGTACTAATTTTCGATCTAAAACCAGCTTGGAAGGGAGAGAGTATTTGTTTTTCATCCATCCATTCCGTTAGTTTATTCAGGACTTGTCGACTGATATTTTTTTGGGCATTATCTAACAGGCGTATTGGCCTATAGTTGGCTTGATTATTAGCGTCTCCCTTTTTAAATATTGTTATTATCTCAGCCCCCCTCCATGAATCCGGGACATCTCCCCCGGCCGTGATTGCATTTGATAGAAGATTAAAATAGCTTGACCAGATAAGTGGCTCTGACTTAAAAAGGTCACCCGGAATTTTATAAGGCCCAGGTGCCCTAGCTAATTTAAGAGAAAGTATTGCACTATTTGTCTCTTCAAGACTAAACAAGATAGGTGTATTATTTGGCTTTTGCTCTGAATGAGGTAAAGTTGTATCTTCAACTATATTAATCACACTGGCTGGATCATCAGGCTTTCTTAATGAATATAGTGATGAAAAATGGGCCACCCAGTTTTCAGGTGATATGTTAAAACTTGGGTACTTCACACTTTCATGGTTATTTTGCGCTACTAGTTTCCAAAAGGCTCTACTGTCCTTGGTTTTACTGGCTGCAAGTAGATCCTGCCAGAACTTACCTTCCCAGTCTCTTTTAGCCTGTCTAAGTTGGGATTTATAGATTCCTCTTGCATTACGAATTTTGCCTCCATCACCCTCAATGATTGCAAGTTTTAGTGAGTTCTTCGTTGCTTTGCATGCAGAGTCAAACCAAACATTGTATCTAGGATGTGTCATTTTAGTAACAGTTACCTCTTTATGAAAGATCTTTTGGAGTTCATCAAACAACTGATTATGGACTAATAAAATGGGTATTCTAGCTGGGTCTATCCCCTCATATTGGTCAAAGGAGGCAACAAACTGTTTGTAGAGTTCTGAATACACTTCTGCGTTTGCCATAACTTTCGCCCATTTAACAGTGCGGCGATTGTTAGATACTGGAGGTGCGGGGACAACCGTATTCAGGGCAACATACCCTTGTCCCAAGGGCTCTCCAGCAAATGTCACCTCAAGTGAGTTATGATCACTATCAGACCTTACAATAATAATCATATCAGCTAGTAAGGGCCACATTCTCACATCAGTTAATACATAATCAATTACACTCGCGCATATACCTCTCTTAAATGTAGATGTACGCAAAGGGTCAGAGATGGTACGGCCATTGAGGGCTCTCAGACCTCTACTAATAACCAGTGAGACTAGTTGTAGTGCACAGGAAGTAAAAGTTTTTCTTGGGGGGTGTTAACAATTTTGGAATTCCCTAGTGCTCATCTTCCTCTGCTGTGATCCCTGTTAAAAAGGAGCAGGGGAGAGGGTGTGGCTTACCGAGCCAAGATGGTGGACGCACCCTGAGAGTGCTCCCGGACCCCTCCGCCCACAATCCTCACGTTTTGCAAGCCATCCTGTCCTGAATTTTGTTGTTCTCTCAGCGCAGCACCTCTGGCTGAGCCCCTGGATGTGCGGAGTCTCGAGCCTCTTCGTCCCGCTGCTGCCGACCAGCCGGCCGTGCCTCGCGGCCAAGATGGCGACCCCCTCGCCCTGAATGCGGCGCCTGCCGCCCTGGGAGTGCTTCGCCTGGCCCCTTATTCATACACCGGGGCGAGCGGAGGGGCCCCTCTGCAGCTGGATCGCCCGGAGGAAACAGCTGGCCCAAGGTGGTGCCCGCATCCTTCTCCCCGCATCCTGGTTTCCCCTGTTGGCACTGGAGGGAGCGAGCCCGGTGAGCAGCGACCCGGCTGCCTGCTCATGCTACGACGCTCGGGACTGCGTCCTGGCCCCCCCCCAGTGGCGCAGCCGCGACACCGGCTGCCACATCGGGCAGCGGGGGCTGGAGGACAGCGGCTGTCGCTTCCTGCTTGCCGCGAGGTGCTTCTGACAATCCCGGAGCCGCGGCATGGCGGATCATTGAGCGGGTGAGTCCCGGCGGAGGGGGTCCGGGGACATTTGTTGGGGGGGCCCCCCCGCGTGCACGGGAGGCTTACTGGGGTGGGGACCGGCCCCGGGCGGTTTCACCCATCGTTTGGCCCGGTTGGATCCCCTCCCCCCTCCTGATCTATGTGGTATCTGGGCCGGTTCTCCCGGGCCTTGGGTGCATCCTGAGGCGGCGTCCCGCGGCGGACAGCGGTCCCCTGGCTGGGGGTGGCCCGAGGGGTGTTATTGGGCGCATAAATCGAGCGGCAGGAAGCCCATGACTGGGCCCCTCCCCCGCCTTCTTGCCTCCTCGGCCTACTGCCGCCTGGCTTAAGGAGAGCGCCGGAGTGGTTGCGGGGGCGATCCCCCCCCTGGTCGGGCCCCAAAACCCTGGTTCCGTCCCACTATCTTCAGAGGCGGAGATTCCGGCAACGGGGGCATTCGGCTGCACACGCCGAGCGGCGCCCAGCTGCGCGTGAAGACCTCCACCAGTGGCCCTCGTCCTGCATCTCCTGGGTTCCCGGGCCCGTCTCGCTGGGGCCGGGGTTTTGGAGTGGCCCCCTCCCTTGTATCACTGCACATCGGAGTTGCGGCCTAAAGGGGCAGAGCCGGCCGCTGGACCCGGGCGGCGCAGGGCCCGTGGGGGCGCCTCTTCCGCCGGCTCCTCTGGCTTCTTCGCTGCCGCCGTGCCTGAGTGCTCTGTGGGCCTTGCGGGCAGGGGCCACCCTCGGCCCTGGTTCAGAACTGTCTACTCCGCCCCCCCCCCACCTTCTTTGCTGCTGGAGGGCCATCCTGCCTGGGGAAGTGGAGTCGGCCGCACATACCGGGTGGCGGCGAGTTTGAGTGGGCTTCCTCCTTTGCTCTGGCTGCCCCCCTTATTTGATCTTGGCCCGTCCGGGGTGGACCACCAGCCCCCTGCTGCAAGGCCCATCGGCAGGGACTCGGGGAGTCCCCTGCCCTACGGAGTGTCACCATGGGCAGAACGGATAGATCGACCAAGACCCCTGCCACCCAAACAAAAATGGACCGTTTCACCACCTCGGATGTGGGGGCGACCGGGGGTGCCGCGGAACAGGAGCCTCCACCGCCTGCGGATTTGTCCACTATCCTACAGGCCATCCACGCCTCACAATTCTCGGTGGAGGGCAAGATCGCGGAGGTACGAGTGGACATGACCCTCATCCGGCAGGACCTCCGAAATGCTACAGCCCGGATCAAGGAGACTGAAACCCGAATTTCCACCGTGGAAGACGACGTCCAGCAACTTAAGGGACAGGTGGCTCGTCTCCAGTCGCACACCCAGGAGTTGCACCGCTGGGCGGAGGATGCGGAAAAACGGTCCCGGCGCAACAACCTCGGCCTGGTGGGCTTTCCGGAATGGAGCGGAACAGGGCCGCACGGTGGACTTCCTGGAGAAGTGGTTGCGGTCGTGGGTCCCTGAGGGCTCCCTCTCTCCATGGTTCGCGATCGAGCGGGCCCACCGATCTCTCTCTCTCTCTCGCTTCTAAACCGCCGACGGGTGCGGCCCCCCGACCGGTCATAATGCGGGTCCTCAACTTCAAAGACCGCGACGCCATCCTGGCTGAAGCCCGCAAACGGCAGCGACTCCTCTACGAGAACCACGCAATCATGATCTTCCTGGATTATACCCGTGAGGTCCAGGGTCAGCGCCGCTCCTTCGGTGAAGTCAAACAAAAACTGAGGGCACTCAACATCCAATATCGGCTCCTCTTTCCGGCACGCCTGCGACTGGTGTTCGCTAACAAGACCCTGTTCTTTGACACTCCTACTGAGGCCTGGGCGACGAAGGAGCGCCCTCTGCGGGCCAATGATCGGAATCCACTCCCCGGGGGGGTGGATGGCGGGCCCGTCCACCCCGTGCCTTCCGCCCTCAACGCAACCGCTCCCGCAGGCGCCGTGGGCAGAGACTAGCCCGGTCGGACTCCCCGTTGGGCCCCTCCCAATATTGCTTTCCGAAGAATCCTCTGCCGGGAGGCGCTCCGGCTCATCCGGCCACCTGGACCGCGGGGGTGCTTTGCCCCGGCCCTCATTGCTGGACCTCCCAGACACGGACCTTTCCCGTAGCCCGATGCTCCTGAGAGACCCTGCTTGAATTTGTCTCTGCCTGCCGGGCTTAGCTCCGCAGCCGGAGACTGTGTTTAGACTCATATTGTTCTTTTTCTTCCAGACGGACTCGATTATGTACATCCTGTCATGAGGAGGGGTCCTCCATGCTTTCCCATTCCCAAGCTTTCTAGTTTGGTCTTTAGTTCATTTGTTTATTGTTAGGGCGACAGATGCTTCCGTTCCTGAAGTGTAGGGTGAGGGTTGGGATGGGGGGGGGGGGGACCATTGTCCCGAGTTCTCCTTTTAATTGGTTTCATTTGTTCTTCAGTTTTGTCTCACCAGCATTCACATGGCACCCCGATCAGCACCCGATGGGATGCATGGACTTCCTTCTGGACACCTACCCAGGCCTTCTGCCGTCCCAATTTGGTGCCGGGCCTCCCTTTGGGACTTTCCTGCCACACTGACACACCCTGCCATTATGCCTGATACACCTCTGCTAGGCACATCCCTGTGCATCATGTCCTGGAATGTTAATGGCCTCCTGGACCGTTTTAAGCGCATGGCTGTATTACGTTATGCACAACGCCTTGGGGTAGACATCCTACTGTTACAGGAGACGCATTTGTGGGGTAATCACTGCCCCTTTTTAACACGCTACGATAGGATTTGGCACTCAGGGTTCACTCGGGGATCCCGGGGGGTGGCGATCCTGGTAAAACGTTCTCTTCCCCTTATGACTGTGCAGGTAATTCATGATGCCCTGGGCACCTTCGTGGCCCTCAGTGGCACACTAAACGGTAACCCCCTCAATCTTGTGTCGCTCTATTCTCCTCCCTCAATGTTAACAACAACCCTAACCAAATCCGCTGACCTCTTGGCGTCCCTACCCCTGGGTCCCACTTTCCTTGGGGGCGACTTCAACGCGGTCTCCTCACCTGCCCTGAATACGACCGGTCCCCCTTCCCCTAGTAGACTTGCTCAGGCAAAACAGCTGACGACTTGGTCCGAATCGTTGGGTCTATGTGATGCATGGCGTATATGGCACCCACACTCTAAACAGTTTACACACACCTCGGCGGCGCACCACATGCAGGCGCGCATTGACGCCGTCTTCGTTCCATAGACGGATTGCCTCATGATTCAAGATGTCGCCATCCTCCCTCGAGGTATTTCTGATCATTCCCCGGTACTGATTCGCACGGGCTCCCATCCGCATCTATGCGCCAGACATGGAGGTTAAATGCTTGGTTCCTTCAGGACAGGGAGTTCCGGAAGGTGGTGGGACGGGAACTCGGACAATACTTTCTGTCCAATGACGGATCTGTCTCCTCTCCGGGCACCCTGTGGGAGGCTGGCAAGGCCACGATTAGGGGGATCGCCAAGGGCCAGCTCAAGCTCCAGCGGCAGGCTCAACTGGAACAAATGACCTCACGGGAGGCGCAGGCCCTGCTCCTTGAGCGTGCCTCCGCCAAATCCCCGGATGCTTCCGAAGCGAGACTTCTTACCCATCTCCGCTCGGAGATCAAGCAGTTGTCGCTGGAAGCTGCCAAACTCCTCTGGCGCTCATCCGTGGCCAGGGTATATGGTTGGGGCGACAAAAATGGCTCACTCCTTCACCGCTTAGCCACATACCCTAGGGCAAACCGCATAATCCCTGAAATCGTGGCGCAAGATGGTTCGGAGTGCCGCTCCCCAGCAGAGATGGCCCATGCCTTTGCCTCCTACTACCGCCAGCTATACGAGGCTAGAACTCCAACTCGCTCTCTCGCGGGTCTGCTGGAGATCGGGAACGGCCACCTTCCTCGCCTGGACCCTGTTACTCAAGATGATCTGGACCGCCCCATCACCCGCGAAGAAATTGGGGGAAGCGATCACCCTTATCTCCTCCGGCAAGACACCAGGCACAGACGGCCTCCCTCAAGAATACTACGCTCACTACCGGGATATTCTCACCCCCCATCTTGCAGAACTGTTTTGGGAAGCTGTTGAAAAAGGCTCCTTCCCCCCAGGAGACGGACATGGCCACCATTGTGGTTCTTCCTAAGTCTCAGCCGCCCTCATCACGATGTGCGGATTACTGCCCTATCTCCCTCATCAATACCGAAGTTAAACTGTTCGCCACGGTCCTCGCCCAATGGCTCAAACCCCACTTGTCCGCGCTGGTTCATCCCGACCAATGCACGTTCATGCCCTCACGCGGTACCCGGCACTGCCTCCTTAGATTGCACTCAGCCTTGGCCCACCGCCACCTCCTCACCCCATACCTTGCGATTCTTCTTGTAGACTTTGAGAAGGCCTTTGATTCGGTGGACTGGGGGTTTCTAGAGGATGTCCTCGATGAAATGGGACTCTGTCCCCGCTTTCGTGCCATGGTCAGGGTTCTCTACGCCCATCCTCGGGCTCGTGTCCTGGTGAACGGGGTTCTATCAGAGCCCTTCTCGGTTTGCAGGGGAACGAGGCAGGGCTGTCCTCTTTCCCCACTGCTCTTTGCTTTGGTGATGGAGCCCTTGGCATCCCTAATACGGTCATGCGAGCACGTGCGGGGATGGGAATGGCCCAGCACCGAAACAGACAAAATTGCCCTTTACGCGGATGATGTTCTCATCTATTTAGCAGATCCCGCCTGGTCAGGCCCCCATTGTCTCCGCATCCTGCATTCCTTCGAACGGGCCTCTGGCCTCCGGTTGAACCCTGACAAATCGGTTCTAGTTCCCCTCCACCTGTCCCGTGAATGCTTCGATTGGCAATCCACTATACCACTTCGCCGTAAGTCTTTCAAATAACTGGGGATATGGATGACCCTACTCCCTGAGCTTAGCTGGGCCCTCAACGTCACTCCCCTGGTGAGATGGGCCAAGGCAGACCTCCAGAAGTGGCAAACATTGCCCCTGAACCCCATGGGGAGGGTCGCCCTCTTTAAAATGATGGTACTCCCCCGATTCCTCTACATTCTTCAAAATACCCCCCTGTGCTTCCCCAGGACCTGGTTCCGCGAATTGGATAGCATGGCCAATAAGTTCCTTTGGGGGAAAGGTAGGACCCGACTGGCGCTGAATGTCTGTAGGATCCCCTCGTTTGATGGGGTCTGGGGATGACTCACCTATATCTGTATTACCTTGCCACGCGATTACTCTCTATACATGACTGGTTCAACGGGGGATGGTCTGACAGGCTCGAATTTGGGGAATTGGGCCTAACCAAGGTTCAGTCCGGGCTGTACGGGGCCCCTATCCCATCCCGCCTACCAGAGGTGACACGCTCTGCGTTACTGGCCTGGCGGGCCGCACTGCGGCACACCAAGTGGACACATACATTGACCCAATGTACACCCTTGTGGCAGGGGACCTGGATCAAAGAGGTTAACGGGCTGCAGGGTTTCCGGGCTTGGGACCTTATAGGTATCTCACAATTAGGTGACGTATGGGTGGGGGATCACATGCGTTCCTTCGAAGACCTCCAAAATAAGATACTCCCTGCATCAATCGCAATTCTATAGGTACCTGCAACTGCGACATGCCCTCCACACGCACCTCACAACAGGTACACGGCTTCCTGATCATAGCCCGCCTGAGGCTCAGATTATGTTTGGGGACCTGGGGAAGGGTGGCATCTACCGCATTTACTGCACATTGATTAACAATACCCCCACTTCCCTAGACCGACTGCGAGCTCAGTGGGAGGATTGGGTGGGCACCCTGGAGGAAGAGGATTGGCGCGACGCCCTTATGGCCCCTAGGACGGTCACCGCCTCCGCCAGGCTACGCTTGGTACAGCTCTACTACTTACATGCAGCCTACCTCACCCCGGTGCGCCTTCACCGAGCGGGATTTAGCCCAACCTCCGCCTGTACTAGGTGCGGTCACGACCCAGCTGATTACCTCCACATGGTATGGGCATGCCCCCGCCTGACGAGGTTCTGGGGGGAAATCGAGGAAGAACTCACCGAGGTTTTGGGTTGGGAGGTTCCCCATAATCCAAAACACACGATCATGGGCATCACTGACGGGTTGGATGGGTCTCGGAACGAGAAGTTGTTCTTCACTACAGCAATGGTAGTAGCCAAAAGGGACATTGCGGCCTCCTGGAAATGCTCTGAATCCCCGAGTGTTGGACGCTGGCGGACTGGGGTGGACTGGTGTGCCACGCAAGAAAAAATCTGAGGCACGCGGGTGTCCCAAGAAATATCGTAGGGTCTGGGGGAAATGGTTGGGGGGTGTGGTTTAGTCTCAGGGGGAATGTCCAAATCCATGTTGTTCTGCATTTATTAGTGTCTGTAAACTGGATAGCGCAAACTCTTGTATGTACTCCTGGATTTTCATGGTGTCGTGATGACGGGCTGGTGTCTTTTATCAACTTATTAAAATCAATAAAAATTTGTTTATCAAAAAAAAGGAGCAGGGTTCAAAGGGGGTATTGAAATCTCCCGCTACTATTAGTCTCGTATCAGAGGGTAAAACATCCAGTACAGTATCTAATCGTGCTAAAGTTGTGGATGTATCATTGTGCTTAACTGATCTAACATAGATGTTAAATAATGCCAGAGAGAGACCATACGGTAGGGTGACTGTGGTCCCCATTAGGTCTGGGCAGTCTAAAAAACTAGCTTACCCTTATGAGAATTTAAGGAGTGGAATGCTATTGAGATTATATATATATATATATATATATATATATATATATGTATGTATATAGGTGTATGTATGTATATATGTCATGTGATCAAGGCCCCTGGTGGGTTGAAACGCGTCATGGTGGCAGAGCACTGAAAATAAATGAAACTACTGCACTAAATAAGAGGAGTCCGTGCCTTTTTCGATTCCTGGGTTCAGAGGATTGCATAAGAAAAGGAGTGCTGGTATATATGTGTATGTATATGTATATATGTGTATGTATATATGTGTATGTATGTATATATGTATGTATATATATCACCACCACACGTCTGCCTTACAGTATGGACAGACTCAAGCACGCTCGAGGTCGCTTTTCAAATGCCATTTATTGACACTAACAGTGACGCGTTTCAACAGCCGTAGCTGCCTTTGTCAAACCAGTAGAAGTTGCCATCTTACTGACTTGTATATACATGTTCCTGGGTTTTCACATATGACTTAAAGTGACAGTGCATAAAAATATAACTGTGTGCAAAGATTTAAAGTGACATGTGCATGACGCCATTTTCTTAAATTAACACCTTCCATATTTTTCGAAATAAAACAGTGTCATTGAGAGTTTTATGTATAGCAATTAACTCTCATTCAAACTGAGGATGAAACTCCTATATGAATCCTAAAACTCTCTTGCTGTGTCCAATTTAGGGCAAGTGCCCAATGCACCCTCTGGTATCTGAACATTGGTGTTCCTTTGTAATCATACAAATGCATTACACACGCCTAGGGCATGCGTCCCTTTAAATGCATTGTAATATCTAATTTTTTGCAGGATATTTCTCCCTCAGCAATGTTGTACTTAAAAACCACTAACTTGGCGCAAAATTCAAAAATTATATACCACAACCAAAATTCATTATATAACCCTGTGAAACATTCATGAATAGTGTATTAAAATGAATTAACAAAGTTTGTCTGCAGCTGGGAAACTAACCTACAACTATGGCCATAGTCGTAATCTCATTCCGAATAAATCTCATGCTGTTATTCAAAAAGCTTTAAAGACTCAACTAATCAAAACTGAAAACTGGGATTTTCACAACAGAAGCACACCAATTGTTGATTTTACAGATGGACATGAAGATCCTCTTCAGTATTGTATTGTATTGTAATTGCATTTGTATAGCGCTTACTACCCCTGACGAGGCATCGAAGCGCTTTTTCGGCGAGTAGCACGATACTCCGGGACCCATAGAGGATTAGTGTTGAATTAGTGAAACATGCAAGTAAATTTTAAGTGGTGGATATGTTAGTCAGTTATTTGGATTCAGAAGGATAGCGGAGGGATAGAAGAGGGAAAAAAGGTTTGCATATATATAGCGCTTCTAACCCCTGATGGGGTGTTGAATTGCTTTTTTTTTTTTGGGCGAGTAGCACGCTACTCCGGAAACCCATAAAGGATTAGTGGTGAATTAGTATGGTGAATTATGAAAGTAATTTGAGTGGTGGATATTAGTCAGTTATTTGGAGTGAGAAGGATAGTGGAGGGATAGAAGGGAAAGAAAGGTTTGCATTCATATAGCGCCTGTTACCCCTGGTGGGTGTTGAAGCGCTTTGTTGGCGAGTAGCACGCTACTCTGGAACCCATAAAGGATTAGTGGTGAATTAGTATAGTGGAATATGGAATTAGTGAAGTGAACATGCTAGTCTGTTATTTTGATTGAAAAGGATAGTTGTGGGATAGAAGAGTGAAGGATTTCTTTTTGTAGGTCATAGCAGTAGGAGGAGGCTTTTTGATGAGTAAAAAGGGTTTTTGGAGGGGAAGAGTCAGAGGGAAGAGTTTAGAAAGGTTTGTCTTGGGCATTGGTACAGTAAAGGAGGTGTCAGAAGATACAAGGAGGGGTAGAGTAGGAGAGAGTCAAGAAAGGGTTATTTTGGGGAACATAGTAGTGGTATGGCGTTTGCGATAAATGAGAGAGTGGGTGTAGAGGATATAGTGATAGATGTATAGGGTGAGATAGGGTAGTGAATTGGAAAAAGTAGTAGAAAGAAGTTTGAGATGAGTCAAAAAGTTGGGCTAGAAGATATATTGAGGGAAGTATAGGCTGAGAAATAGGGTAGTGCATTGGAAATGCTAAATTAGAAGAAAGTGATAAATATATAGATCCATAAGTACATTGAGAGTATATAGATGCATAAAGGAGGTAAGTATATGCAGATTAAAAATATTGATAGAGGTAGCGGATGTGAAATAGGGTAGTGCATTAGATATGCTTTTTCAGGAGAAAAGTAATAGACACATTAATTAATGGGAAGATGGGCAGCATCCCTGGCCCGTCTCGAACAGGCTCAAACAGGCACTCACCCTTGTCCTCTCTGCCCTTAGCCTCGACGCCCGGGCTGAGACGCCCTAACCCTGGCCTTTGATACCCCTAGTAATCAGGTGACCCCGTCAGCCAATGGGAACCCTAGCCCTAATACTATCCAATCACAACACTAGCCCTAAAAGCTAGAACCAATAGGAGATCAGGACCTTACAGCCAATCTTAGCCCTACTCCAAGCATCCAATCAGTTCAAAAACCCTGATCTCTATGTCCAATAGAGGCCCTAGCCCTACCAGTAGTCCCAACCCTAGTCCAAGCAACCAATGGGACGGGAAGCCCTAGTCACTACTTCCAATAGAAAGCCTAACCCTACTCTTAGTCCCACACCTAGTCCAGCAACCAATAACACCAGAAGCCCTAATCGCTACTTCCAATTAAAGGCCTAACCCTAGTCCTAGTTCCACCTTAGTCCCAACAACCAATAAAACAGGAAGCCCTAGTCCCTGCTTCCAATAGAAATCATAACCCTAGCCCTAGTCCCAACCCTACATTGATTGAATCACAGATCCAGAACCCAATCAGAACCCTCAAATACCCAACCAATGAGGACACTAACTCAAACCAATAGAAACATCAGATACAACCACCAATCAGTGTATACATGTAGCAGCCACTAGCAGACTATATAAGGTCCCAGCAACCTCAGACAAGGTTGAGGCCCTGTGGAATTTTTGTATTGAATCTTAAGATGTAAGATGTAACGTGATTCAAGCTGCCGTAAACATTTCTCTCTGTTGCCACCTCTCGGTCTTGCTAACACTTGGTCTACCACAAAATACTCCAAATTGCTGACATCACTATTGTGAACCTGCTCAAAATGTCTAGCAACTGGGTACGTCTGATCCTTGTGCTTGATGGCACGAATATGCTGTAGGATGCGCTGATGTACCTTGAGGATGGTGCTCCCTATGTAAAGTTTTTGACAACTGCACCTCAGAATGTAAACGGCATAGTCACTCCTACATGTCAGTGGTTTAAGTATCTGCCACTTGATGTCTGTAAACGGCAGATGTATGTATATATGTATGTGTGTGTATATATATATATATATATATATGTTCCAAAAATGTTAGAAGTTGACTAGCTGCTCCCCTGGCAAGCCCTAAAACTAAGGGGGAGCAAAAGAAGCCCAGTGTGGAGAAACACAGGCTAATCAAGTAAGGATGTTGAGCAATTCTAGATATGGATTTACTTAGAACTTTATTGCTAACCTTTTTCTCTAATGGTTAGCTGTGTTTGATTTGCAGGGCATGAAAGTATTGCCACCCCTTTCAAAGATATAAAGAGTTGTTTTGGTGTTGGAAATGAAGAAGCACCACTGACTGTATTTCCCAGCAATGTTTATGTTTAAGGATTTATAGAGCGCGTAGCTGCCCATGGGCTTCCCAGTGCTAGGAGAGGAGTGACAGTCAGCGAGCAGGGAGTTTAAGGGAAGAGCAATGTTTTAATTTTTTTCCTGAATGCCAGTTCGTTGGTCACCAGGCGTACATCCCTAGGCAGGGAGTTCCAGAGGTTGGGGGCTAGGTGCGTGAAGGATCTACCTCCCCATCTGGATCTTTTTATCCTAGTCTGTTGCACGAGTCGATCTGCTGAGGATCTTAGGTTTCTGCTTGGGATATAGTGCGTGACTAGCTTTTTGATTAAGGCAGGGCCTTTATCATTCATGGCTCTGTGGGCAATACATAGGGCCTTAAACTTGATCCTGGCCTGGACAGGGAGCCAGTGTAGCGTCTTCAGGGCTGCCCTGGCTGACTGTTGTCTAGGAATTCGGAGCAATGTCCTTGCTGCGGCATTCTGAACCACTTGCATCCAGTTTATGACGTATTTGGGTGCACCAAGATACAGAGAGTTGCCATAATCCAGCTGCGACATCACCAAAGCCTGGACCACAGTTCTGCGGGAATTTTCAGGTATGAGAGGAAGGATTTTCCGGAGCATATGCAGTAATCCGAAGCATTTACCGGAGTTTCCTGGCTTGGGTTTCCATATTTAAACTTTCGTCTAGCCAGATTCCCAAGTTTTTTATTGCATTCTTTGGGATTGGGGGTTCTCCCAATTCGGTAGGCCAACTGATAATATTTCTTGGGACTGTCTTGTTTCCCAGGAACATAAGCTCTGTTTTACCCCCATTCAGCTTTAGGCAGCATCTATTCATCCACACTGCTACCTGTGTCATGCATGGTCCCAGATTGTTGTGTATGGATTGGGGGCCTTCCGTCACTGATAGTATCAGCTGCGTGTCATCAGCGTACGACACTATGTATAGTCCAAATTCTTGTACTATCTCTGCCAGTGGTTGCATGTACAGATTAAAAAGTGTCGGGCTTAGTGCAGATCCCTGTGGGACTCCGCACGATATTTGAAGAGTGTCGGATAGATGCTCCCCTTCTAGTAGTTGGAAAGACCTGTCTTCCAGGAATGAGGTCAGCCACTTTAGCGCAGTGCCTGTGATACCTGCTTCCTTTAGCCTACGGATCATTGTGCAGTGATCCACCGTATCAAATGCAGCGCTGAGATCTAAGAGCAGGATAGCTGCTGTGCACCCCTGGTCTAGAACTCCCTTTAATTCCTCAGTGACCACCAACAGGGCTGACTCCGTGCTATGTTGGGGTCGGAATACCATTTGTGTGTTATGTAGCACCTGATTGTCTTCTAGGTATTGGGACAGGGTTTGATTCACATGTTTTTCGGCAATTTTGCCTAACAGTGGTAAAAGTGAAATAGGTCGGTAGTTTCCTGGCTCTGCTGGATCTAGCTGGGGTTTTTTCAGCAATGGCCGTATTCTCGCATGTTTCCATGATTTGGGGATCAAACCTTGGGTGAGGGAGAGTGATATGAGAGCTGCAGTGGTTGATTTAGTTTTTTTGCCTCCCTGTAGCAGGATATCTGGTGGAATCGGATCTTGAGGAGATCCGGATTTGATCTTCTGCAGAATTGAGGTTGTGTCTTCTTCACTTACATTTGTGAAGTGATCTAGTCTCACTCCTGTTTTAATTATCAAATTTTCGTTAATACTAGGGTGAGTTTCAGCATTATTTATGCTGCTTTGTTGCAGGTTGCTATGTAATATTTCCACCTTACTTTTAAAAAAATTTGCCAGCTGATTACATCTTTCTTTAGAGGAGGACTGGTTATTCATTTCATAATCGGTGGATGTTAGAGAGCGCACTACTTTGAATAATTCTTTGCAGAGTTATATGCAGAATTCATTTTTCTTCAAAGTATTTGGCCTGGGCATGAGTCATCTCATTGTGGTACTGTCTAATAGCCAGCTTGTATTGGCTTTTAATGGAGGGGTCGTAATTTTTCCTCCATGTCCTTTCCAATCTTTTACAGGATTTTTTCAACAAAATTAATTGCTCATTAAACCAGGGCGCTTTTTTCCTCACTGGACAGTTACTTCGTCTGACTTTCTGAGGATGCTGTGCTGCTACTTTATTGATCCAGTCCGCCCAAGTCTTATCAGCCTCTTCTATATTATCTGTCAGGCATGGGGCTTGAGCTTGCAGTTCGTTCACCATACTATCATGTAAGGTTTTTGGCCATTTATTCCTAGTCCTGGTAGATTTGACATGTATGTGAGGCCTGTGGGTTATCTAATGTGATAGGTAAGAAATGGTGATCAGACCAGGGCACTGGAACCGGAGTCCCTACCTTTAGATTAGGTTAGTTAGAAAAAATGGCATCCAGTATGTGCCCTTTTCATGAGTACTTGCCCTTACCATTTGTTTCAATTGCATGGCTTCCATGTCATGAATTAGTCTGATTGATGTGGCACTATCTGGTTTATCCAGATGAAAGTTAAAATCCCCAAGTAGGGTAGTAGAGCCCTTGCTAGCCACCATTGTTGCTACTGTATCGGGTAGTTCCTCTAGGAAGGGTGTGCTGGGGCCCGGAGGTCTGTAGAGCAATGTGCCTGAAAAGGTAACATTAGGTGAGAGTTTAAGACTAAATTGTACTGTGTCGCAGTTGGTAATAGTGAGGGGTGAAATCAGGCATCCAAATTCATTTTCATATATGATTGCCACCCCCCTCCTGTTTTTCCCTTCCTATCTTGCCTTCTAATAGAGAAATCTGGGGGCAGTGCTTGGACTATGTCCGGGGTGGAGCATTCTTTCAGCCATGTTTCAGTCACAAAAAGAATGTTGAGTTCTTCATTCTCGATTAGCAGCCTGATTTCAGTAGTGTGTGCTGGCAGAGATCTACTGTTAAGTCCCGTTTTCCACTGATTTTTCTTTGCGGACCTGTCTGAATGTTGGTGCCTGTCTACATTCCCTGAGCTGATCTTATTCAAGCATAGAGGGCATGCGATTTCCTTACCTATAAGGCTAGTAGGTGAGAAGATCTTCTCGCATCGGGGGCCTCCTGAGTGCCTCAGTGTTGTTAACTCTTTAGCTTCGTATGTAATGTTCTTACGGTTATCTGAGTCAGTACGGGCAGGGTCCCTAGCCCTAGGCCATGTCCGGACGCAGACGGGCTTGCCTTCGGCACGCATTCGGCGCGTCCGCGCTGCGGGCGCCATAAGTAGGCGTTTTTTTAAAATGACTAGATCGCTGACCTGTCCCTCACTCCCCACGAGGGTGGGTCCTCTCAGCTGTGATCCCCAGACCCCAGTCCTGCCCCGCCCAGCCAGCCGCTCAACCGCTTGGCGTAAGGTCAGGATTCCCCCTAGTACACAGTGAGTATCGAACGTTTTTAGAAGTATCCCATTCAATTCACTTCACAGTTCGAGTTAAAAGTATTTAAAAGTATTTTAAAAGCGTCATTCAATTCACAGTAGACAGTTTTACAATTAAAAACTCTGTGACTAAAAACAGTGCAAATCGCGCAATATCTCTAGTGGTACTCGTTGGTACCGTGTTGCTGACCTTCCGTCCGATTCTCCTATGTTACTATGTAGAGGAATATGCTTGCATTTACAATGTAAGGCTCTACGAGCGTCCATGCAATTAAAAAAACTGTTACTTTGATCTGAAATTAGTTAGAATAAAATATACATCCCACACAAACAGGTAAAAAAAAAAAAAAAAAAAAAGAATGCATTTTTGTTTTCCCATAAACTAGCTCATCAGATGCTAAGTAACAGATTCAATACAAGGAACTTGATGAACGTATCCTTTTTCAGCTGTATCTGACATTATACTTGCCTCGATATGTTCCTTACAGTACTCCAAGCCAATGTCACTTAATATTTTTTTCACAGTTTTCCTGGCTTTCCTTAAACTGCCAAGGTTGTTGACAGGAAGTTGGAACATAATTTAAACCTGCGGGTGCCGGTATTGCTCGGCGGCTGCTGGAGGGCGGGGGCCAGCGCTCCTGTGGCTGTGTCGGGGCTGCTGTTTCCAAGGCTCCTGGGGGTTCCCAGGGACCAGCGGGGGCTTTGGCCGGTCGCTGCCACCCGGAGGGAGGACGCACAATGGCCTCTACCTCTCTGGCTGCCGCTCGGCTCCACCGGAGCTGCCGCCGCTGGTCGGCAGGGGGAGGCGCGGACAGCCCGGGGCTCCAGCACACGCGGGAGCGCCGGGGCTCGGGCGGCGCCGCTCCAGGGATGGACGTGGGGGTGGGAGGGAGAACAGTCACTGGAGGAAGGCTGCAGGGGGGGGGGGGCGCAGGCTCAGCTCAAACCGATCCCAGAACAGACAGGCAATGGGATTTCTAACAATATATGAAGGTTTCAGCCTCTAATTAAATTATAACGGTGATTAAATTATAAAGGTGAGGATACATTTAGTGGAATTATGTACCTTATGGGGCCATATGATGTCACTCCAGTCAATCTGTGTGATGACCTTTAAACCCCATTAGGGTATTGCAATTTGGTTTCAGAATGAGACTGAGTTAGAACAACAATCTAGGGGCAGCCTTGCTTGAAGTACAGTTGAAATTCTGGCCTTGGAAAACTTACCCATGACGAGGAAACCAAATAGGTGAGTCCTTTAAACAACTGGGAGGTGATAATATATGGACCATAAGATGAAGAGGTTAATAACTGTTCTGCACATAGCAAATAAAACTGATAGAAACTAGATATGATGCACACAGGACATATCAGTTTATCAAGAATTATTTGATTTCCTTTTTGAAATATAGCAATACATACAAACTAAGATTCCATGCATTTTAGAGACGTTTGTGGATGTCCTATAAGGGCTGGTTTGGTTGATTACATGAATACCATCGATAGTAATACATAAGAAATAATAATGTTTGTGTGAATAAGAAAAGATTTGTTATTGTAAATATATTTTGTATGTTTGTATATAATTGTTTTTATTATTTTTAGATTGCTTTTTTACACTGTTAAATTAATTGATGGAAGATAAAATATCTTGCATGAGAAAGTTCATAATTGTACAGTGATATATTAGAGATGTGAACATTGTTAAAGACTGATCAGCTTGTCTGTTTTTTAATTGTTCTGTCGTTATGCTTTGTTGTGTTTAGTATATACTTTTTTTTATGAATGACTAGTATATTAACGAATTTTATTGTAAATTTAACAAATATAATTTCTATATGTGTGGTAGCCATGTTAGTTTTTACAGTTAGCTCATGCAGATGTTTGAAATATTGAAATTGTTGTGGATTGAAAACACTATAGTTCTAGATGCACACAGGGTATCATTGTTATTTTCAAGGTCAAAGACAAGCATAAGGCCAACAAGTGATACGAATGGTATCTGGTTTGTGGAAGGTTAAAGAGTTATTTTTATTTTGTGTTCCTTATGTTTTAGTTAATTAGGCAAAAAAGATTTATTAATGCAATCAGTGACTTTGATCTCAACCTTGGATTCATCTAGGAGAGGTACTATTTCAAACCTATTGGACTCTGGTCTGAAAAGTGAAGTTAGCATTGAGTAATTTAGGCACGTGTTGGGGATGTAACAAAACCACAGTAACCCTTTTCCCCTCAGGTTATTGTAATGTTGAATCCTTTTGCAAAAATGTTCTCGATTTAGTGAGCTTGAGACCTTGGAAATCTGTTTCTATTACTTGCATTATTGAATTGTTTACCTGATAACTTGACCATACAATTTATCCAGAAATAATGGTTGTACCATATTACGGTGGTAGTAAAGAAGCAGGTTCTTGGAATTTGGAAATAGGTGCAGATTCCAACATGGGAGGAATGTGTAGTTGGATTGATTTTGTTATCCAAATGCGAGTGAATGAAGGGTCGCAATTTTTTTTTTAAAGTATGTTTATTGTTTTATAAACTTCAACATATATATTAAACATTGATTCATCAATTCCATTTCCTTAACCCCTCAACGCAATTGCAACTCAGTGGGTCACAGAATAATTAATTTAGGTAAATATGAGAAAATTTGGTTAGTGTTCAATGACTTCTCACAATTGATTGCATGTGTTTTTTTTGGTTCTTTTTTCCCTCATTGTCTATATCTGTTTTTACGTATATATTATTATATTTCTTATAGCTACTTCCCTTGTTATGAACAAGTCTCATTTGACTTACTTGTTATATATTGTTGTCATCAAGAAACATTTATGTGAATAACCAGATTTAAATCTTATTTACTGCTGTGACAAAGCAACAGTCAGAATCAAAAGTTGATTCGAACTCACCCACGTCTGTGGGGAAACAAGGCTGGCAGTGGAATGGCAGCTGGTACTTTATCTGCATTCTGCTGCCTCTCCTGGGTCGCCACAGGCCTGAGGAAAGTTGCAGTATACGAGTGGGGCATACATAACATAAAATTGTAGGTGGGTAAAAACTGAGAATTTTCACATCTGGGTTATAAGGGACATCAAAGACAAGTAAAACTATTCTCTTGTTATTTATTTGATGTAACTCCAGAACCCTTCAGTGAAAAACCTCCCAATTAATCACTGTTTCCCATCTATAATTCTATATTTTTGCATTGATAATAGTTACTTGTTTATTCAGATTCTGAGAGTGAATACACGGTTTGCTCCTGGTGGTTGTGTTTGTTTAGTAAAATGTCTTTTAAAAGTGTATTTTTTATGTGATGTAGAGAGTACTACTTTGTTGCTCTGGAAGGTAGAGAAATATATATTTTTTTAATTTGAACCTCATTCGTGGAGTCCTTTTCCATAAATTTCTCTTTGTGTGCACTCAAAATATCACACTATACCTGCACACACACAATAGGTATGAATGTTTCTCCCCTTGTGCATGTTCCAGAGGTCCATTTTCATAACTATGCCCGGTATCTTGTATATAACAGAGAGCCTGTCTTAATTTATTATTTTTTTTATATAGCATGAGAATGTTTTCCTTTTTGCTTTCTAACTTAGTAACCAGGTGTTTCCTGTCTTTAATAAGAAAAATACTCATTTTGAATGGAATTTGCTGTTTAGGGTAAATAACTATTGCTGTTTTTTTCTACTGAAAATCTTGTATTCCACCCACTTCTCACCTGTTGTAACACATCTGCCCGTGTAATGATACGTTTGCTAAAACAATGAGTATCCATTTAGAAACAAAGTGCTTGATATTTGTCTAGATGGTTCATAATTGATCTGGCAGCAAAAGTTAATTTTACACGCAAGGCAATAGCTTTGTTTATGATCTTTTTTTTGCAGTGTTTTTAGCATAATTGGATCTTTTGGTGCTAGCTTTGAGTTTTGTCTACTTTTTTCTTGAAATTGACTAAAAGTTTATTTGTGAGCTACTTGCAAAGCGCAGCGGTTTTTTCCAGCTCTTCTTCTCTGATCTGTCTTGTAGCTACTCACCATTTTCCATCTAAAGTTAAGAATAGACCCATAATCCCGCGACTATATGGGGAAGACTTACTCATTTTAGACCTAATCTAGGTGTGCCTTCAAAGGCACTTCAATGTATTCTAGACCGTTTTATTAAAAACAAGAATAGATAATGGTTAAATCTAACACCCATGTTCTGGTTCTTCAAATGGATGTAGATCAGTGAAATATAGTGGTTGAACAATGTTAAAATTTAACATAGTCAATTCATACTTTAACATTGGGTGCTTTTGTACTTAAAGACTTTCTTATACCAAATGAGTTGAACAGCTAGACATTGAGCTTTTAATGCACTCAAATGCTATAACTTATTCCAAGGGGTCTGCCTGTCATCCTATTTAAATGCATACCAAGGGAACAGTCTACTTACAATTCTTTATAGACACCCTATTTTGGCCTCGTGCATAATGCTTTTTAGGTCTGCATTACCCTAGACCTTTTTGATTTCTCATAAATTATATATATAATATACTTATAGGGGCTTTGAGCCTGCTCTCGTCATCCACTGATCTGTCAAATTTTTAGGTCGAGCCTGGGCAGCGCATGCGCTGCTCAGCGATGCATGCTTTGTTGGAGTATGTACTTGAAGCCCCGCCCACTCTCCGGCCATATTGGTCATTGGCATGTGTCATTGTCCTTCGTAAATGCTGGCTTCTGATTAGTTAATATGCTTGTTCTATTACCTGCTACAGCATACAGCATGGGGTAATGGGTCAGCCCACTTCAGCCACCCACTGGATAAGTTGACTGTGTTTTTGTTGTTGTTATTTGAGACCCAAAAAATTGTTTTGCTTTTCGCAAGTCTTTTTCTTTTTATATTGATGAAGGCCTGGCAGCTCCCCAACAATAAAGTTGAACGAAAACCATGTCAAAACAAACAAAAAAAAGTATTGACGAAGTGGAAAGGCTGGCAGCCATTGCCAGACCTACTGGCTTTGCCAATGCGTTTTTTAATTTGAAATGAAAGTGCTATAAGAGTGCTTATCTCTTCCCCAAACCTAGACTACCAAGGAACATGCTTAATGTTGGACCTGCAGATGTAGGAGATTAGCTAAGCCGAATCACTAAACTTCTATAATAGTACAAACTTCAGAATGCAATTTCAGTAGCATTGAGTGTTACTCAGAAACGTTTCTACACGCACAGTCCTACTACTATACATATTATATATATATGTGTGTGTATGTATGTATGTGTATATATACATATCTCTCTCTCTCTCTCTCTCTCTCTCTCTCTCTCACACACACACACACACACACACACCACAAATTCGCAGAATGTCAGCACAAGGTACTGAGTTTTCACAAAGCACAACTTTACTAGAAGGAAACTAGTAGCCCACCCACCTCACTGACCCAGTAAAAATAATCAGGTCAACTAAAGGAGATCTTAAAAAAATGATGTGCTACAACAGGTCTTAGAACAGACTCGAGACCTTGCATTGTCAGGAACAGGCCTCTGCGCACACACACACACACACACACACTAAATTAGTGTGACGCCAGGGTTGAAATAAAGTCAGGATAGCAGATTCACACGCAGTCAGGTACTCCAGGCAGGAGTACACACCTGTATACCTTTAAGGAGACATCCCTTCTCAACAGAAAGTCCTAGTGGCAGAAAAACTGTTTTAACGGATGCTAATGCCTATCAAAATACTTGATACAGCACTGTCCCACATGCAAATGAGTTGTTTTTTTCTTTCTACAGTTTTACATTCTTAGATTGCATGCTAGCCGAAAAAGTCTCCTTCCATTAAATTCTAAACCTCTGCATGAAAATCTGACTTAAACCATCAAACTGTTCCCTCTTCCATTTTGATAGCCCACCCCCAGTCCCTACCTCAATCCTTTGCATGCCTCCTCTCTCTTGATCTAGTCCATTTTAAGTCACTTGCCTGCCTCCTTTCATCTAATTTATTTCACTTCTGCAGATTGCTTGCACATAATGTCATTGACTCCACCCCCCCAGTTAAACCACACCCATAGAACCTAATGATACTTAACCTCCTACATCTATTAATCCCACCAACCATCATGCAACATTCTCGGAGAGGTGTAAACGTTTGCTTTGTATATGCAATGCTATATGCTTATGAATTGAAATGATTTCATTTGTTAAATTATCTAGGTCGAGCCTAGACAGCGCTTGCACTATCTCTTCGAGACGTTGTGTATACTTTGTGGGCATACAGCCCACCCATTGCTTTTCGTTTTGTTTCTTTCAGTGCCCTTTAAAAATCCTTGCTTCCAAGTGGTTAATCTTTCCTATTTGTCCCTCCTTTTCATCATTTGTTCACTCCCATGGATCACCGTCCCAGTACTTCTAGCCTAACACTTCTCCTATTTTAGCAAAGGTAAAACTAACTCCTTTTCCTTTTGTCCAAGAGCACTGCACACAAGCGCTCAATCTTTTCAGTCACTGACTTCTGTTTCTGTAAATAGGGCTGTAACTCTAGTTGTCTCCTCAAACTTGCTGTGCATTCAAAGACCGAGATCAAATGTCAGACGCTGTTTTCTTTCTTTAAATTTCTTTGACTTCACAGTGAGAATTTCCCCCAAACCCCTCCCGCTTCTCTGCTTGTTTATACCATTGGGGCAAGGGGTGGGGGGGGGGGAGGGGGGGGCCGTTGGGGTTCGAGATTGGCTCGCATTTTTATATAATCTTGGGGCAGAGACCGCAACTCGCTAAACCACAAAAAAAAAAAATCTTTTTTAGTATGCTCTTTACTATTGTAGTGTAGCTCCTATTTCCCTAATAGGCTCTGCGCATTGGAATAATATATCCTATAGGTTTGACATAGGACTAAGGTTGGTATGTCCCTATCGAGTATATTAAACTTAATTACTTGTGCCAGCTAGCTCAGAGGCCACTAGAAACTCCTTGACAACAAGAAGGAGTAGTTTCTGGCAGCCGCAAAACATGACCACTGTGTTTCCTTTAGAATCAGAAAGTGTCCCAGAGTCGTGGAAACAATAGATAACTATTTCACTCAGCTCAGTCGTGCATGCTTAGTTTTCTCCAAGTTACACAGAAAGAAATAGACGGGCGTTTCAATAAAGGATTTATTGAACAGTCTTGTTTCTGGTGTAAATAAAATGTGCTGTTACGATCACAAGACAGTATGCGAGATAAATAATGTACAGGGTGAGCAGTAGAAATAAATAATACTGCGATAGCATTATCTTTTAGTACATATGCTGTTACATAAATAACAGACTAAAAATGCGAGTACACATACGATGCGTTGCTAAGCTAATTCTACCCCAATGTACCTAACCTAACCTAGGTGTAGGAAGAGGGAAGAAGTAGGTGAAGTATTCCTTCCTATGGTATACTAAGAGTATGTTAAGTCTAGTATGCCTAGTATGCCAAGAGTCCCTCTAGGTTCTAGTCAGCTCCATACCTGAAGAATGAGAGAGGTAGGAATCTCTTTGCCAGACTCGAACTCCAACACCCCGCAAGGGAAGTCCGATCACTGGAAGCTGGGCTCTCTGCGTGCAGGGAATGGCAGCGTCTTCTCAGTGCGTCAGGCCGGGAAACGGGCTCCTCTGAAGTCGAGGTCTCCTCTGGTTTACAGGGGCTAGGGAAGGTATATTTATACCTGAGACCACCTAAGAATGTTAGTATTTACGTGAGTTGGACAGCGAAAGACGTCATGAATGAACCCCCTAAGGAATAATGGTTCATGCATAATATGAGTCCTTGAAGAAATCAATAGTCCTGGACTAGGGACACTCCCGCAGCCCAAGGGTCTGTTCTTCATGAACTCATTGTAGACGTTAGGGTGGACGGATGTCAGAGACCATGCCTGTATTTGGAGTGCATGGTTTAATGCCTAAATAAGGGCTGGGATTTTATGCCTATATAAGGGCAGGGCGAATTGTGCCTATATAAGGACATGATACTGGAAAGCCCGTTTATGGATACCCTAAGAGAAATACAACACCCGCTCCTCTTTCGTCTGTACGATAATACTAAAATGCTAAACATTTAAAATGCTAAACATTAAAATGGAGTACCGCATATTTCTAAAATTTTTCATAAAACCATTTAAAAAGGCATTTTAAAAAACTTATTAGAATGCAAAAGGTACTGTACATTTGAAGCATTGCTTTTCATTACAGGCATAAAGTTCGAAAAATAAATGCAATTGGAATGAAATAAGCAGTAATATTTACATTTGACAAAAAATGATCGATAAGTTTTTTCAAAAATCAAGTCATTTCATGTCAGAAAAATTAATGAACTGTTTTAGACACACAAGAGTACTAAGTGTCCGTGGAAGTACCTTGAAGTCTGTATTATAAGGCTAGTTCTACTTTAAGCAGATTGATGTGCCATTTTCGTTCAAAAAAATGGGGAAAAAGTTCAATTTTGGTAGAGTTCCAAGTTGTTTTAAAAAATGAAGGCCAAATTGTCACTGCATCTCTGGAACACAGTATGCTGAATCAGTTAGTTCACGGGTCTGGTGTAAACATGATCATCTATTTCAATAGACAAAACATCATCCACTGTTGTTGGTGTCAGTTGGAACACCTTGTGTAGTAGATTAATTGCACAGAGATGGGAAGCATTGCTTCCAGCATAGGTTGCCTCTGCAATGTTCACGTCCGTTGTTACCTGTGTGCCTGTAGATCATGGGCACTCTCAAACTTTCTCTCGGGGGCCAAATTTACAGTGTGGTTTGTGGCCGAGGGCCGCACCGGTGGGGGCGGGGTCAGTGGGGGAGGGGGCGGGGCTAGAGCAAAAAAAAATAACTATGACCATGAGGTTGAACACAGGCCCCTGCAGCGGACGCCTTCGTCCACTGAGCCACCAGACCCGGCATACACACATCTTTCTCTCTCGATCTATCCCTCCCTCTGTCTCCCTCCCTCTGTCTCCCTCCCTCTGTCTCCCTCCCTCTGTCTCCCTCCCTCTGTCTCCCTCCCTCTGTCTCCCTCCCTCTGTCTCCCTCCCTCCCTCCGTCTCCCTCCCTCCCTCCGTCTCCCTCCCTCCCTCTGTCTCCCTCCCTCCCTCTCTGTCTCCCCTCTCTGTCTCCCCCTCTCTGTCTCCCCCTCTCTGTCTCCCCCTCTCTGTCTCTCCCCCTCTGTCTCCCTCTCTCTGTCTCTGTCTCCCTCTCTCTGTCTCTGTCTCCCTCTCTCTGTCTCTGTCTCCCTCTCTCTGTCTCTGTCTCCCTCTCTCTGTCTCTGTCTCCCTCTCTCTGACTCTGTCTCCCTCTCTCTGTCTCCCTCTCCCTGTCACGTCACCCCGCGTGTGTGTCAGCCCGGGCTGAGACAGCTTCCCGGGCGCACACACAGCCGCACCCGAGTACTTCACAGCCTCAGGTCTTTAAAAGACCATTCACTTGTTAATGAGGCTTTGTTGTAGCTTCACCTCTTCTTAGCGCCCCTGCATGGAGATGCAGGGCGCTAAAAGAGGTGAAATACAACAAAGCCTCATTAACATGTGAATGGTTTTTAAAGAATCGCCTGCCCCCATAGAGCGCTGCTGCAACCGGCGGTGTTTGCTGGCACTTAAAAAAAAAAAAAAAAGAAGAAAAACACAGGTAGGATATCTGCAAGGTCCGCGGGCCGCCAAGGAAGGCTTGCCGGGCCGCCGCCGGCCCGCGGGCCGTACTATGAGTACCCGTGCTGTAGATCTTTCTCGTACCTCAGCAGCAGCCGGAAGCGTCTGTGAGATCTCAATGAATGCTGACAGGATAGGGAGCCTCTGGGGACAACACAGAGCATGGGCCGTTATCGGTTCCAGCAGAGTATCGACATCCGTTGGCGCATCCGATGGAAATGTTAGACAGGTGTCCAACACGCATTCTACACCGCATAGCGGGCATCGTAGAACAGGTAAGATGCAATCTTGCCAGATTGGTCTGAATGACAGGAACCAAGTTGTATTAAGGTCCCGTAGACGAGTCATGCCAAAAAGCTTTACTATTTGCTCACTGCACTTTCGTTCAAGGAGAGCTTTCTCCATTTCGCTCGGAGTGATGTCGGCGAATAGGCTGGCCATTGCGCAATAGCAGGAAGAGAAATAGAATTCCGGCAACAAGTGCTAGAATTAATGGTATGCCACCAAACACCGAATGTGCAAAGTTCGGGATGATTCCGAGTATTGCCTGGAAAGGTGCTAATACATGTACAATTCCTGTTGTATCAGACATGTTGAAGATACGTGATATCATTTCCACGAAATGTATAGGGCAGTTTGTACGTATTAAAGTCTGTATCTCAGCCGAAGTCCTTGCTACTTGTAGATCATAGGTTTCTTTGGCCGAGGTCAAAGGCACTGTTTGCTGTAAAAGCATGGCTTTCATTCTGCTTAGAGTATCAAATCTTATAAAAGAGACGTTCAGCGAAGGCCATAGAGGCGACTCCCTGACTGTGTCTATTGGGGGAAACAATACTTGCATACAGCAAGTGACCCTGGAGTTGACCGTTACTAGATATGGGATGCCTGGCAGCATTCCGCAGCAGCTCTGATCGTTCAACATGAGGTAACTCCCATTAGAAAGTTGTCCAAACGTTGGATTAATCACAGCAGCTGGAGTACCCTGCTGATGGCAAGACAAATTTTCCACTGAACCATTACAAGCCCTGTGCAAGCAAATGTCTTGACATATAAGTGAACCACTCAGTGCAAGTTTACAGTTTGAACCGCTCAAAAACACTTCACGATCCCCACTCCAACATCTATATGTATACTGTAAATCCCAAGATGTCTTAATGTATTCCTTACCCAACCTTTCATATTTGCCTGCTTGCATTTGTCTGAGGCAATACTGAAACTGAAAAGTACTCGCAGGTAATGTTATTTTGCCATGAATAAGCCATTCTGTAGCTGGTTTTTCTGCCACAGTGAATGGTAACTTCTCCAGTTTTTCAATGCTCAGCACTGTATACTTTGCTCCTCTTTGTGCCATTTCGATCTGTTTATCAGTTAGATTGTATTCTGAAAACAGAGCCGTTGTGTTGATGAAACGCCAAGGGCACATAGCCCGCTCGCATTGATTGCAGCGTCCAGCTTAATAACATAATAGAACGTAATTGAGATTGGCCCTGTTACAACATCGTCAAATCTTGTTCTAGTATGTCGATAGCAGAGGATACAATGCCGTCCAGTGAATATATTCTGGAGGACAAAGTTGTTAACCCATTGTCGACCACAGAGAGTGTTTTCTCTAAATTAATACGTATTCGTTCTGCGGCCTCTATCTGTGATACCTTCCAAGCTTCATTATAAGCAGCATAAATGCCGGCATACATGAAACGTTTTTGACGCGGTTTTCTTGGTCCAAGCAAGAAATCCCTAAGGTCTGCGTCCTTTTTAAGTAAGGTTAAGTGTTGTTTCACATCCTGTAGTGTAGACTTATGCAGCCAATCGAGGCATAATTTTCCTACACTGTATGTTGTTACTACCCCCGGATGTTGTCTTTGGACGTATCTTGGGTCTGGCCTATGAATAGTAAAGCCCTGAGTTTTATTCAGGAATCTTTCCTGACAGTTATTCGTGTCTGTGGGCCAGATCAACCATTTTTTCCAAGTCAGGATTAGATCTGTTGAGTTGTAGTATATTGTCAACTGTCACCACTGCCTTTGTATTATTTTCACTGGCAGGTGTTGGTACAGAAGGTGTGTTCATCTCTTTTATCTTGGCTAATCCAAGACAAGATGTTTGTTGGATAGTTTCATTCAAAAACATTATTTGTTCTGGGATGATGCAGGCTCTAAATAAAGCTTCTATCCCCTGCACTTGCCAATCTTTAGTACCCCACACAGTTTTTGTGTCAATTGTGTCTTTCCAAAAGTCGAAACCCTGTCTAGACAGTTGGGCATTAAAAAATGCAGAATAAATCTGTTTTGTATTTGTTAACATAATTTTCATCCCTGTCTTGTTTACATTTTTATAGTAAAACATTTCTGGTTCAGATGTATTGTATCCTGAAAAATATGGAAACTTATTAGCAAATGTTTTTGAACTACCTTTAGGTGGTGTAGGACAATGTTCCCATTGGTTAAACATAAACACATTTCTTGGATATGCAGATTTATGCAAATAATGATGACCATAGTGGTTATAACAATACATTTGTTCATAGTCTGATGAACCCTCTAAATATTCATGTTTAGAAAATGCAGCAGATTTTTCTAGGTCAAACATTATGTCAGTCACAGTCTCAAAGTCCCAATCATCAGAATAGGTACTGGACGTAATTAGATCACTTAGTGAAATTTTAAACAAATGTGGAATGTTCAATTGTTCATTCGGGCCGAAGATATCATAATCTGTTTTGTCCCACACTATACCATCAAGTATAGGAACAGCTGTGATGTTCACTGATGATAAGTCTCTTGCTTCACGATGGGAAGATTTATGAGGTTTCAAAAGTACGTTTACGTCTTTTCCTTCAGTGTTCACATGGATGTATCTGCCACTTATAAGCACGCTTACAGTTGTTACCAAAGCTAGCCAGAGCAGGAAAACAAAAAGTCCAGATGTAATCCAGAGTTCAATCCATGGCGAAACCAAATAAGTCTTTTTCACAAATTGAAGAAAGTCTTGTACTTGCTGCTTGAATTTCAATGACACTGGCGTCGTTTCAGGTTCACTCGGATCTTCTGAGAACGTATCAAAGTTAATGAAATAGCCAGAAGCAGTTCTGTCAATTGTTGGAATTGCATCAGGATTTGTAGAAATCACTGGAACCAGTTGATCACGTGCTACGTTGGTGTAGACAGGTGTATTTGGACGAACTGTTACTTGGTGTTCAAGAGGGATGAGTTCCATAGCGTTGTTGCATAGTCCTCCGTCTGTTACAGCTGAATTCTCGATTGTTATCAGTCTTTCAGTCTGAACCTCTTGGATAGTAGCGAGAGGAGTGTGTCTGCTACTAGGTCGGAGTCCACGAGGCCTACTATTTAGTATTGGCCACATACTGTGGTTTGATCAGGTCGATGGACACAAATCTTTTCTCCTTTCTTCCAGCAAGGGGCGGCAGAAGTACTGTTCTTGTTCCTTGAACTGCTAGGACAGGTACTGGTTGTCTGTAAGAAGGTCCAAATTCCTTCTTGACCGCAATTTTTCTCTGACTAGATCCCCAACTTTTGGAATCCAGACAGGCCTTGCTGGGACAGCCGGTTGATCCCCAGTGGTGGTTGACTGTAGGAATACGTTGCTTTGTTTCGTTCTTAATTTGTTTAAGTCCTGTAAAACAGCCAAACGATCTTTGATATCAAATGGTTTATTTTCCACCACTGTGCCTACGTGTTCTAGGTCTGGTACCCACATTCTTGTCCCAAATAGGATCTCATATGGAGTGACCCCCCTAGAGAACTTCTTGGCAGATTGTTCATTGCGCGCTGTACGCCACTAAGGTGTTTGACCCACCCATCACCCGAACCTAATACCCTAGCTGTTATAGACTGCTTTATGTCCCGGTTTTTCCTTTCCACAACCGAATTTCCCTCAGGATGGAATGGAGAGGAGTACCGCAATGCAACGCCCAGACTGGCCATGGCTTCTTTGTAAGCCCTAGAGCTAAACGCAGGACCCTGGTCAGAATGTAGCGTGCCTATTGCGTATGTGCCGATAAAGACTCGCAAATCTTTTATAACAGTTCGAGCGTCAGCCGAGCGCTGAGGCCATAACCATAGGAACCTAGATTCAGTATTTGCGGGAATGCCTTTGTCCAGTAGGACGCAGGCGCGTAGATAGTCGAATGCTGTCTAACAGTGGTGTCTGTACTGGGCTGCCGCATTCGCAGCATGGTGTCTGGTGGCTCTCTCGCTGTAATTTACAGTCTAAGCAGTTGTTGATGAATATGTGAATTTCTGTATTCATCCCAGGCCACCAGTACATCTCTTTTAAAGTCAAGATAGTTTTAGAGATCCCTTGATGTGACAGACCCTCCCCCAAATGCGTTTCATAAATCAAGGCTGCTCTACGTTCCATGTTTGGTATTACCCTATCCCCCACTCCAGGGATTCGAGCAAAAGGAACGTTGTTCGCATCAATTACATAAGAGTACTTGAGTGGAAACTTTTTTGGTAACGCTGCACTGCTGCCTTTGCTTGATGCATTGACAGCCAACATTATCTCACCGTCTATTTTTGTTTTTGAACGAGTGATCGCAGCTACGGAAGCCGTTTGCACAGCCCCCTTTGCGGCTTCGTCAGCCAATGAATTCCCTGCAACGTGAACGCCATCACGTTGATGACTCAGTGTGTGTATCACGTGAGCCTTTGGTAGTTCGTTTTTCAACTGAACTACTTGTTCCCAAAGCAATTTGTGCTTTATTGTGCCACCTTTCGCATCTTTGAAACCATTTTCAAGCCAGTTTTGTATATATTCATTATACGACTGAACACAGTAAAACGAATCGTACACTATTAGTGTGGGGAATTCTCGATCTGTACTTTCAAGTGCCAGTTTGAATGCTTGTAGTTCAGCTCGCTGAGCTGTACAATCTCCTAGAGATTGTGTTTTTGTGACCATAGGTCTGAAGATGCCATCTCGCATGCGACCTTTAACGATTGCACACGCTGCACTGTAAGCTTGCTTACCCCCTATTGCGGGTTGTGCGGATCCTTCAGTGTAAATTATAAATTCGTACTGATAGAGAGGCAGAATTTCAGTAGGCAGAGGACATTCTTGTTCATATTGTAGGAATGCTTGTGTTTTTAAATCTGGATCAAAAACATATTCAACATCTGTTGCAGCAAGAGAATTAACCCATTGTATCCATCTTGGATGTAATGCTTTAGCATTTGGAATGCTTGCTTTTGTGACCGCTTCTAAAGCCGGTACTGGGGTTACGACAATAATGCGTTTCCCTTGGGCTAAGGCTCTTTCTTTTGCTACAGCGGTTTGAACTGCTGTCAGAATTTTTCAGTAGAACTGAAGCGCATTTCCGCTTGTGTGTACAAATGGGATTTGTATGCGATTGGTATTTTCTCACCCTCATTGAAGGTTAAGTATGTGAATCCACATTGACCTGAAATTATTCGGATCACCAAATTTCGTTGACTTACACGTGTTTGTAAGTGATTTGTTGCTAACATGTTAGCCTGGAGTGAACGCAAAATTTCTGTGTGTTCCTGTGTCCAGTTTTTGATTGAAAAATCAGGTTTGATTAATGCGTAGAGAGGTTTAACCCTTTCTGCATAATTTAGAATGTATGTTCTTCCAAAATTTAGGAAACCCAGGATGGATTGTAAGTTTTTTAGCGTTTTTGGAGGTTGGAGCAGCGCACACTTTTCTAAAAAGTTAGCTGCCAAGCTCTTGCCTTCACCTGAAAGCTCATATCCTAGAAATAGGACATTGAGATGGGCAATTCTGGACTTTTTAAAGTTGAACTTGTAGCCCTCAGAGGCGAAACCCAGTATAATGGTGCTCACCCTGTTCAAGTGTTATTCCAGGTCATCGTCTGTCAGATATATGTCATCGACGTAGGACAATGCCTCATTGTCATAAATTTGTAGTAACTCCGTTACCCTCACTGAGAATAAACCTGGGCTATTTTTGAACCCTTGTGGGAGTCGACAAAAGTGACGCTGGGTCCCCATTATGGAGAATGCTGTTAAGTACCTGCTTTCAGGTGCTATGTTTTGACAAAAGAAACCATTTGAGATGTCTAATGTGGTTTTATATTTTTTACACACAATGTTATTCATTAATGCTGTGCTATGTGCATTTTGCACTGCAAAAGTTTTAGAACAAGTGTTTAGGTGTCTGTAATCCAAAACTAGACGATATGTATTGTCTGGTTTGGAGACAGGAAACAAAGGATTGTTCATTGAGGAGGTGCATGTTTCAATCACCCCTTGGTATTCAAGTTGATCTAAGATCTCCCTGACCTGTTTTTTAGCTTCTTGCTTTATAGGGTACTGCCTTTGTGCAGTTGGTTCATGTTTCAGATGTATTTTATGGTGAGGTGAGTCCTCATCCCATCCTACATGATTTTTATATAATGCTGGGGCCTGGGCTACTGCCCATTTCCTGGCATATGTATATTTTAGATGTATAGGAATATGGTTGGAGAAGGCAGGCATAATAATGTCCTCGCCATGTGGGCACTCCCTGACAAATTGTGGTGGCCAGTCCTTTTCTGCTAGAAGTATGTCATAGCCTCTTGATAGTCTTTCCCAAAAAAGTGCTTTCACCTGTCTAGGTTTGTCTCCCTCCATCCGGAGTGTTATGTCATATAACTTTTGTGGAGTACTAACCCTGGTGTCTACAGTCTCTACTGTGATGTACTCATTCAAGTCCACTATCTCCAGAAGTTCCTTCACGGTCTGGCGAACTATTGTGACTTCTGCTGCACTGTCCAGCATGGTCTGAGCCCATTCTCCGTTCTTGAGTTGTGTTCTCAGTATTCTCGGCATGTCTGATCTTCAGACCTGCTACCTTCTTTTGGAGAATTGAGGTTTTGTTTTATTTTTTGAAGCGTGTTTGTCGTCTTTCGATTTCACGCGTGCTTCTTTGTGTTCTGATCGTCCTCTTCTTTCCGAAGTCTGTGATGAGATCTGAAAGGGACGAGAGGAACGTGTATCAGTATCTTGATACCTATCAGGTTTTTCAAATTATCCCTATTCCTGAGGTTATACCTCCTTTCAGAGGGCTCCTTTTGAGGAGACCAACCTCGAGATTGAGAACGTTTCTCGTTTGATTTTTGTTTAGTAGACTCCCACTTCTTTTTAGAAGATGTAGGAGTTTGTTTTATTGAGTCCTTCTCAGGACTTTCAGATAGTTTCGGCTTCAGTGGTCTTCCACCCAAACTATCTCTGCCTAATTCTGCATAAGATTGTTCTATAATTCTGGGTAGCTCAGTTTGATGTTCTGTAACATCGAATTCCCTCAATTTTTGGCGGATCGCCACTGATGCTGCCTCCCCTTTAATATTAGATAATATTATTGTTGAGACCTGGTCGAAATTTTTCAGTAATTTCATACCTAAATTTAGAGCAGGCTCTGCCCCGTATTCATTTTGAATTTGTTTTAGGACATCAGGTATTACCGCAATTGATGGAATACCATGTGTTTTAGTATAGATGGCAGCAAAGACTGAGCCCCAAGTGGTGCAGTCTTCCAGTTGTGGTGTGATCCCCATCGGTAAACTGATTGTTAGGATTCTGTGTTTCTCATGCGGGCTAGTATTTGGAAATACTGCTTCGATTTGAGTAATTTTTTGAGCTATCCAAAATGGAATTTGCTCACGTTTTGTGGGCATTTTACCCATGACTGCGTATAGAGTCTGTGGTGTAATTTTTAGTGTATTCCCCTGTTGGGGAGTTGGATTTGGATATGTCAATGGTGGTCGGACTGTAAAAGTCCGCATGACATATTGGACCAATTGTCTGTAAATTTTTATTAACTCTGTGAGTTGAGTACGTAACTCCTCATCTGACATCTCTTCAATGTCTGGATGAGGTGTGTAGCCGGCTAAAATCGGCCATGTTGCTCCTGGTCTACCTAGTGGACCGAGCCTGGTAATGTTTTTGTGATGTTTTAGGGCGCCTTTAAACCAGAGCTGATGCTCTTGGTATGTTAATGGAATTTCTATATCCTCGAAAGGACTGTATTCCTCTGGTGGTTCATCTTCTTTGTAGAAGTGAAACATGTGTGTTACTGAATTGGATTCAGGAAATATTACCCATGAATAGAATACCTCTGTCTGAAAGGATTCATGTGCCTCTATCACGAAAACTGCTCTACCGCCTCTTGGTGGTAGGCCATGTTTTATAAGTTTTAGAGTGATGGCTCTTCTTAAGTTTTGAGGGATGTCTATAACACCCTCCTCGGTTTCATTTAAACCGGTAAAGTTAAAAACTGCTGCTAAGGCTGGATCAGCCGCAGTTACACCGTCTCCGGCGTCTTCAGTCATTTTGTTTTTTGAAAAATGTAGAAACAAGTTTCAAGGAAACCAAGATAAGGTGCACAATATTTTGGAACACTGTATCCTTCAACGTTGAGCAAACCAAACAGCTAATATATAGGGTGCTTCCCTATGTAGCCTTGGTGGATACTTAACCCTGCCCACTCCAGACGTCTTTTGGAGTATATGGGTAGGGGTCTTGAGAAGAAAAAGCACGGCTGAGTTACTCAGTATCTAACGTTGAATTACTGCCTAACCAAACCGTTGGGCGCCATGTAGTGTAGCTCCTATTTCCCTAATAGGCTCTGCGCATTGGAATAATATATCCTATAGGTTTGACATAGGACTAAGGTCGGTATGTCCCTATCGAGTATATTAAACTTAATTACTTGTGCCAGCTAGCTCAGAGGCCACTAGAAACTCCTTGACAACAAGAAGGGAGTAGTTTCTGGCAGCCGCAAAACATGACCACTGTGTTTCCCTTTAGAATCAGAACGTGTCCCAGAGTCGTGGAAACAATAGATAACTATTTCACTCAGCTCAGTCGTGCATGCTTAGTTTTCTCCAAGTTACACAGAAAGAAATAGACGGGCGTTTCAATAAAGGATTTATTGAACAGTCTTGTTTCTGGTGTAAATAAAATGTGCTGTTACGATCACAAGACAGTATGCGAGATAAATAATGTACAGGGTGAGCAGTAGAAATAAATAATACTGCGATAGCATTATCTTTTAGTACATATGCTGTTACATAAATAACACAGACTAAAAATGCGAGTACTTCTACGATGCGTTGCTAAGCTAATTCTACCCCAATGTACCTAACCTGACCTAGGTGTAGGAAGAGGGAAGAAGTAGGTGAAGTATTCCTTACTATGGTATACTAAGAGTATGTTAAGTCTAGTATGCCTAGTATGCCTAGAGTCCCTCTAGGTTCTAGTCAGCTCCATACCTGAAGAATGAGAGAGGTAGGAATCTCTTTGCCAGACTCGAACTCCAACACCCCGCAAGGGAAGTCAGATCGCTGGAAGCTGGGCTCTCTGCGTGCAGGGAATGGCAGCGTCTTCTCAGTGCGTCAGGCCGGGAAACAGGCTCCTCTGAAGTCGAGGTCTCCTCTGGTTTACAGGGGCTAGGGAAGGTATATTTATACCTGAGACCACCTAAGAATGTTAGTATTGACGTGAGTTGGACAGCGAAAGACGTCATGAATGAACCCCCTAAGGAATAATGGTTCATGCATAATATATGAGTCCTTGAAGAAATCAACAGTCCTGGACTAGGGAAACTCCCGCAGCCTTAAGGGTCTGTTCTTCATGAACTCGTTGTGACGTTAGGGTGGACGGATGTCAGAGACCGTGCCTGTATTTGGAGTGCATGGTTTAATGCCTAAATAAGGGCTGGGATTTTATGCCTATATAAGGGCAGGGCGAATTGTGCCTATGTAAGGACATGATACTGGAAAGCCCGTTTATGGATACCCTAAGAGAAATACAACCTTATAGTATATGATTCTCTACCAATGTGCTGTTTCAGAATCTGGTATCACTTGGCACGGATTGGGTTTTTGCCCACAGTACATAGGCACCCCGCTCCTGGTCTCTGCGAGTTGCATTCTTATGGAAACCCATTCCAAGGTGGCTGGTGATTTTTTTTTTTTTTTTGGTCGAAAGATTTATTTCAGGCAAGGGCAGTGCAAGTCAGAAACATTATGTCCCCTAGGTTTCTCCGGACGGTTGTGGTGGCTGGTGGATGCTGCAGAGCGGTGTGGAATGGATTCCGGTACTGATTCAAGTCTGAAGGGATACAGGAAGGGCGGGGGGAGGAACATGGTGCTGGGTGCAGAGATGAGACCGTTCTAAAGCTCACAGGAGTAAGATTTGAAGGTCGGCACCTAAAGTTATTCTGATAGAAAAAGGATGGAGCCAAGGGGTGGAACTCTGTAAAGAGGCTTCACGATGCACCAAACCTTTATTGGCAGCCCTAAGTGGTGTGCATCCGTCGTCTAGACCAGGGGTCTCCAACCTTTTCTGGAAGAAGAGCTACTTATGCTTAAAGAAGAGGATCCTGAGCTGCTAATATTGTTAGTGTTCTAACAGAGACCACATCAAACTAGATTAAATTAGTGGATGCCACAATCTGAAAGAAACACGTAGTGATAGATTCCTTACCTTAGAATATCCCCAGGCGTCAGTCTGGATCCGGAAAGTTTTCGTCAGCAGTACCCCTGCGCGTCGGAAGGTGGCGTCGTGCGGCTCCGCGTCAGTCGTAGGCGTCGTGATCGCCGGGATGATGTCGTGGCAGCTACTTAGACGCCGCCCTCGCGCGCTGACATCCGTTCTTTCTTTTTCTGTGCCAGCAAGCGCAGATTCGGTGAGAGCGGTACCCCCAGTCATTTTTTGACTGAGTTTTTGGAGATTTTTGTCTCACCTTTTTTGAGTTGTTTCGACTCCTGGTGCAGTCGGGGATGCCCGGATTTAAATCTTGCGAGGACTGTCATCGCATGATGTCGGTGACGGACCCGCACCGCGTGTGTCTCTTCTGCCTGAGGCGCGACCACGACCCCAAGTCGTGCCCCGACTGCCGGGCCATGGCGCCGAAGACTTTGCGGGAGCGGTCCCGAAAGCTGCTTGAAGCCCAGCAGTCGGCTCCGTGCCGTCAGTGGTCGGGGTCCAGAGGGAGGTCGAGGGACCGGTCGCGGAGCCGCCCACATCGGAAGTCGCCCGAATCGAAGTCTTCGCACTCAGGGTCAGGTAAGGCGAACCACAAAAAGAAGTCTAAGAAATGTCCTCGTTCTTCGACTTCTCGCCGGTTGCGCGACTCGGCTGAGGGAGTGGGTGATGCCACCCCCGCGGCTCCGGCGGAGCCTACGCAGTCCTCGGTGACCTACCCGCCTTTCCCGGGTTCATCGGCGACTCCGGCTCAGTTACAGGAATTCCTGTCCGCTATGGCTCACCTATTTGGGCCGTCTGGCCCCTCCGGTGCGTCTTCGGGCCCCGCGGGCCCGACTGGGAGTCCTCGCCCTTTGACGCCGGTGGTTCCGGCCCCGGCGTCGCCGTCGGCTCCGGCCTTGGCGCCGCAGGACTCCCATGGATTCCGTCATGGATCCAGGTCGACGCCGGTTGACCTAGTCACACTTCCACCGACCCCACCGGCACCACGTTGGACGTTGCGCGCCGGACGACTCTTCCCCGGTTTCTGCCCCGACATGGATACGGTGCCGGAACTGTGATGACCGACGCCGATTCCGACGCCGTTTGGGAATCTGTTTCCCTATATCCATCCTCCTCCTTTTCGGCCTGTACAACAGCAGGAGGAGGAAGGGGAGGACTGGGAGGGGTCTGAAGACCCTCTCACAGCTCAATGTGAGTATGACCCGGACTGGGCTGAGGAGCTGGGGGACGCCAGTGGTCTGGACACCTCTCCAGACCTTGGCATGATGTCTCCTCCTACCGTGGCTACGGAGGAGGGCGCTAGTATTTCTGTGGTGTTGCGTAGGGCTGCTGAGGCAGTCCACCTTCAGCTCCTTACTGTGGCCGTCAGGACTAACCTCCTGACAGAAGTGCTTCAACCAGCAGTTTCCTCTGCGGAGCCGCTGCTGCCCTTTAATGAAGCACTTTCTGACGTTCTTCTGTGCTCCTGGTCCAAGCCCAGCACAGGTGCTCCTGTGGACAGGAACATGGCCCGACGCCATCGCCCGGCCCTGAGCGACCCCCTTTTCCTCTCTCAACACCCCACACCTGAGAGCTTGGTTGTCCAAGCCTCTGCTTCCCCAAGCGCATTCCCTTCCGCACCCCCGGATAGGGAATCCAAGAGGCTGGAACAGTACGGAAAGAAGATTTTTTCTTCCGCCAGCCTAGGGCTGCGGTCGGTGAACACAGCATGCCTCTTGGGCCGTTATTCGCACTCCTTGTGGGATACGGTAGCGCAGGTGCTGCCTAGCTGTCCGGAGGAGGCCCGGACAGCATTCACCCAGGCTGTTGCTGAGGGGAGAGATGCAGCCAAGTTCACAATCCGTTGTGGCTTTGACACCGCCAACTCGCTAGGCAGGGCGATTTCCACGACAGTGGCGCTCCGCCGCCACGCCTGGCTGAGGACAACTGGCTTTTCGGGGGATGTCCAAAACACTTTAATGGACATGCCCTTCGATGGCATTCGCCTCTTTGGCAACAAGGCAGACAGTGCTTTGGAGCGCTTTAAGGACTCACGGGCTACGGCTAAGTCCTTGGGCCTTTCGGCCACGCGCCCTCCTCAGCCTTCTGCCTTTCGCTCCTTTCGTGCTCGCGGAAGGGGCAACCCACCACGTTCGCAACAGAGCCACAGGCCGGTGCAACAGTCCACGCGCGGCCGCGGACGTGGGAACCGCTGCGGCGGTTCAGGGGGCCAGCGGCCAGGTCAGTCCACCTCCACCCCCGCCACCACTGCCTCCAAACCTTCCTAGTCCGACCTTTCAGGCCCATCAAACGCCAGTGGGTGGCAGGCTTCGCCATCACCTCCCCCACTGGCGCACCATCACGTCGGACAGGTGGGTTTTGCAAATAGTCCGAAGGGGCTACTCCCTCCCCTTCGAGACTACCCCTCCAGCCATGCCACTTCAGTACCACCGCGTGTCGGGGGATCACTTGGCACTTCTCCAGCAGGAAGTTGCGGCCCTCTTGGCCAAGGTGGCCTGTCGGGAGGAACTGGGAGCACAAGAGACGGAATCCCCTTTTGACGTCAATATCATCGTCAAACAGGTACGGGACGAGGACGGTCCCTTTAAAAAGCTCACACGCTTCCAAGAGGCGGAGCCAGGGAGTATGACATCGCCCTTTTTCAACCTATCGGGACGACGAGAGGCGGAAGAGCCTGGCACGACGGAGAAGGAAGACGCCGAAGAGCTGACCGAGGCAAGCGGACAGGAGGCGACGTCGGTTCGAAGCTGCGCCGGAGCTCGAGGAGGAACCGGAGCGGAGCACGTCGAGGAGCCCCAGCCGTTCGGAGGAAACGTCAGTGAAGTCCGACACGGCGCCATCGCCCGCCACCCCCCAGGAGGAGGGTGGCTGGAAAAGGTACGGGGGCGCATCCTGGGGTTTGTAAAACCACCGGGAGCGAACCGATAGTTAACCGGGAGGTCACTGCTGTCTCCTCTTTGGGTTGCACACTTAGCCCGACGCGGTGGTCCCCTCACAGCCTGTCTTCCCTCCCTTGTCGATTTATAACGGGCTAAACCAGCCAAACTTACCCTTGGTTTCTTTTTGTGTTCTTTTATTTCTGGGAAACGCCTTGAGTACTGAAGGGCCACCCGAAAGATACCAGAGGAGAGCAGGACCTCGCTTCGAGGAGGAGGTGGATCGTGTACGGTGACGTCAAGAGTATCCCTCTTAAACCGGACACTTGAACAATTGTCTTATTTATCGGACCCTTATCTAATAAAGCAACCGTCTTACACCTACCCAGGATCTGCTTATTGCTTACAACGTCCCGTTTCCCCCGGGATCCCAAGTGGGCAGTGACAAAGTGGTGGAGAATGCGGGCACCCCCATCTGACACAAGATGGAGCAACTTATAGCCCAAATGCGAGAAGCCCAAAACAAGTTGGAGTGGGCCACGGAGAAAAACGCCAACCAAGCAGAACTGGACCGGGCTGTGTTCACCTCGGCTATCCAAGTACAGGCCGACAACGTTACCAAATTGGCTGAAGGACAAACACAGCTTCTAGGACAAGGGAGAGCACCTGCCGTACCCGGGACTGTCATACCCCTACAAAAATATGTCCCTGGGGATGACCCTATTTCGTTCTTTTTGAATTTCGAGCGGGCCGCAAGGGCTAGTGGTTGGCCAGGGGAGCGATGGCCTTTCTATCTAGCCCCCCTTCTAACGGGCGAAGCCCAGGCCGCCTATCAGATCGCCAACTGTGATGGGACGGCCGCTTATGGTCACGTAAAACAATTTATCCTTGATCGCCTTGGGAGAGACGACGAAGCCCACAGCCTTCGGTTCGACAGGAGAGAGGCGCGACTGGTGACACACCCAAGACCCTTTTCTACAAGATCAAGGACGCTGCAGACAGGTGGCTGAAACCACTGGACTCTACTCGGGAAGCTATAATGGAGAAAATTTACCTGGACCAGTTTTTAGAAGCACTCCCTTACGGGATCCAAAGGTGGCTACGCCAGCATGCAGGCTTGACTCTGGAGCATGCGGTCGAAATGGCCACCTCGTATGCTAGAGCCCCAAGTAGAGGCGGCCCTAAAGAACCCGAGAAGAGCCAAAAACTTGTCCATGGAGGAAGACCGGAGAGAAAACCAGCTAAACCATTCTACGAGCCTCACAAGCCTCGCGCAGCGCGTACTGATACGGTTCCCTCTACTGGGCCTCAATGTTATGAGTGTGGGGAGTGGGGCCACATCGCTAAATTCTGTAGGAGACGGAAGGAAAGAGCAGAAGAAGAACCCATGGATGTCAGCTACCAACCACACTCCATTCTCTTTGCCCAGGAAACCGGCCCAGTATATTATGTGAGTTTACTGCTGGATACTCGTCCCATAACAGCCCTCTTAGACTCTGGTTGCAAACACTCAGTTGTGTGTGAGGAGCTTGTACCTCCCTCTTCTTTTCTACCAGGGAAGCGTGTGTGTATCAGATGCGTGCATGGAGATGTAAAGGAGTACCCTATAGCCAGAGTCAGTCTCCGGGACCAGAATGGATTGGACATTGTCGTTGAAGTAGGGGTCTTACCCCAGCTTCCTGAACCCCTTATCCTTGGCATAGACAATCCCTGGTTCTCTGACTTACTGGGTGAGAAGTTAAAGCGGGATCCCCAGAATACTCTCCTAGCCTCCGAGCCCTGGGACATAGACACCCATTTTAGAACAGCCCAATTGAATGACAGCAGTCTCAGCAATGCCTGGCAGAGTGCCCGGGACTCACTTCTCCAACCCCATAGGGTGTACCCCTGTTTTATTGAGAATAAGGGGCTGTTGTATAGGCTGGGTAAGGATGGGGACGACCCTCAACTACTGGTCCCCGCGGCTTTCAGGGACCAGGTTCTTTTTTTTTTTGCCCATGCACACCTTCTGGCGGGTCATTGTGGAGTAGAAAAGACCTCCCAGTCCATACTTCGTAGCTTCTTCTGGCCAGGCGTTCACGCACAAGTAAAGAAGTACTGTCAGGAGTGCAGCATATGTCAGAAGAAGAACCCTCATGTTCCTCCAAAAGCCCCCCCATGTCCTTTACCTATAATAGCTCAACCGTTCGATAGGGTGGGTATGGACATTATAGGCCCTCTCCCTAGGTCCAGTAAGGGTTACCAGTACGTACTTGTAATAGTTGACTATTCCGCCAGATACCCTGAAGCCTTACCCTTACATAGTGCAAACACCACCACCATAGCACAGAGGCTAATAGAGGTGTTCTCTAGGATGGGGTTTCCCAGAGACATAATAACAGACCAGGGAACCCCCTTCGTTTCACGATTTAATGAAACAGGTCTGCAAACAATTAGGCATCAGACATATAAAAACATCTGTATACCATCCCCAGACCGATGGTCTGGTGGAGAGGTATAACGGCAACCTCAAGTTTGACCCTAAAGAAACTCCTCACGGGAGACGGGAAGAATTGGGATCAACTTCTTCCCTTAGTCCTGTTTGTCCTCAGAAGCCAAGTCCAGAGTAGCCTGGGCACCTCTCCTTTTGAACTACTGTTCGGAAGGAAGCCACGGACTCTTCTGGAGATCACTAAAGAGAGCTGGGAAACAGATAGTGCACACGAAGCTCAGGCTCTACTCTAATACGCCAACCAGGTCAAAAGTCTCCTCCACAAGCTGAGAACGCTCGCACATGCCTCATTGGAGAAGGCACAGGAAAGACAAAAACAAACATATGATAAAGGAAAAAAATTAAGGGAGCTGAAGGTCGGGGACTGGACTTTGATACTGCTTCCTTCGTCTACCCACAAACTACGGAAGGAGTTGCAGGGCCCCTTTCCTGTCGTACGAAAAATTGGTAAAACCACGTATCTGCTACAACTCGGCCCAAACAAAACACAAATGTACCACATAAATCTTCTAAAGAAGTGGTTAGGAGCCCCTCCGAAAAAAACGCACACTGTCTCCACCGTGGACACCGGTTCTTCCACTGTCGAGTCCACCATTATCAATGAAGAGTTAGCTCCTGACCGCGCTATCGACATTCGGGCCCTGCTTGGCTCCTTTCGGGATGTGTTTTCCGACCAACTGGGAAGGACCCATCTTGCGGTACACTCTATCCCTACTCAAGAAGGTGTCACCATTAAACAACGTCCATATCGTGTGCCCGAGGCTAGACGACTGGCCCTACGGAAAGAGGTAAAGCAAATGCTGGAATCCGGGATAATCGTCCCCTCTAATAGTAATTGGTGTTCACCTATTGTGCTAGTACCGAAACCGGATGGCAGCATCCGATTTTGCATCGATTTTAGGGCAGTGAACCGCATCTCCAAACTGGATGGGTACCCCCTTCCCAGGGTGGACGAGCTGATAGAACGCCTTGGGGAGGCCCGGTACATCTCTACCATCGACCTCACCAAAGGTTATTGGCAGATTCCTCTGGACCCCAGGGATCAGGAGAAAACAGCTTTTTCTACCCCTGATGGTCTCTTCCATTTTACTGTCCTGCCCTTTGGCTTACACGGGGCACCAGCCAGCTTTCAGAGGCTGATGGACGCACTCCTGGCAGGGCATACCGGTTATTCTTCGGCTTACCTGGATGATATAGTGGTGTTCAGTAAGACATGGGAGGAACACCAGGGACACCTAACGGCCATATTACAAGAGCTCCGTTCTGCACGGTTGCATATCAATGCAAAAAAATCGCGCTTCGCATACCAGAAGGTTAAATACCTTGGCTAAGTACTTGGGGAAGTTTTGATAGAACCACAAACCGAGAAGGTCAGAGCCATCCAAGAAACAGGTTTTCCTACCTCTAGACGGGATCTCCGGGCCTTTTTGGGGTTGGTAGGTTACTACAGACGATTCATTTCCCAGTTCGCAAACATAGCGGCCCCTCTCACTGATTTATTAAAGAAATCTGTCACCTCCTCCCGGTTACTCTCCCCTACTGTACAGGAGCTAGAAGCATTCAACACCCTAAAAACCGCCCTGACCTCCTCACCGGTCCTGCAGACTCCAGACTTCCAAAAACCTTTCATTCTCCAGACAGACTCCTCCGGGGTGGGCATAGGTGCTGTCCTCTCACAGCTAGATAACGAGGGATTAGAAAGACCTGTCCTTTATGTAAGCCGCAAGCTTTTTCCCCGTGAACGGATCTATCCCACCATTGAAAAGGAATGTCTGGCGGTGAAGTGGGGAATTGATAAGTTGAGGTATTACCTTGAAGGCAGGCCCTTTATCTTATATACTGACCATGCCCCTCTAACCTGGCTACAGAGAAATAAGGGCTGTAACGATCGTGTACTACGGTGGTTCTTATCCCTACAGCCTTTCCAATTTGAGGTCCTTCATCGTAAAGGAGCTGACCAGGGCAATGCCGATTTTCTGTCCCGATATCCTCTTAACCCCGATCGGGAAAATCCTGGGGGAAGGGTGTGTCGGGAGGAACTGGGAGCACAAGAGATGGAATCCCCTTTTGACGTCAATATCATCGTCAAACAGGTACGGGACGAGGACGGTCCCTTTAAAAAGCTCACACGCTTCCAAGAGGGGGAGCCAGAGAGTATGACATCGCCCTTTTTCAACCTATCGGGACGACGAGAGGCGGAAGAGCCTGGCACGACGGAGAAGGAAGACGCCGAAGAGCTGACCGAGGCAAGCGGACCGGAGGCGACGTCGGTTCGAAGCTGCGCCGGAGCTCGAGGAGGAACCGGAGCGGAGCACGTCGAGGAGCCCCAGCCGTTCGGAGGAAACGTCGGTGAAGTCCGACACGGCGCCATCGCCCGCCACCCCCCAGGAGGAGGGTGGCTGGAAAAGGTACGGGGGTGCATCCTGGGGTTTGTAAAACCACCGGGAGCGAACCGATAGTTAACCGGGAGGTCACTGCTGTCTCCTCTTTGGGTTGCACACTTAGCCCGACGCGGTGGTCCCCTCACAGCCTGTCTTCCCTCCCTTGTCGATTATAACGGGCTAAACCAGCCAAACTTACCCTTGGTTTCTTTTTGTGTTCTTTTATTTCTGGGAAACGCCTCGAGTACTGAAGGGCCACCCGAAAGATACCGGAGGAGAGCAGGAGCTCGCTTCGAGGAGGAGGTGGATCGTGTACGGTGACGTCAAGAGTATCCCTCTTAAACCGGACACTTGAACAATTGTCTTATTTATCGGACCCTTATCTAATAAAGCAACCGTCTTACACCTACCCAGGATCGGCTTATTGCTAACTACGTCCCGTTTCCCCCGGGATCCCAAGTGGGCAGTGACCGGGCCATAGAGTGCGTTCCGACGCCAGAAGTAGGTCGTGGTTGTTATTCCCACTACTTTCTGATTCCAAAGAAGGGCAAGGGCCTGCGTCCTATCTTGGACCTTCGGGACGTCAATCTCTTCCTCCGGAAAGAGAAGTTCAAGATGCTCACACTTGCTCAGGTCTTGTCTGCCCTAGACCCACAAGACTGGCTGGTAGCGTTGGACTTGCAGGACGCTTACTTTCATATTCCCATCCTGCCGGCCCACCGGCTCTACCTACGGTTCACAGTAGGCCACGAGCATTTTCAGTTCACCGTGCTCCCTTTTGGCCTTACCAGCGCCGCTCGGGTGTTCACAAAAGTGATGGCGGTGGTCGCAGCTCATCTGCGCAGATCAGGGGTTTCAGTCTTCCTCTATCTCGACGACTGGTTGTTGAAGGCTGGCTCGCCCCAGGCAGTCGTCTCCCACCTCCAGACTACGGCCAACCTCCTGCATTTGCTGGGGTTCTCCATCAACGTGCCGAAGTCGCACCTGATTCCCTCTCATAAGCTCCTCTTCATCGGAGCAGTTCTGGACGCAGCACAGTTTCGGGTCTATCCTCCCGAAGAGCGAGTCTGGGATATTCGGGCTATGATTCTAATCTTTCAGCCCTTGTCCTGGGTTTCGGTCAGGATGACCTTGAGGCTGCTGGGCCTCATGGCCTCCTGCATCCTGCTGATCATTCATGCCAGATGGCATATGCGGCCTCTGCAGTGGGACCTGAAGTTCCAGTGGGCGCAGCATCAAGGGAATCTGTCCGGTTACGTCCAGATCTCGGAGGGCACTGCAAGACAGTTGCAGTGGTGGCTTACGAACCAGCATTGGGTCAGCAGCAGATCCCTCTCCCTTCCCCACCCGGAGCACACAGTGGTGACGGACGTGTCCCTCCTGGGATGGGGCGGCCACATGGGAGAGGCGGAGATCAGAGGCCTCTGGTCTCCGGCGGAGTCCAAGCTCCATATCAACCTTCTGGAGCTTTGGGCGATCCGACTTGCACTCAAGGCATTCCTCCCCTCTCTCAAGGGGAGAGTGGTGCAGGTGTTCACCGAGAACACCACCGCCATGTGGTACTGCAACAAACAGGGCGGGGTAGGGTCGTGGACCCTATGTCAAGAGGCCCTCCGCCTCTGGACATGGCTGGAACATCAGGGCATATCCCTGGTGGTTCAACACCTGGCAGGTTCCCTGAACGCCAGGGCGGACGAACTCAGCCGCAGGTGCATGATGGATCACGAATGGCGTCTCCACTCGGAGGTGGTGCAAGGTCTCTTTCAACAATGGGGAGAGCCTTGGTTAGATCTATTCGCCACCGAAGAGAACACGCAATGTGAGCAGTTCTGCGCGTTGGAATTTCCAAGGTGGCACTCGCTAGGCGACGCCTTTCGTCGCGAGTGGAGTTGCGGTCTGTTGTACCCCTTTCCGCCTATACCACTTCTGCCCAGAGTGCTGAAGAAGATCAAGCGCGACCGGGCCCAAGTCATTCTTGTGGCTCAGGATTGGGCACGAAGAGTCTGGTATCCCGAGCTGCTCAACATGGCCATCGATCCTCCGATCAGACTGCCTCTTCGGGAGGATCTTCTGTCGCAGCAGGAGGGGACGGTCCTCCACCCGAACCTGTCCAGCCTCCACCTCCTTGCGTGGAGATTGAGCGGCGGCAGTTGACGTCTTGTGACCTGCCTGCCGAAGTCTGTGACGTAATCTTGGCAGCCAGGCGTCCCTCCACTGAGCCGCTATACGCCTGCCGGTGGAACAAATTTGTGGCATGGTGCACAGCAAAGGCTGTGGATCCCCTTTCTGAAGTACTCTTATTACTTCTCTCTTTAGCCCAGCAGGGTTCTGCTCTGGGCACTGTCAAGGGCTATCTGTCAGCCATCTCTGCTTTTCTTCGGCTGCCAGATCAGCCTTCTCTTTTCAAGTCCCCGGTAGTTAACAGTTTCTTAAAAGGCTTAACATATCTTTTTCCTCCAATCCCCTTCGTTATGCCTCAGTGGGACTTGAATCTTGTGCTAACTTATCTAATGTGCGCTCCCTTTGAGCCGCTTCATAGCTGTCCCTTACGGCTCTTAAGACTGCTTTCCTGGTAGCCATCACTTCTGCTAGAAGGGTGAGCGAGCTCCAGGCCCTTTCTTCAAAACCTCCTTTCCTATCTGTTCATCCGGATAAGGTGGTTCTCCGAACCCGTCCATCCTTCCTTCCTAAGGTGGTCACTGCCTTCCACATTGGGCAGACCATTACCTTGCCCACCTTCTTTCCGCATCCTTCGAAGGAGGAAGAGAGGCTCCACCGTCTGGACCCAAAACGTGCGCTCTCCTATCTGGATCGCACGAAACAGTTCCGGGTGGATGATCAACTTTTTGTTGGCTACGTGGGCGCATAGAAGGGTCGGGCCGTACACAAACGCACCATTTCACGATGGGTCGTGTTCTGTATTAAAGCTTGTTACTCTCTAGCTAAAAAAGAGCCTCCAGTAGGGCTATGCGCCCACTGCACCAGGGCGACGGCAGCCACTACTGCCTTGGGAAGAGGAGTTCCTCTAAATGACCTCTGTCAGGCAGCTACGTGGGCATCACTGCACACGTTTACGAAACACTACTGTCTGGACAGCCAAGTGCGGAGAGACAGCTTCTTTGGCCGTTCTGTTCTCCAGGATTTTCTGGTGTGATCTTGGTTCGCAGACCCACCACCGGGATTGGTATTGCTGGTGTATCTATTCTAAGGTAAGGAATCTATAACTAACTTGTTTCTTTCAGATGAACAAGTTACTTACCTTCGGTAACGATATATCTGTAAGAAACATTAGTTAGTTATAGATTCCTTACCGCCCCACCCATCCTCCCCGTTCTGCGAACTGACTTCTAGGGTTAAGGACATCCTTTCAGGGCCCTAGTTTTGTGCGCCAATGGTCAGTGTCTCTGGGCCTTTGTTATTATAGTAGCATCCAATTTAGCCAGAGTAGGTTTATGGATTAGGTAAAATATCAGAAAAGTGTGACCCTGTTTACTAGCAATTTGGGTGATTCTTAAAAATGAAGTATGTGTTTGACCATCTCAATTGAGAAATGCACTTGTATTTGCTAAAATTGATGCATCTTGGCACTCCCCCTCCCCAAGTCATAATTTGCACATTGTCAAGAATAATGGCCTGTGAAATTTTCTGGACATTGAACATATTAACCTATTTGACGCGTGCGCAGTTCGGACGGCCCCCGGCAGTCCGACGCACACGAGCACCGTGACGTTGGACGGCCAGGGGCCGTCCGACGCATGGAAGAGGTTAATTGATTGTATTCTGTTATTACAAGCATGTGTGAAAGTTTTACGTCCTGTTCTTATTAAATGCTCTTTGAACTCGTTAGAGAGCTAGTGATCTGTTAACTTGTTGTAACTGTTATGACTTCATTTGGTGTCTTTATAGTGGTAGGATATCTTTGGAACGTGCTTAGGAAAGTTTTTAGATGTGACTTTAGAAAATTTTATGAATTGTTTACATATATCAACGTATCTGTAAAGCGTAAAGGATGATTTTCTAATAAACTTATTTAAATAAAAAAAATAGGTTCTCTTTTAACCCCTCACAACCCTCATGACATAACGTATATTTGTCATGATAAGGTGTTGACGGGGCACACTCGTGTGTGTGTGTGTGTGTGTGTAAATGGTCTGGTGTGTCTTTATTTTTTCCTTCCCTTTACCCCCTCAGTGGTGGACAATCTCATTTGGATCCTGGTCAGGAGTTTTAGCTGCAATGTCCTTTTTGGCAACAGCAAACTCCTGAACTCTCCAAACAACCCCTGGTTCCTTGTTGGGGCACAGACACATACGTCTGTGCCTCTACGAGGAGCTTAATCCTGTGTGGATTTTTTCTTAGCCTAATAAAAAATCCAAAATGTATCTAGCTCTTTGCTGGTGCACTGAAATACATAATTGAGTTTGTGGTTGTCTGGCACTTCTGGGAACCTACCAACCAAAGCTATTTCTGAACAGTAGACCACTGTAATATTCCTAGTTTGTTGGGCTTGCGAGGATGCCATGACTTTTTCTTAACCAAAATTTTTGGCAAAAAAAAGATTTTCCTCACATATCTGTGACAGAAAAGTTCCAGAATATGTGGGGAACAGCAAAACTCCCAACTACCTCTGTTGCCACAACTGTACCAATAAAAACAGGACATTGGTGGGCTTATGATAATTGACTGGAAGAGGCTAAATATGTGACCGTCTGAAGAAGATTTAGCGTGAATGGGATCTTCACTTGGTCACAATTTTGACCTATCCCTGTCCCCTCCAATAAGCCCAACAACATTTATGGGGTACTATTTTGATAAGGAGACAAGTGGGAGCGTTGGACGCCTGAAGTTCTGGGTTTTCAGTCACTGAAACTGAACACATTTTTTTTTGTTTTTACACATACTCTAACATTTGCCGGAATTTTGGGTAATGCAATGTGCCAGGATTCACTCAAGCCAAATCACAGTGGGAGTTCTTCATTGTCTCTACATTTCAGCAGTGTCTAGGGATGGTGGGTTCTCTTGGGTGCCAGACTGACCCTGACCCTGTGTGGGAATACTGCATATATCCCTCGTGGATTCCCTCACCATCAAAAACCCTCTGTGATGTCTAGTTTAGAGAGACATGCTCAAAACAAGCGGAGACCCACACGTACGATGCCCCACTCACTCCTAGGAAAGCACAGATTTGGGTCATGTTTTTGGAGCGCTGTGCTTCTGTTTGAACAAGACTGAAGTGCAAACCTTTCTTTTGTGTAGATGTTGAAAACATATAGTTGTGGAAGATCTTAGTACAGCTCATGTGTGATAGCTGCAACCGACAGACTGGTAGCTTACACAGGCATTTTGGTTTTAGTTTCTTTCCAATTTCCCAAATGCACCACATCCAGTTTTTTGCCCATCGTCACTCTGAACCTGTTGAATACCCTTACATGTGTGGTACTCCCCTCCTCTGGAGACTCAGGAGAACAAAAGTGGGGATCAGTCCTTGGCATGGATATGTTCCTGCACAAGGTAGACTGGAGGGAATACCAAGTTTTTTTGTTTTTTTGGGGTAATACCAAGTTTTAGGAACATGTTCCAAAAATCTAACCTCCTGTTCAGAGTGTTCTACCAGCCCACCTGTCCGGGCAATAGAAATTCAGCTTGCACCACTAGATTCTTTAGATTGTACAGAATTAGAAGGTACATAGCTTTTATACTTTCCATATAGTTCTGAATTTCTGTCATAAAGTGATCAGTGCACCATAATCCGAGATTGGATCACAATTTTGTTATCTGCGCTGATATTACATAATTGAGCAGAGTAATTCCCTATGAAAATGTGTATATTCTTAGTTTTGCCATACTCCAGACGTAAACAGCAACATTTCCTTGGTTATTGCTCTATTTGTTTGTCTGTTTAAGAAACGCACAAAAATATTAAGCAAATAAAAAAATGAAAGTATTGTCACGTTTGTCGTTATATCTTCAGGGTACAGTGCTAGGTTGCTATCGAGTTTAAACAAATACAGACCACTGAATATGTCGGAAAAAAACACGTGATTTGTATGGTTGCCCAAAGAGACTAAAGAGGGGCATGTGACTGAAAAAACTAATAGCATTTTTTTCCCAAACTCCTGCACAGACGGGCACAAACACCACAGCAGTGAACAGGTTAATCGCGATTCATTAACGTGACTTCAAGGCGCTGCCTTAATTCTTAAGGGCTTTGCATTGCCTTCAGTCCAATCTTGGCCAGATGATTACTCATTAGGTGCATATTTTAGTTAATTTAGATCTATGGTGAATGTTATGACATGCCAATTGTGTAACTGAATCTTTTATTTCACAATGGCTAGCCTTCCTAGGATTCCTCTGCTTAACCTATGAAACACTTTCTGTAAGAACAACTGTGATTTTGAAACCACCATTAGTCTTCATTGCTTGATATAGTATTACTTGAGGAGGTTTGGGGAAAGGAGGGTCTTTAATGGTGGTTCATAGACTGCTACCTGAGGCTGTAAATAGTTCGTTTTGCACCGTATGAGTAAAGCCTATTTCATCAGTTTCATAAGCTGATTATAGGCTTTTGTATCCGCCTCGTATCTGCGTTGCCTCACAGAAGGATCCAACCATGCTGCTGTAATCTCTTGTACACTTGTTTTGAAAGACATTGCTATGATGACTCTAAGCCTCTGCTGAGTACCCCCCAGCGCTCGCACTTGTTGCTCGTGAATGTTTAATAAACATGCAGTGTTTTTATGTCAACCTGAAATGTACTGTTTACAACAAAACAAGTGTCCGCTGTGTAGATCCACATTCTCAACAAGAAAAGCATGTAATGCAATAATGGTGAGCTAAATTTGAAGCTTCGGATGCCCTTTCCTTCCTTGTGTTTATTAGGATGTTTTCATTTATAATATATGACCATGCAGGAACAGGTCAGGCTCTTGGGGAAATACTATTACTCTACTTTCCTGGGCAATTTTGCCACTTGATTCTGATTGGTCTCATTCAGGATGTGAAGTAATGTGCAAGAACGGTGTTTGCACCTCTTGTACCTGGAAAATACTCTGCACTGTTTTGGCCATGCTCAAGTTCTGCCTTTTTCCAATCAAATGTAAGTAGCCGTTCAGCAGCCCCAAATAAATGATTAGCAGAAGTTTACTAGTGTATATTCGCCACCCCTCCTGCCCTCCTTTCATGCTTAATAGCACCACCGCTGGGTCTTTTTTGTGTGGCTTTCTCTATGATATCAACAGTGTGGCGAAGTATTTCCTTCCAGAAAGGTTTAATCTTTTCACACCCCCACCCTATATGTAGGAATCTGCCTGTGTCGGATTTGCAGAGTCAGCACATTCCTTGGGGATATGTTTTATAGTCTATTAGGGGTCAAGTACCATCTGATAGTCAATTTATATTCAGCGCCTCTGTTTTGGACACTCCGAAAGCCCTTGTGGAGTTCAAACCAAATTTAGGACCATTCTTTCTCTTTAAATTCCCTAATAAATGTTGTTTCCCATTATGTTCCTTGTAGCAACCCTCCAGCAAAATTTGGTGTAACTTCCTTTTCAGGTCTTCGGATGTTTCATGGGGTCAGTGGCCTGGTTGCTGTCAGTTTATTGTTGGTGTGCATAGCCCAACGCCTTACCTGATTATATTGCATTCTATCTGTTTAATTCAGGTGGAATTCCCTTTTGCATTCTCCAAATGATGTCTCTTGACAAACATCTCTCATCATAAGGCACCCCACCCCTAGTTGCCACCTTCCAAACTGCGCCAGGTCTGACTCTGATCTAAATACTGAATTAAGATGAATCCGTGTGTACAGGGCTAGAGGTGTTGTGAGGCCATGTCTAATTGGATTATGGTCACACATCACTAAGGCTTTCCTAGTGATTTCTCATATGTACAGTAATTTGGATTGTGCTTCTCTGGGCAGCCACAGAAGAACCCATAAGGAATGGGCAGCCATTTCCCTTTTCTGTAAATTGCTGATTCCTTTGCCGACTATTCAACCAGAATTCTTAGTTGTGCGGCATTATAATATAGTATTCGGACAGGCCAGGCCACCCTCATTCAAAGGGACCAGCAGTAATATTTACTCCGTCTAGCTCGCGCTCCCACCTAAACAAGTGTAATTACTTGTAATGCTTTCAGTTCAGACAGCAGGAATAAAGTGGGGAGCACTTGAAATAAGTAGAGCAAGCGGGTTGGAGTAATTTTCACAGCATTGATTCCCCTAACCAAGAGCTATTCTTGCCCTTCCACCTTTGTAGATCTGTTATTATCTGAGTTTTAAGACTAGGCCCGTTTGCGGTACACCAAGTTTCCACAGTCCTAGTAATACACACCCCCAAGTATTTAATTGGAATTCTAGCCCACTGCATGGGACGACGAGTCTTCAATTGTGCCTCCCTGTATCTTAGGTTAAGTACATTTAGTATCCCTGACTTGTCTTTATTAATGTTAAAGCCCCAGGCTTTCTCAAAGTCCACTTTGCGTTCCGTGATCCCCGTAAGGAAATTTCTGGTTCGATTATTTTAGAGGACGTTGTCAGCTAAGAGACTTATTTTATGTTTTACCTCTCCTAACCAGGCCCTCTTGAAAGAGGGGTGAAATCTTATGAGCTCTACTAGGTGCTCAAGAGCAAAGACAATCGGAGAAGGGGGTATCCTTGTCTCATGCCCCTATGCAGCATGATCTTTCAAATGATATGCCATTAACTTTAATTCTGGCCTCCAGTTGTACGTAGTTTGCTGAAATCCAATTTTTAATTAGGGCCCAGCCCTATTCTGTCTACCTCTGCCTTGAGGAAGTCCCAGCTAACCCTGTCAAACGCTTTTTAGCATCTAAAGTCATATGGAGACACGAGATCCCCACCCCGCCCTTCTTTTTGGAGTTCTCAATCAGGTGGGCACCTTTCCATTCCTTGTCAACCCCACCCCCTTTCTGTCTTTCTTTTACAAAGCCTACCTGCTCCCATTCGACCAGGACAGGTTGAACCTTCTTTTGATGCTCTACTAGCAGTTGTGTGAAGATCTTAATGTCTATGTGCAGGAGAGCTATTAGCCTATATGATTAGCAGTCTTGAGGTGAATTTCCTGGTTTGCGATTACCATAACCTCCGCTTCTCTCATAGTACAGGTAATAAATGCTGTTTCCTGGAAAGAGTTGATCAATTCCGCAAGGGAGCCCAATGAAAGAGGCACAAATTTTCTGTAGAAAGGTCAAGTGAGTTCATCTGGGCCAGGAGTCTTGTTCAGTTGCCTAGGTTTAATAGTGTGCAAAACCTCCTCGGTGGAGATAGGTTTGTCTAATTCTGCTTTCCAATCCAGATTGATAGATGGTCCCTGATGTCTGTTGTGGTGTAGCAGTCCCTGTTCTGCAAATTTTGCTTTCATTCGTTTGGAGAAGGTTTTGGCAGTGTGGGTGATACCAGCATGTCAGTCATATTAGTTAGGAATTGTTCATGTTATTTATTTGGAGCATAGATGTAGATTAGTGTAAATTCAGTTTTGTGGATTAGGACCTATATCTTAAGGGATCTACCCTCTGGGTCTCATGTAATATTCTGTAACTGCAAAGTCAAGTCCTTCTTGCCCATTTTAGCAATTCCAGCTGTCTTCGCCAAGGCTCAGACATGGACTGGGTCAAACCTATTTTTCATAATAAACTGGTCTTCTCTCAAAAGGTGTTTTTCCTGGAAGAAGATAAGATCAGCTTCTTGTTACCCAAGATATCTCCCCACCATATATATTTTCACAGGAGAGTTGAGCTCCCTTACGTTAAGTGTTATGAGCTTGAGTGATGGGATGCCGTTGTTGCAGAACCTTCGGAACATGATTGCCTGCATTCACCATCTCTTCCTTATCTATGATCGAACGAAGGCTGTCGTGTTGCTTTATAGTCCTTTGTTGGAGGGGGTGCGGCATACACTTGCGACCCTTAAGTTACGCTGGGAGACACACTTTGGGACGCCTCTTTCTGATTTCTCTTGAAGGAAGATCCTAGAAATCAGTTTTTGGCTGTCTAGAAATGCCTGCTTCAAACGTATCAAATTCTTTTACTTATATAGTGCCTATTTGACCCCCCCGACATATCCATGCCATGTTCCTGACCCCGACCTCGGAATGCCCCTGCTGCACTGTTGAAAATGCAGAATTTTTCCCCATGGTCTGGTTTTGCCTTCTTTAACACCCTATTGGACTACTGTCCTCCAGGTGGCATGGGAGGGGCCACAGATAGACTTTCCTCTTGATTCCTCACTGTGCTTGCTGGGCCTCCATGAACATTCAATGTCCAGAAAGGTTACTGATCGGTTTATGGATCTTTCCTTGATTCTTGCCCGCAGGCGATTGAACAGGAGTTCGAAGTCTGCTCGGGGTCCCGAAGTCTGCTTGGGGTCCCAATGTCTAATGTTGGTTAGTGGAGTTGATGAAGTGGTCGGACTTTGAGAGGGAGGCGATCCACTGAGAGGAGGCTAGAGGGGGTTAGAAGGGTGCAGATACTACCAGCAAGGGATGTCATTTTGTTAGCCTGCCCGAATGTGGAAAGTGGGGGCCGAGTACTTATAGATGACGTCCCTTCTGGAGGCTCTGTGTCGGGCTTGGACGATGGCGTGTTGAGCCCGGCCCTTGCTGGTACTCTTTAGTGGCATTTGCCTCTGTTCCATTGCTCTGCTTCTCCACCCCTGCTGCGAGTGGGAATTACTGAGATGTGTGAATGATGCACGTACAGGGGTAGATGGTCTGACCCGTCTGCTTTTATTGTTTTTATGTCCCATTCTTACGGGCTCCTTCGCCCCTCTTATTCAGGGACATCTCCCTTCCGCTGAGTGTGTTGATGATACTCTTACTGTTCACTGTACCATTATTGTACTATAACATGTAATCAGATTATCGCTGACTTGTCTCTGCGTTCAGCCTGCCGATGACTGTTCTTCTACACATTGATTTGTTGTAATGTTATAAAATGTAAGAAAAATATATATTTTTTAAAGTGTTATGAGTTTGAATGATAAGTATCTTTTGTCAGTGATACCCTGGCTTCACCCCATATGTTGCGGTGTGTCGAGTGCCTTGAACAGTAAGCTAAACCCCCAATGAAGAAATGGTAATTGCAAAACCAACTGCTCCAGTCCGAGGCCATGTTTCCCCCTAACTTCAATGTTAGTGAGATCGCACAACCCAAACTTGACCAGCCGTGGAAGACATGGTGTGGGTGGGCATGTCAAATTTAAAGAGGCATATATATTCAGTAAATCATCCAACGATCTGAGTGGATCCCTGCACCCACCCCCTTCTACATTATTACAACACCTGTCCTTATCACACCCATTTTAGCACAGGTGCAATTCCTGTAGAGAGGCCCAGATAGAGCCTGCCTCAAGCCTCTATTTGAGAACATAGTTATAGAAACTTTAAAATGCTGACCCACACAGGCATTTCTCAGTGCTGTTAATTCTTATCCTTTTACTTAGTTTTTAATCAATTGATATGCTGCAATCTTTAGGTCTTTGCTAAACATCTCTTTTACAGGACAGTACATCGGGTTTTCATAGGTCACCTGGTCCAGCATAATTTCAGAGTCTGAGTGTTTTGTTGTGCATTTATGCTGTTTGCATTGGTCCGCTCCTTTAAATGTTGTCGCTTTATCTCTGGGTCTTAGGTGTGTCCGATATCAGTTCTTTTATTGATCGCTGTGCTTGTGCAGCCCCAGGAAAGCGTGGCCCTCTACTGGGATTTTTATCCTCTTGTTTGTCCCTTTCCACCAGAACTGTAGACCATCTAGAATAAGCCAGTGTGAGGAAAGCAGTTTATTATATGGTGTGGTGGTGCAAACTCACCTTGTAATAAACTCACAAACCTGTATCTGGTCCAGGCAGGTTTGTTTGAAAAATCCTAGCTCAGTCCTTTGTGGTTGTGGCTGAGACCAGTTAGGCTTTATCAAAGGAACAAGTGTAAAGCATTCAGAAGAACACAAACAGTTGAATATGAAGAGAAAGCAACACAATAAAAATCCAACACCAAATCGACACCTCAATGACAAAGATTCATCGGAGGATTCAGGATATATGAATCTTTAAAGAAACATTAAATCACAGATGTTCACTTAGTGCAATAAATCATTGTAATCTACTGCTACTCTGTATAGGGTTAGCCACAACAAGTAACTTGAAAACGGCTATGAAGGCACTCTTGTGGTGACCCACTCCGACAGGAAGCCAGTCGCAGGGACCAATAAGGTTGAGTAGAACACTTACCTCACAGTCAAAGCATTCTCCAGTCCAGTACCAGGCTCTAAGTTCGACCCGTCATACAATTAAGTGGAGTGGTCCTGATGTAAGGGATACAGAATGCTGAAGATGCTCAAGGAAGCTGAGCCGGTGTCGGGTCTCCTGTAGCTACCCCTCCGTAACGAACATGATGGGATGACTTTACCCACAGGGGTCGCGGTTGTTCAAAGTCCAGGTGAAGTCCAGCCAAAAGACCAGTTGCCACTGGTCAACTGGTCTCTAGTTACATCAAACCAGCGGTTCCCCTTAACTGAAAGTAACTTTCTTGCTGAGAATCCAGAATCTGGTGCAACTTTTGAGGGTCGGGACTTGGTCTCCCAGGCAGCACTTTGGCGGTCAGCGGAAAACAGGCGTTCTTGGCTACCAACTCACCAAGACTGCCGTTTTCAGCTCCTACGGCCTTGTAGCTGTGACAGGGAGTAAGCCAACTGACTCTTGGGGGGGGGGGCACCTTCTCTGTTTGGGGCGACTTTTCCTCATGTGCGACACCACAGGCACAGTTCTCTCTTTGCTAGTCCAAGGTGCACCAGTGCAGTCTTTGGTACAGCCCCTCTTTGCTGGTCCAGGGAACAGCAAGGCAGTCCTTCTTCAATAACCGATATAATCTGAGGTTTGGGTGCCATGGGTGCCTCGTTTATGCCCACTACAAGCTCAGGGGGTGGAGCAGTTAACTAGCCAGTCAGGCTATTTGCTCCCTTCGATGACCGCTTCCTATGAAGTGTGGCATCTAGCTATCCCAGGGTGCACTATTCTTCCCACACCCAACTAGGCAGAACTCTTCTCCTGATGTGTGGAGCTCCCTAGCTCTTCCCAGAGGTGTGGCTACTTGGGGGCAACACACCAACGGACTTTTTTTTTTTTTTTTACATCTGCTTTCCCATCTCTGTCTGAGGTGCCAGCCTGTTTACTAAAACAAAAGAGCAGCCCCTCCCATATGTGGCTACCATTTGCTCTTCAAAGACGGATTTCCTCTTAAAGCTTGCCTTTTGGGCTCACACCCTGTTTGGCCATCCTGCAAGGAGGTGGTCACACCTCTCCCAGCGGCAGGCCATTTGTGTTCCTTCCCGAGAGTCATTCACTCCGCTCCCCAGGAGGGCAGAAGGCCGTCTCAAGGACAGTAGCTTGTGTGCAACCGTAAATGGTCAGGGAAAACTTTAAGCAACAAGTGGGAACTTTCTAACGTTTCCATTTTTGCAAAAATTAAATTTGACTTGGGAATCAAGTCGGGTGTAATGCAACAATTCATTTTGATACCTTCAAGCACAATCCTTAGTAGTCCCATTCGAAAGCTAGATCTGCTGACTTGTCTGTGTGTAACTGTACTCGCCAATGGGGCAAGTGACCTTTCTACAGAGAAAATAACAATGTGGGTTTTTTGCTGTCAGGACATGTAAAATCACATATTCTACTTTTTAATATGCAACACCCTGCCTTAGGGCTTGTTCAGCCTGCCTTGGGTGCGATTAACCTGTATTAAAAGTAAAGCTTTGGGCTTTGCCATTACTTTAAATGGCAAAGTCAAGTTAGCCGTTTAGAAACTGTTCTGCCAGTCTGCAGTGGCAGGCTTGGTGCTCTGGTTTACCTTGTCATACTCGTGGTGGCACAACTAGTGCTGCTGCCAACGAGGAAAACTTCATCTACAGGCCCTAGATACAATATACTAGGGACTTGCATATCTGATTGGCTCACCCACAATTGGCAAAGTTAGCTTACTTATACCTTTTTGAAAGGTCAGCGCACTGGCACAGAGGCCTGTTTGCAAGACTCAGTGCAATTAGAGTTGAAAAACCAGCAGCATCAGTCAAAAGTTACCAAAAAGTGGGGAAAAGGTGAGGGGTGAACCCTGCAAAAAGCCATTTCTTTACAGTCTGCTTTTTCGTACCTGCCTCTTAATTAGCTCAGTTGTGAGGTCCTTATAATTCCCGTCTCTGCAGGGTTGCTACTGGCAAATCTTTGAATAGAGCTATCCTGCTTTTGCACATGCAGTTCATGCCAATGACGTGATTGTTTCCTTTTGAGGGTCGTTTGGGACCTCGACCAACACTTCTCTTGGTTTGTCTTTGTTCTCTGTGGTCTTGCAGCGAACAATGTGAGCTCTCTGTATGTCCACTTGATAGTCTGCCCGCCTGCAAGACTGCTTTGACCAGTTCTCTGACACATTTGACCATATCATTCCCTTGTGTCCCATTCTTCAGGCTGTGAGTGTGTATGTTTTGCCATCAAGACCTGTTTTCCAAGTCCTAGCATTTGGCCATTAGCCATCTTGCCAGTGCCTCCGGGCAGGTGGTTGTTGTAAGGGATCGTTCAGTGTTGGTCGCAATTTGTATAAATGATTCTGCTTGATCTGAGCGTTTTCCCATGATTTTAAGGCAATTTTTAATGCTCGTGGCATCTTTCCCAGTGTATGTGCATAGTTTGGACAGGCATTCTTAAAACTTTTTTACCAGGCCAGATTTCATCTCGAAGAGGTTTGCTTTTAGGGCCTCTTTCGTGAGTGGTTCTCCTTTATTCACCAAGCAAGTTGTTTCTTTCTGGCAACGGTCCACACTGTCTGTTGGTACTTAAAAAAATCCTAAGGTGGTCCTAGCTTGGCGACATTTGTGTGCTTGAGACATGGCCTGCCATGGCTTTTCAGTAGCCGCTCCTTAAGCTTCACAGAGGTATTCCCTGTAAATTGTTCCTGATGTCTGGCCATCTCCTCACTTTGTTAGGGAGTGGAAAGTCTCTCTTGTCAGTAGGGTACCCTCCTTGTATTTTCAATGTAAAATGTTTACATGTGATTTAGAGCATTCGGACACCCCTCATTCGGATGAGTAGCCTATAAAAGAAAGAAAACAAAACAGTGGTATTTAAATTATTTGTGTAAATACTGGAACAGACCAACACATTGACATTCTTACAGTGCATGCATATCTCATATATACAGGGACTGAACAAAGTAAAAAGCATGCCTCTCTGAAGTACCTGTGAAGTGATGAGCTGTGTGCCTTTTTTACCCTTCCATTTCAATAAGGTGTGAGGCTCCACATAGCTCTCAGCCAGGATACTCGAACAAAAGGAAGTCTGATGTCCCCTTAACTTTGCCCTTTGTTTTGGGCCAGCGGGAATTTAAAATATGAAAAATCCCTCCCCACCTGCACGTTGCTGCTTGGAACGAAAGCAGACAAACATACAGGCGCTGCTGAAAGTGTCCCGGTGAATGAAATCTACACCGGGACATATTAATGATATTTTAGTGGGGCCCAACTTCTTGGTAAGGGGTGGGTCCACCCTGCGAAAAAGTGGTTGGACGCCGTCTATCCCCAATTTGTGCCCTGGATGTAATGGTAGTCACAGGTTCCGACTGCGGCTTCCCTCAGGCTGCCTCCAAATCGCTTCACGGGGCTCCGCCAGGCTCTTGACTATATATGTTATCCTGGCGCGGGATATCACCGCGCTGTGCCGTTCAGATCTGTGGTTCTGCTAAGCGGAGGAAATGGGCGTTCCTCAAGACCCTGAGCAGCCCCCCACACCATCTATCTATCGCCAGCGACTCGCGGCAGCTTGGAAGCGTACGAGATGCAGAGGGAGACATAATGGACGAGCGACTCGTCTTGGCACCATCTTTAACGGTAGTCTAACACATTTTTGGAGGATCAGGGAATTGCATACGGAATTTGAAAAAGCTGCTTGCGAAATAAAATATGGATTTTCTATAGTTCTCCGCTAGTTTTCTTACCGTTTCGTCTCTTTATTTTATTCGTAGTAAACATGCTGAGAACAAAGAGGATGCACACACATAAAAACAGGGTTTTTGTAAGTTTAGGGACAACATCCAACAACGTGAGGGTGATGTTGATTGCAGTCTGAAATGTCGCCGCTTGAGGGCAGTTCCGCTCCACTGTTTGACACTGACTTTGAATATACTTTGTTACGCATTACCTCTCCTTTTATCTCACATTTTTCGATAGAATTAGTTAACAGTTTAGTTAGCTTTGCATTCGTTTTTCTTATATTTGATTATCGCATAGAATTGTCAGATTAAAAAAAACAAAAAACTTTTTTTGGGATAACTGTGATTCGAGCATATAATAGAATTTTTAATGTTTTAAAAAATGGTTGTGATGCTACAACGAAAGGATGTCCTATTGATCTGCCCTGACTTGCGTTGTAAAAGTGCTCTAAGGTTAGGCGAAAAATCCGACTGCTACCCAGAAGGTGAGGTACTGCACCATGCCATGTAAAATGCACGATAAAAAAATGCATTTTTCCACCATTGCAAGTTCAGCTTAATTTGGCATGCTCAGTTGGGGGTAAAGGGTTGGGAATGAAGGTTTGGTATTAAGCATTGTTGTTGAATTAATGTGAACATTTATAAAGTATACTGCTCTCTCGGTTTCCACGTGCTGTTACAAAGGCTGAAATGGCAAACTAGCAGAGACAAGTTAATAAGGCAAGTTAATTGTAAAAAACAAAACAGGACTCGAGTCTTTTGAGAAATGTCATGAAGTCAGATGACAGTATATGCAACAGAAATAAAGAAATACAATTCTTATGCCTCAGTTATCCCAGACTTGGGCCCCAAAAGGTGTATACATCATTTCTAGCCTGAAAGGTTTGTGGACTATACAAAAGAGCGTGAAATGAGGACAGGAGGGGTCCTTGCAGGGAGATGTGGTAGCATTTTTGCTTGAAGAAACTGGGACTCAATCCATCAAAAGGCTGTTCTAATGGTCTTAACTGCTGGAATGCCAAGGACATTCTGAACACGGCCTTACATATACAGCCTGTGCCCTCAAAGTCAGAAAAATCCCAGGCGCATGCAATAGAGTGGAGGATTAACCCTCTCACCCCCTTTCTGTGCCTTCCCCTGAAGGACTGGTGATGCCTGGCTTAATTTGCATGTTGCTTTCATCAACTCTAGCCCAGAAGCCACCAGAGTAGTTTGGCTCCAGAGGCAGGAGGAGCTGCCGCTCTGCAGCTATATCTTTATTCCCCTATGGTTCTTGGCGATGTAAGAAATACTGTTGGAAAGGCAGATGCCTCTTTACAAGGGTGCCCCAGCAAATGCATTTGTGTGGGCCGGTCTTCTGGCAGAAGGCTTGTCTCTGTCCTCTACCCGTTATCCACATTTCAGCTCCCCTGGGGGATTAGATGGAATCTGTTAGCCCTTCTTCTGTCCCCTGAAAATCCATCTTGGACTCTGTAGATCACATAAGTTGACCAGTAGCCAGACCATCTGTCATAGGGCATTACTCACACGCATACACTACCTCCATTTCAGGTTGATTGGGTTGCAGATCCCAGAAGCTATGGTATTGTATGCCACTAATTTGAATATAGCTTCTATTTTTTTTTAAATATCAGAATGACATTTTGTTTTCTCTAATATCACCATTCCAGTGGGATTAGTAGTGCAATATTGTGGGGCCAATAGAAATAGCCCTATTCTGGATTCCCGAGCGTGCTTACTTTCCAGAAATATGTGGTGATGCCAGTCTTCCTTTGGTGCAAGGTCCCACAGCAGAGCACCTGAGTTGTAGCCCCTACTTGAATGTGGTACATGGCTGCAATTCCGACCTTTCCCTTTTAAGTGCTCAGTGTGCGCCTTTGCATGTGGGGAAGTATTTGGACTGGAAAATGTGTTTAACGACTGAATTCATCTAGCTGTCAATATTTGTGCTGGTAGTTTTCATCAAAGGTAGCGGATTTCCTCAGACCAACACCAAAGAAAAGCGGCTAGATTCCCCAAGGCCTCATATATTTAAAAAAATGTCAGGAATTGGTAAGTTTTGCTTGATGATGTGCTTCTGCGGGGCCAAAGATTGGATAATTTCTTTGAAAATGTGCATCCAAAATACACTTAAAAGGTTGCAGTGTTGTCCCATTCCCACATGCTTCCCTTGAGATGTCCATCCATGCATTTGAGGATCATTGATTTTCTCAAAAGTTTGGAGTGATTATTTGTGTCAACAAAGTTAAGTTTTTCACTAAAGTTCTCTTTCAGTTGTACTGCATTATGGACATTCCAGATTTCTGAGAGGTGGGAATTTCACCTACCTCTGAACTCTCATTCTTGGGTATAATTTAAAAATACATACTTTATCCTTTTAGCCAAAATCTATTCCTTTTTTCTTTTGAGTGTCATGTTGAGAAAATAATTATGAGCGCAGCTATATTGCTGACTCAATCTTTTTTTTTCTTTTCTTTTTTCAGGCAGTCTCTGAAAATTGTACATTTTGTGACCAGAAGAGTCTGTGGAACATTGCTGCAGTTTAGTTTTATAAATCTAATCTTTGCACAAATTTCTCTTTATTCCAATTTTATTACCGCTGTTTTTCAAATTCTGTAAACATTGTTTGTGGGAGACTTTAAACAGTCCACACACTGATCCCTCCCTGAATTCAGAATTTTGTTGAATTTTTAGAAAGGATTTCTTGGTTCAGCCATGGTTTTCCTATCTCAAGGGGGGAAGGAGCACACCGCCTCTCATCTCAGCACAGTTATCCCCATTGCATCCTGGTAAATGCAGTACACTTACTTTCAAAGTTGCTGTAGTTGTTCACCAAAGTTGGTGCAGGTAGTGCTGTTATCTCTAGACACATGTTTCTGGGTTTAGTCCTTCATCAGTGGAGAGCAAAGTAGTAGAGAGCAGAGAAAAGTCTTCAGGGGTTGCTGAAATGGTGCCAAAGTCTTCACAGCTACTTTGAAAGTAAGCGTACTGCATTTACCAGGATGCAATAGGGAGAACTGTGCTGGGATGAGAAGCAGTGTGCTCCCTCCCCACGTGTTTGAAAGGCTCCCTTGAGCCAATAAGCTGACGAGCTCTCCTGGGATGCACCTATGTGCCCGTGGAGTGGTACTGTGACCTGTGAAGACTTGGGCACCATTTCAGCAAGCCCTGATGAATTTTCTCTGTTCTACATTACTTTTGCTCTCTATTGATGAAGGGCTAAACCCAGAAACACGTGTCTAGAGATAACAGCACTACCTGTACCAACTTTGGTGAAGAACTACAGCAACTTTGAAAGTAAGCGTACTGCATTTACCAGGATGCAATATGGAGAACTGTGCTGGGATAAGAAGCAGTGTGCTCCCTCCCCACTTATTGTTTTCCCATCTGATCTCCAGCTGTTTGCAAGCATGTCGAAACAGCAGCATCTCGAAATATTGATGCCCAATTACAAAATGACGATAAAAAACAATTTTATCTCCTCTATTGTTTAGGAAAGTTCGGAAAAGGGTACTTTTACCATACTAACCCTTTATCTGGATGCCTGAGTTTTGTATGAAAGAAGCTAGTACTCCTTATTTTTATTAAAAATAATAACATTATGATATTTGGACCATTTCTTTGACCATTTCAGAGTAATTCTCAAATTCTGGTTAATTTGTTATGCCCAAAACATGGGTGGGTGTGGGAGTGGGCATTATATTTGCTCTAGATTCTCCAATCCTCCTCATCCTCAAAGTACGAAGCATGGTTCTGTACTTGCAATCCCCAAATGTCAGTAAAGGAGCATGGCATCCTAAAGGAAAATGTTATCAGACACTTAGTTAAATAGAATTATATTGAGCAGAGTAAGCCTGTTCTGTTTCTGAAGATTGCCAGAGAATGAGTAATAGTTTTAAAGACCCTGTATACCCCTGGTTGCTGCACCATGTACTCCTAAAAAGTGTTGATGAAAATAGTTTAGCAGGCCAAAAAACACTGTGTGCCCATAGTCTAGACAGGAGAAGATGACTGATTTGATAACTGTGTTATGGGGATTGGCTGTTCAGCAAGTGAATTCACCTGTTTCCCTTTGTTTATTGTGTCTAGTCAGTTGGCAAAAAAAGCATTTATCCAAATAATAAACACGATTTGAATCAGTTATTTTTATTTTGTTAGCCTTAAGACTACATGTTGAAACCAACCTTTCTCTGTATGATAACGCAACATTATACCTGCCCATGCTTTATTTCATTCAATGGAGTCCTTAAGGGACTTTTAAGTGTAAAACACTTTGAAACCTGTTCGCTGTGAGCCATTGTTAATGTTTAACCCTTTAGGCAATTGTCAATAAGGTCTAGCCACCTTTTCGTCATCCATTACTCAAGATCATGCTCTCTTTCCCATCCCTCAACCTCCCCCTTTGTTTGTTTGCTAGCATGCTTTCAATCTTCTCTTCAATCTTCCCTTCTCTCTTGTCTGTTACTCTCTTCCCTTCCTCAAATATTTTCTCTTTTCATTATCTGAACCTCCTATAAACATCTGTTCCCTCTCCGTTCTCTAGCTCTTACTCGCCTACCAAATTCATTTAGTACTTCTTTCCTATACTCTTGTGCTCAATATTATATTTTCATCTCATCCATGTCTTTTTCCCCTTCTTTCTTGTCTTTCACCCTTCTCTTCTTGTCTTTCACCCTTCTCTTCTTGTCTTTCACCCTTCTCTTCTTGTCTTTCACCCTTCTCTTCTTGTCTTTCACCCTTCTCTTCTTGTCTTTCACCCTTCTCTTCTGGTCTTTCACCCTTCTCTTCTGGTCTTTCACCCTTCTCTTCTGGTCTTTCACCCTTCTCTTCTGGTCTTTCACCCTTCTCTTCTGGTCTTTCACCCTTCTCTTCTTGTCTTTTAGGTTTCCTTATCCTGGTCCATTGTTTCCACACTGCTTTTTTAACTTTTCTCCATGCCATTCTTCTTTTTCACCTTTCACCATTACGTTCCCTTTCCCATTCCATTCAATTTCCTCCTTCCACTCAATCACGGTCGTTAACTTCCCTCTTTAATATACTGCTTATTATACCCCTTTGTAGTGATTACAATCACTTTTTTAAAAATAGTATAGTTTATTGAGTTAAAAATATCTGGAACATAAGCATTGAGAAACAGTACGCATGCAAAGAGTTCATAATAAAATTATTCTTATACTATATAATTATGTAAATAGTTTGCATGATATATTTTCTATTGAGCAGTCTTTGGCTTATTAGTACATGCTAGTAACAACGTTGTTTTGTCATTAAATCAGTGCAGCTCGTTAATCAGTTTTGTTCCGAAAGATCAGTCTTAAATGAGGTAGAGAGAGCAATGGGAAAGAAAGAAGAGACTGGAGAGAGAGAGAGAGTTCATGATGATCCAAAAAGAGGAAGGGTAAGCTGGTGTCTGTTCACTTAGAAGGATGAAAAGGTTCAATTAAATCATGAGAAAAGAGGAAAATAATAGGAAATGTTCTCCAGTCTGCAATAACATGACACCAAAAGATATCCTATATGTTTGTCAGGCAAACAGCACACCAGAACCCCACAAGAGGTAGTCCGATTGTTCCTAAAGAAATGGAAACAGTTCTTGTTGTTTGCATGATTCATCATCTGGTCTCATCCTGGTCCCTAAAAACCAGGATGGGCTCAACCATATTCCAGGAAGCAAGTCCGAATGTTTGTTGCTTCAGTCTTACACCTCAGTATATTAATGGTGTCCCTGGTATGATTAAAAACCGTGCTAAAAGGGGGGTGTCTTGGAGATAATGGTCCTACACTCTACATTGAGTCAACATGTTTCAGCTCTAACATATGCTGCCCATGGGGTCCCAGGCTTTCATCAGGACAAAATCAGTATAATACCACGTAAATGTCTCATATAAATTATTCAGTAGACTTAAACACTCAGCAAGGACAAATACAAACACACATGACATGTAAACATACAAAAGGCAAAATCGCCCTTTCACCAACGATGTACTTGTCTTGGATCCTGTAAAGAAATAATAATTGATTCATGTTGGTATAAAGCTTTCCATGCATTTCTGTAGTTTTCGTTTGTAGAACACCCCATTTAGTAATCCAGCAGAACCCTAGAAGACATTGTTCTATGATTGCTATTATTGGATATAATCAATTATAGACCGAACGAAGGACAAACTATGGTCATGTGGTTCCATGTCTCCTGTTACACCTAGTCGTGCTCCATCTCCTCCCTGATGGCGAGCGGGAGAGAGAATGCTGACCTTTTATATTAAACAGTCCGTGAAGTGCAGGCATTCCAAAGAGATTTCCACTTCCGCGCGTACTCTTTCATTCGCGTTTGGGTCAGTGGAGCATCATAGGACTTGTGTTTTTTTTTAGGCTTGCTGAGAGACCGCACATTCTAGAAACACCAAGCGAAAAGTGTGCAAAGAGGAAGCAAAACACATTTCGTGCTTTTCAAAAGAAATACGAAGGAGACTGTTTTATTGTTTTGTTACCTCCCACTCGTGATGTCTAACAGTGTATTTCAGGGGGCAAGTGAAAGAAAAGTAGGTATGCAACATATCTGTTCATTGGGTGCATTGTATTCATTTCTGAAAATTATCCATATGTCCCCAATACGTGATAGTAGAAGTTTATATAGTCCCAGGGAAGCATGGATACAAATTTGGTCAGTAGAGAAATGGATCTCATCTGCAGGGACTGTGTGTAATTGAGTCATGATATGGGAACTGAATTATTATGTTATCTCTGATCTCAACGTAAGGTATTCAGCTGAGTCCACAGTATTTTGTCATTCAATCCTCTTATATGGGAGTGTAATCTATATACCCAACGAATGTAGAAATATGGTTAAGACACATTTTTGATATCTTTCTGTATTTTTGAAATATTTGAGTAAGGAATTTTTTAGTTTATTTCTTTTTTTGATCTCCTTTGTTTTTAGTTTTAATGGGGGAGGGGGAGAAAAGCGAATGACACATTAACTTGTCATATACATCATATATATGTGCAATAGCAAATTAGTAAAAGCATTTGTAAACCGTTCTATCAACTTTGGCTAATGCTAGACCTAGTCTCATGTTGCGTAGTGCTGCTCAAGCTTGTTAGGTTGTAGGAGCCTTGGCTCGAGTCGTTATACCCTAGTGGGTAGTGTCTGAGTTCTGGTGATAGTCTTCAGAAGAATTCTGGACATAATCAGTAGAATGCCTCCTGTTTATTCGCGTTTTATATAGATGGTAAATGGTCACCATTTGGTTTCGAATTTGTGAATTCTATCGAGTATCAGAGCATAACTAAGATGTATTCTGTATAATGATTTGATGTATACTTACTACCAATTATTTTAATGTTAAGTTTCTTACATTGCAATGCCATCATGGAATGTTATGGTCACTAGGGTTGAATATCTCTCTAGCAAGATGTGTCGATTATTGAAAACTGAAGGAAAATAATTATTACAATGCATTTGTTTGATTGCCCCCTGGCAGATAGAGAGGTACATGCATTCCGGGAGATGCCATAATAATGTGTCTGGTACCTCCATAGTTCTTTTATACCAATATGCATTTTCACACACATTTTCTCAATTCTTGTGTTTTAACCCATATGACTGAGCTTTCTTGTATGGTGCCCCCCTTGGTGTGTGTATGCACCTTGCTTGATATATATGTTGTGACAGTCACTTCTGCATGGACTAACAACTGTCGATCACATGATATTTCTTCCTCTTTTTTTGCCACCTCTACTTAAATCTATGACATGACACAATGGAATAAATGTTTGTAGGTCTTTTATTACTTCTTATGGTAGCCTGTGGTACTAGAACTTTGACAAAGTGAGACGTTTCCAAGTCCTTAAACAGGAAAACTATTACCTCCCCTGCTGGTTTGATTATAGTGACTGTTGCTATACAACGCATAAGCGCAGCTTTTTTAATATTACAACAAACAAACAAATTCCCATGTCCATCTGACGTGATACGTCATAAATTCCTCTTGTTAGCTTTGAATATTTTGATATATCGTGAGAATGGATATAAATGTTCTATTCCGCGTCCTTCTAGAGTTTTAGGTGTGTAGATTCAAATATAAATAAATTGGCAACAGGCGATAAGTTTCCTAACTAGTACTGATAAATAGTACCTGAATTGCGTAAAATACTGCACATAACAAGATAGCGCTGTTTAAACGTGTTAAAACCTTTATAGTCCGGTCCTTTATCGACTTTTATTGTATCTTCCAAGATGGCGCAGATTGAACCTGCTAAGATTGTTTACATTTAGGTCCCTTTTCTATCTCTATGATCCGTTCGTTTGAGAACGAGCAATGCTGCCGTGAGTATTTATTCCGGAGCGCGAAAGCAACAACTTGAGGACTTTTTCCAGATGCGCGGGATACGCTATCATACGCCCGGTAAGACTAGTTAACTTCATGCTGTGTAACTGAAGGGCAGATTCTGCGAGAGACCACTTGAATGTGGATTACCTAGACTTAATGTGTACTACTTAGACTTTAAATGTTAAGTTATCGGTATATCCCACCTTGGGTACAGGCAGCGACTCTAAACGCTGTTATGCATTTGGGGTCATCGCTCTAGATCGTGTAGCAATGACTGTTTCCCCTGCTAATGTGCCGCTAACCGGGGCCGTTCTTTACATATAAAATATAATTTTTATGGCCGGGTGTATTTAATTATAGTTTTCCACCTTCTCTTTTGTAGTTTACCGGTCTGAGTAAAGTGGACACTGACGGAAATGGGGAGAGTCGTTTTCTTTGTAATCTGAGTAACTTGTATGTATCCAACAGTTTGTGGATCATCTGACGTGGGTCTTGCTTTGATCCATAACAGGCTTAGTACAGCTGTAACAACCTTTGCTGTAACGACTTTTTACAGAATTTTGACTTTTTGCGCCTTGATCGATCTTGACAATTGCTACTGAAATCTACTATTCAAAAAGTATGAATGTACTTCTATTCAATACAACAGGGGTCATAAGTTTTTCTAAAATACAAAATTGAAACCACAGGGGTTGTACCTTCTAAATGGGTCACTACCCAAATTGTCTATTTTAGACAGAAAAGGGATGGGTCTGACGATCTTTTAACCGATTTACTACTGCTGAATTTTAACCCGGTTCTACTATATTAGATCATTGGCAGATGCCTGTTTATATTGGGGGCAGCAACTAAAATTAATGCCTCAGCCCCATTTTTTAGCAATATGTAAGGTCTTTGAATAGTTTGACAAGATGACACATTAATAAGCCAGTTGGTAATGTAGCTGTACATATATCTTTTATTTTTTGTACTAACAATGGAATATTAGAAACATTACCGGACTGTTTTAGACTACTGCCATTGCTGTCGTATACCTCGAAGCATTCAGGGAATCGTATAAATTTGTTATCACTCTTATTAGGACATTACTAAAGGTACATGGTTACGTGCTTGTGGAATGCACTAGTTGGTCATATATGTCTCACATGGTGATGTCAAAATGTTTTGGGATATCGGTGCACAGTCACAGTTGCTATTTCCTTTACTTATCACCATTAATTTTTTTGCTCCTTTTCTTGTACTTACAAAATTCACGGTTCTTATTTATACCAATCTATACCGATTTCGTATTTTTCTTATAAACTTTTCATCCTTGTGTTTTTCCCCTCCTCTTTTTCACTTTTATTCACACATGGATGCTTTGGAGAGATTTTCAACAACTTGTCGATTATTCTGAAATAAACTTTTGTACCGAAAACATAGTAAGATATCTCTCTCGTTTTCTTCTTCTTTCCTCCTTTTTGAAGCTGGCCTTGAGTAATTACACCTTTCAATTATCTTTTTGCTTGGTGTTAATTAGGAGAAATTTGTAACCTCTTGTACACTATCATGTAATTCAAAGTGTTGGCTATAATGTTTTTCTTAATAGCCTTGAAAAAGTCGTATAAACGACGAAACCCGTGTCGGCTGTCTTCTAGCAACACTTCAGACTTCGTGTCAACACATTCAAGATCATTTGTGTTCTAATTTTTTGCTGTATTCTTAAGGTTACATAATTTATACTTTTGCATGTTACAATGCTTATTAAAACGACCTGATAATAAGGTCTTCTTGACAAAATGCTTATTAAAACGACCTGATAATAAGGTCTTCTTGACAGATTTGTGGTTGTGCTCTGTGATCAATTTTGTAGAGTATCAGAGCTGTCAGTTTCTCCATGGCATATATAGTCCACATGTTTCTCCCACCACATGTTAAGAGTCGAAGCTTAGACTTGTTTCCACATTTGGGATATGCTCAGGCAGGCGGTCAAAAATAGGTGATAGAACAATTTGCCTGGTGGAGTAGCCGTGAGATATGTTCTGTGTGTCCTGGGGTCCCCTAGAAGAATGAGAAGGGGGCCCTGAAGTTGGGATATGTTGGTTATGACTCGGATCATAGTGAGGACCGCCTGCCAGAAAGATTGAATATGGGGGCATGACCACCAGGTATGTAAGATCTCTGGTTCCACAGCCCTTCCAGCAAAGGTCCCACCTACTAATCATCTTATGGAGGCGGATAGGAGTGATGTACCATTGTTAGTATTTCGTAATGCGCTTTCTTTGTGGCGTAGGCATATTGAGGATTTTGTGGCCCTCCCCCGAAGAGCTGTCCAGGTCTTTTCTGAAATGTTATTTCTTAGGTCCCATTCCCTTTGTATTATGTATGTATACTGTTTGTGGGGGATGATGGCTAGGATATATCTGTAGAGTCAGGTGACGCCTCCGCTTTATATCATTGCAATGTAGGGACTCTTTTGGTGTTATCTCTGGTGACGTTGCGGCTTGTGTAGGTCCCCCTCCCACCCAATGCAGGACTTGCATTAGTCTGAAGGCCTTGCATCTACCCAGGTTAAGGTTGTTAACAATTCACTCTCCTGAAGCTCTCAGTCCTTGAAGTCTTTCAGTTGGAGGAGTGGTGGGGGTGGGGGTGGGGGTGTGTGGGGGAGTTCTGATTCCAGATTTGGAGTTGTGGGTCCTTGAAATCTGGATTGTTTACTATCGGGTCAGGGGAACGAGTTAGCGTGTGAATACTTATTTATGGAGTATTATTTGCCAATATGCCAAGAGTTCTACTGTTGTAGAGAGTAAGGAGGGGCATCGCTGTCACATTGTGCGAGGGAGCCATAGTAAATCTATTAGTGAAATAGTGCAAAATGTTTGTTTTATCTGTATCCACTGTTTGTCCTTGAAATTGAAGTTCCAGTCCAGCGAAGAGCGTATCTGGGCTGCTAGCGTCTACGCCGTCACATCGGGAAATCCCTGCTCCCCCTTGGCCATGGGGCATGGAAGTGTCACGTGTGCCACCCACAGTGAATTACCCTGCCATACAAAGTTGAGCATTTTACGATGTATCGTCGCCAAGGTTGTCTTGAAGGGAGTAAGTGGTAGCATTTAAAGTGTATACAGAAGGCGAGAAGGCGAGGCATGAAGTTCATTTTGAGACTGCTCAACCAGGATATTTTGAGTTTGTCCCATCATTATAAGTCTTTAAACAGAGCTGTTTTTCAGGGAAAGGATGTTGCATTCGTTGATGGTCTAGGTTAGGGACGGCAGGTTGAAGCCTAGGTATGGGATTGTGCTTTCTGCCCATGTGAACCCCCTCTACTGGACCGGTTCTTGCAAGCTGCTACCCCTATGTCTTGAGATTTAGAGTAATTGATTTTTAAGCCCGAAACCTGAGCAAACAAAGTTCAGTTTGCAGTGCTGGTATCGATCTATCGGGTCGTTTATGAAGCATAGGATGTTGTATGCAAACAGAGTGAGTTTGTGTTCCCTGTTTCCCACTGTTAGTTCATGTATGTTAGGGTTTCACTAGATATTTGCCACTAAGGATTCCATGGATAAGGGGAATGAATATTAGCGGGGAAGGGGGCAGCCCTGTCTCGTTCCTCTCATAATGGGTATATCAGGAGTGTATTCCCCATTTACTTCTATTTTAGTGGTCCTAGTTTGATAGCATGCCTGGATGAATGTTTTCATCTTGGGGCCAATACCGATCTTGTCTAGAATCTTTGATAGGAACAGCCAGTCCACTCTATCGAAGACCTTCTCTGCGTGAAGGGAGCGAAGGACCCTCAGCTGGTTCGCGCTCTCGGCAACTTCCATTAAAGTTACAGCCAATCTGGTGTTGTTGTTTGCCTGTCTGTTTTTGATAAACTTGTTGGTTAGAAATAAGGTGTGGCCATACCCTGTGCAGCCTGGTGACCAATATTGATGTGAACAATTTTATGTTGCAATGAAGAAGGGCTATCAGCTGATATGACTGGCAACGCAGTGGGTTTTTATCCAATTTCAGGAGTAAAGTGCAATATGAGACCAACATGGTGTTGGGAACCACTTTGAATGTCAAAAAGTAATTGAAAATGTTTGAGTGGTTCAGCCAACTAGGAGGTGTAAGCCTTATAAAATGTGGCTGTAAAGCAGTCGGGCCAGGAGAGTTTTTGGGCTGGCAAACGTTTAATTGCCTCTGCCTTAGATGTCCTGGCTCTTCAACTGCAGGAATCCCCCCGTGCCTTGAGACCCTAACGGGTGATTAGCAGCGCTCTATAAGAACCCTGATTGATTGTTTGATTGTCTTCTCCAGGGGGCTTAGATCTGCCTTCAGGAGTGGGGGCTCGTAGTCTTGGAGGTATTCGTTTGTGTTCATCTAAATCTTGGGCTTCGAAAAGGGCGGAGTAGTATCATTGGAAGGCAGTGTTTGTTTCTTGGTGCGGCGCCCCCGTCCTTTCTTGGTGCAGCACCCCGCTTCATTTTCTATGGCATGGATGTGGTTTCGAGTTGACATTACGCGGAGCTTATATGCTAGTAGCCTATCTGCTTTGTCACCTTTCTCATAATAGGTTTGATTGATGTAAAGTATTTTTTGTCCACTTCCTTCATCTGGATTTGTTCCAGTTCCCCTTTTAACCATTGCAAGTCTCTCGGAGTCTTCATCGAGCCCCATTGTTTGTGGCGTGTCTCTGTCTGGGATAATTCTTGCTTTAAATCTATAGTCTGTTTCTTTTGGCTTGGTGCTCAAAGGTGGTTGTGTGGGAGGTAAGATAAGCTCTGAGGACTGCTTCAGCTGCATCCAAAAAGGTTAAGGGGGTCTCTTCTGCATTATCGTTTTCAGCCAAATAGTGTTCTTTAGTCTCTCTACCGTGTTCTCATATGGTTTAGTCTCTCAGTGTAATTTTGTTAATCACCCATGGCTTTGAGTATGGTTTTTGGGGTGTTGTAGGGCTCACCGTTCACCAGATGGGGCATGGTCTGATAGCGATTGCACATCTATGGAGGAGTCAAATTATCTTGGCAGAAGGCGCTTTGAGGTTAAGAAATAGTTGAGGCGAGCGTGGGTTCTGTAAACAGAGTAAGAAGTGTATTTATTCTCACCTGGGTGCTGTTGGTGGCGGCGCCAGACGTCCACCAGGTGCAAATCCATTATTCCCTGAGATAAGGATGGGGGAGGGTGAGGTTCGCCATGTCGAGCTTGGGAATGGTCTATGGCTAGGTTCAGTAGAATGTTAGTCTTCCCCAGTATGATATTGCAGAGAGTAAATTGTGAAATCCTAGGGAAGAGTGTGGAATAAAGTGATTCTTTGTCCCCGTTGGGGCCATACAGGGAGATGACAGCATATCTGCGCCTAGTTTGCCCGGTTTTCCCACCTGGCGACAATCTGATCATGTATGTGGCGCTGATTTGGAAGGACAGGTCCCTTCTTATAAGGATTGCTACCCCACGTGCGTACTGCGCATAAGCATGAAATTGTACCTGATACAAATATGAGTGGAGGCATTTTGGTATCCGTTTTGAGAAGGCTTGTCTCCTGCAGCAATGCTATGTCTGCCTCTTTCTGCTTGAGTCCGAGAAGGAGAGCTTGACACTTAATCGTGTCGTTAAAGGGCTGTGGATTGAGCGTCACTATGGTATGGGGATGTGCGATCTTGATGTGGGATGTAGTCAGCTGGGAAAGTGGCTGGCAGTGGGCCATTTGCAGTTCGAAAAATGTGTCCGTGTGTGGGTAAAAGCGGGATAACTTTCTGATGTAAACAATACACAACTTTGGGGTAGGGAGCAACAGGGGAAAGTCCCATGTGGGACTGAAGTTCGTAGGTCTCATGTGTTCATAACCGAGTAACACTTGGTATTGTACTTGTTTATGGAAAAAGATTGGGGATGTGTCCTGGAATGGGTAGGGGAGCCCCCATCCCCATGTGTGTGCATTAGTGTAGCGGTTATTACCAACGTCATGGGCCAGTAGGGTTTGGAATTGTTTGTGGTTTTCTTGTACCTCTCCTCCAGTAGTTTTCTCTGCATTTATATTTTGTCTTTTAAAGATTATTGCTGGCGGTCCTTTTCCTCTTGACAGCGGAGTTTACGGACTTTCTTGCGAGATGAGCGTATGGGTTAGAAGCACCACCTGCCCCCCCCAATCAGTCAGGTTGGTACATGTCGGTTTTTGGGTTTGGTCATGGGAGAAGGTTGAAGGGAGGACCAGTCTCTCTCTAACTTCCTCTTGACTCCTCACCACTAAGCTTTTTTTAGGTCTCGCAGACCTGCTTTGCAGCGCGCATGCGCTGGTCGCTCTGCAAGGCTTCTTGTAATCGGGAAATTTCAGAAGTGGAGTTTAAGCCCCGCCCCTTCTTTCCATTGGCGTGCGTCATCGTTCATGCTAAACCCTGGCTTTTCATTGTAAATGAGGCTTCTTAGTACCGCCCTGTCTCCTTTTGGCCCTGCCCACCCGGACTGGATCTTTTACTTGCGGCGTTACACGGTGTCTCTTAATTACTGGGTAAGCACTTTTTTTAGCATTCGGGAGCTGGGACCTGGGAGCTCTGCAGCAGGTACGGGCCCAAGGAGAAGCCGCCTGCGGCCACCCCAGGACGACCATGACTGTCGCTCTGTCACACTCAGGATTGCCATCCACGTTCGCAGGCGCTGCCCCTCTCCCAGAACATATCCCCACCCTACGGCAGTATATTTCAGAAGCAACACTGTGCTTCCTGCTGCTTTTGGTGTCCGCATCAAGTACCTATGTCACCCCTCCATCCCCGCCCCACCCGGCAGAAAGTCACCCCGTCTCACCCTGCAGAAGGCGTTGCTTTGCCACCCAGGCTCAAAACAAATTGCGCTCTGTTGTCTCAGGCTCCAGAATCAATTACACCCCCTGGCCGGCCCGTGTGGTCTCCCTCCCGCGGATCTCCGAGGCGCTGCTCATCTCCACATCAAGCGTGGAACAGGCCCGGTAGCAAATCAGAGCAATATGAAGCGATCGGCTCCCGTCCGTCCGCGGGGCGTAAATCAGGCCGACCCTTCAGGGCAGTGATGCACGCCGCTTTATCTTCGTTTCTCTGGGCACACTTGTGTGTTCTTTACTGCCCTTCTGTTGACACAGTCTGTCTCACGTTGTCACAAACTGTTTACTCTGTCCGTGACCCATTAAACAATTTCCCAGACTTTTAATCTCTGCACGGGTTTAAACCACAAAATATGCGGCATGCGGTGTGTTATTATTCCAACATATGGACTTCTCTCTAAAACAGGCCCCATAAAGCTAATTTTACAAAGAAAATAATCCATTCACCCGTCGCTCCTAACAGTTTCACTATGGTTCCACTAATATATATATATATATATATATATATATATATATATATATATATATATATATATATATATATATATATATATATATATATGCTCCCTTCAACGTCTTGCATTGAAAAGAATACTTTCTGCCCTAAACACTGAGCACAACTATCAATGACAACCGTTCTGCACTCAAGCATCGCATTTTAACATATAGAATCCGTATTTAGACAATCCATTTTTCTCAAAATATGAATTTGTAAGTAACGTAGTTCCTCAATCTTCCCGAATCACCCTTTTATTCATCCTACCTTTCCTGTTTCCATATTCACTTTTGCCTCGTCTCCTGCATCACAGTCCCTTTTAAGTACGTGGGGTATGACGAAAAGAGAGATATGCTGTACAACTTTAAATGTTCAAGGCACTGTAGTAATTCCTGACTGCCACCTATAAAGTTGCACGAAGTCCCAAAATGATGACTAGCGGACATATTTGAAAGACAGTAAAGCAATGGTGTCATCTAGCTGCAGCCAGGGCAAGGGACGAAACGTGGTCAACAAACTTTTAAGTTTTACATTTCGATCGGCCCTCGCATTTTAGAAACGCTTCCCCACGTCAGAGTGCTTTTACGTTCTATTATTAAAAGGGCCACTGACTTCAGAGAACATTTAAAGTGATGCGAATCATGGGCCGTTTGTATTTCACTTTTTTTTAACCAATATTTATTAAATAGAGAACTTGCCTCCTCATCCCCACCCACTCACTCCCTTGTCTTGCACCTTGCTAACGTGAGGCGTGTGCATCTACTAAATAGGCAACCCACAAACGGCCCATCTAAAAAAAAAAAAAAAAAAAAAAGTGACCTGGGTCCTCGCCGTGTGAGGCTCTGCGCCCTCACTCCAGGCACTATATATGCACAGCCCACGCGACCACAACTCCTGCTGTTTCCAGGGCTGACCCTTTCCACGAACAGCTTCCGGGTCAAACTCGTTCTCCTCAATCTCTTGAATTGATGATTTTAGTGGGAGGCCCTTTTGGGCTCACAAGTCAGGTTCTGGCTGACTACCTTATAGCAGTGACAGCTGTGAATACATATACGCCTCATCGTCTGACTTGATTCTAGTCCGTTACTAACTGGATCTGAGAGCCCATGGACCAGGGAGACAGGGAAACGGAGGGAGGTTAAAGAAAGTAAACTAAACTATTAGATTTTGTAGACATTCTGGAGAAGATGAACTGCACGGGCAGCCTGGAAAAACATTATTCGAAGCAGGTGGTGAGCTCTGCTCCTATGAATCCTTCGAAATCTAGGCACCCCAGCGCTGTGCCCAGCGCGCTTGTGCCAAAACCCGAACCTGCCGTCTTTGAGCCTGCCTGTCTTTCACAAACTCTGTTATGTCCTAGTCAGAAAGCCCATCACTTTTTTTAGGTCGAGCCTGGGCAGCGCATGCGCTGCTCTGGAGGCATGCTGTAGTCGGATATGGACTTTAAGCTCCGCCCACTCTCTACCCATATTTTTCATTGGCTTGTGCCATTGTCCTTTGTAAATGCTGGCTTCTGATTCGTTAAAAGGCTTGCTAGCCCCTCCTTAGTACCGCCTTGTCTTCATTTGTAACCTCCCATGAGGACTGGCCCTTTTACTTCTGCTGTTACAGGGTATGTCTTATTTAGTTTGTAAGCACTATTTTCTTTAATGAGTTTCTCTTGCTGCATGCACGACATGCTTTCCTGCAACATTCAGCCCGCCATGCATGCTATCACTTTCCAAGCAGTCCGGGACAATGGCGTCCGCTTCTTTGAATAGGTCTCGCATTTACAAGAGTTTGAGTGATTGGCATTGTAAATAACGATGCCTTTTATTTATGTGTTAATTATCAAAACAGATAAATAAAAGGCATTGTCATTTACAATGCCAATACCTTAAACTCTCGCAAATGTGAGACCTATTGCATTGCAAATGCTTGCTCTTTGTATGTAAAGAGGAGCTGGAAGGGGAATCCCCTCAAAGCACTATTGGTTCTTGTTCGTGGGCCTTTTTCAAGATATCATCCTTTGCACGGAAGTAGTGAATGCGCATGAGTACATCTGGAGGAAGATTCTTTTGTTGTTGATAGACGGAGTAGACCCTGCAGGTGCGGTCTAGAATGATTGGGGTGTCTTTAGGCTGTTGCAGTATATGGACGAAGAGAGCCTGGAAATGGGCTTTGAAGTCTGCTGGCATAATTGCTGGAGTGATGCCACTGATCCTAATGTTGTTCCTCCTGGATCGGATTTCCTGATTGTTGAGTTTGTTGTGGAGTACTGCTTATTCCTGCTCCAGCCTTTCCAAACCAGGTGGTGCGGTCGATGTTGTCTTGAGCCTGGTCAGTTACCATGGTCTCAACACGCTCCAGGCCGGGGGTGGTCTGTTTGGCATAATGAATGGTTGAGGTCCGTCCGGGCTCTGTTGAAGTCGTGGCGGAGGGACGCAATGTTTTTGCGAAACTCCAAGAGCAAGGTATATATGTCGCCTTTAGTGGCTTTTGCCTGGGGGTCAGTTGTAGTTTGCAATTTGGTTATGGATGTGGGGGTGGGTTTGGGGGTGGTGAGAGGGGGGCTCTTCCTCCTTGCTGTTGTGGGGCATCCAGCTTCTGGAGTAGATACTTAATAGTGGAAGCTTGCAGAGTTTGTTTTATTCTCCGCCATTGCTCGGTCAGTGTGGGGGCCTTGGGGGTTGTCCGATCATGGGAGGACAGTCTTGTCTTTGGTCGTTGTGTAGGTTATGAGCCTTCCGTCCCTCACCACACCTTCTCTTCATCTTCTGAACCTGTTGCCTTGTGACCGGGCTCCTCCATGAGGCTCGGGGGAGTCTGATAATTTGGGGTCCTCCTTTTCGCAGTCCCTGCCTATTCGGGCAGTTAGGGGCCCAGTCAGTGTCTCCTCGCCAGTGGGTCTTTGCAGACCCTGGCCAGGGACTGCGCCTCTGGCACTCCCACCGCAGCTGCGCCTCTGGAGGCCTGATGGAGCAGTGTATGGCAGTCATGCCTACCCCGGGGCTATGACAGTACTTTTTTTTCAGTAGTTCCGTGGGGAGGGGCCCCAGGGTGTTTGCAACCCCCACTCCCTGTTTCCGGGCTCCACCAAAAGTGGAGCCAAGGGCCTTAGAGACACCCTGGGAGAATGGCACCTGTCATCTTGACTGCGCGGCTTCTCTGTGAGTAACTCGATTCGAAACCCATTGGGGGAACCTCCGTAACTATGCCTCTGTCATTCCTCCCCTTGTTCGGTATATACTGGGGGGATGGCCTGATGTTTCCGATTTCATTGGGGTAGCACCCTATGGGTTAATGTTACGGGGATCAATCGTGGAGCTCAGGGGACATGCGTGTTGACTGTCTCGTTTCTGTCCACTCTCCCAGTAGTTTTGTTTCTTTGTTAGCTTCTAATTTCTTTTTGAAGATACTGATCTTGATTTGGGCATTTAAGTTATCTTCACTATTTTTGATTTTGATTAGTAAATTATCAGACAGCCGTTTTTCTGTATTAATTATCAAGATCAGCCAATCACGTTTACACGCCACGTGATCAATGACGAGTCTTTCCTGAATTTCTTATCTGCTAAAAAAAATTCGGGGTTCATTAGTGATAGTGAACCCAGTCAGAGCAGCGTTGGCTCTCTATTCAGTCTTGACAGTGCCATGCAAGTGGGTTTTTACCTGGTTTCTTTTTAGTTCAATCAGTGTCCCAACCTTCTGCCCATGCGAGGGCCTGGGTAAAGTTGGTCTTATTTATAAGGGGAGGTGCTGATAGGATTTGTGATGCTATCTCATCAGAGAAAGTCAAACCTGCTTCTTCTGCCATACATAGTCAGTTTTGTTCAGACTTCCTGTTGTGTGAAGTGATTGTTGGTAATTCATCAACTGGAAATAAATAATAGTGAATATTTCTTCTACCTTATTCCTACTTTATGCACGGCTAAACTTAGCCCTTATCATCCCCACAGCTGTACGATACTCACTATATATCCTAACCATAATTGCCGAAGACGACCAGAGGGTCATCCACTACAACCGGGAAGAAGAGAGGAGAAGACCAGGGTATGGCCCCCTGTCTGCAATAACTATAGACCAAACGGTTACCTGTATGTTTATCAGGCAAACACACAAGAACCCCACAAGAGGTAGACTGCTTGACCCTAAAGAAATGGAAGCAATTAAACCAGGATGGGCTCAACCATATTCCAGGGAGCACTTTCGATAGTTTCCTGACAGGATCTTAAAATAAAAATACTTCTGAACATCTAAGTATCCTTTTATTAGTGGTGTTCCTGGTATGATTAAAAACGGTACTATAAGGTGGGTCTCTTGGAGATAATGGTCCTACATCCTTGATCAAGTCGACATGTTTCAGCCCTAACATATAGGGCCCATGGGGTCCTGGGCTATCATCAGGACCAAATCAGTATAATGACCTGGAACTGTCTCATATCAATTTGTCAGTAGGCCTAACTAGACTCAGTCAGGACAAATACATACACATATAGCATATAACCATACAATGGGCAAAATTGCCCTTTCACCAACGACATTCGCGTCTTGTATCCTATAAAGAAATAAAAATGGATTCATGTTAGTTTAAAAGCTTTTCATGCATTTCTGTAGTGTTCATTTCTAGCACACCCATTCGGTGATCATGCTGAACCCTGGAAGAAATGTTTCTGTGATTGATATTAATGGATAAACACAAATAAAGACAGATCAAAGAACCAAATATGGTCATGTAGATAAACACATGCCCATGTTGTCTTAGCCTGTAACATTCCAAAAGGTGAAAAAAGCATTCATGCGGTAATTATACGGCCACATGCAAACAAATACCTACCCTGATTGCTAGGGGAAGTATGTTACATAAGAGGAGTGGGGGGGCATGCCCCTGTAGCCGCACACTGTAGCAACATACAAAACATACTTTCAAGTTCGGAGAAAGATTTGTCAGGGACCCAGTGAAAAATGTATGTAAGAGAAACATAATAGATTTACAAGCAGTTAGCCAGGTCTGTACTCACTATTGCCAGTCTGTAACCGAAATGGGAGCCCCTTTACTCACTTCAAAGGTGCCAAGTTCCCATATAACACCTAGTCGTCCCCCCGTCTCCTCTCCAGTGGTGAGTGGGAGAGAAAATGCTGACTATTTATATATTAGACTCGGGTTGGTGTAATGTGGAAGTTTCCAGAAAGATCGCCATGAGTATTTGCGCATGCACGTTTGAGTCAAAGAAACTTACGTGACTGGTGGTTTTAGAGCCCTGCTGAGAGACTGCGCATTCTAGAAACACCAAGTGAAATTTGTAATACAGAGGCTAATTGGAAATTGCGGTTTCGTGGTGGCAGAAACAGTTTATGCTTTTTCAAAAGAAACCAGAAGGAGAACGTTCTGTTTCCTCCCACTCGTGATGTCTAACCGTGTATTTCAAGGTGCAAGTGAAATGAAAGAGGTATGCAACATATCTTGTTTCAGTGGGTGCATTGTATTCATTTCTGGCAATTATGCATATGGTCCCAATAAGCATTACTAGAAGCCTATATAATTCCTGGGAAGCAAGGATACAAATTTAGAAAATCAGTGCAGAAATATTTCCTCTAGTGTAACATCTGCGGGGATTGTGTGTAAATGAGTGTGACATTGATTTTTAAGACCGTTTATAGATCTATATTTTCTAGGAGAATGGGGGAAAAAACTTTAACTTACAGGTCTATAAGAAGCACAATCCTTTTTGCTGCCCAGTTCCTCCCAAATTGTTGTTTCCCTTACATCATTGCCTGTTGGGTATGCTACAGTGAGAAGTACATGAAATATAAAATGTTGTTATTTAGGTTGGTATTGTGCTTTCTTAAGGCTGAGAGGGGTTTTTCCAAGGAGTGTTGTGCCATATTATGTCTCCTGGTACTGGTTGATATCAGATAGTGTGGCTGTATCCAAGCTAGCTAGCTCAGTAGCCAATGGGTTCTCCTGTGAGTATTGCTCGACAGCCATTGGAGGCCATGTCTCACCAGATAAACAATTTGATATCTTTAGAAATCCACTAGGGTGAAGCTTCATAGAACTTCTGGTAGCTGTAAGTGGTTAAATAATTTCTTGGCTTTTTTTAGTGCCATATCAAATACAAAATGAATACATCAATTTATTTTTCCAGAATGTGTCTGATAAATGCAACGGAAACCAGCTAATAGGAAATTAACAAGCAATGATATCACTATTTTAACAGTTTTGATCCTGTCCCACAAAGCAATGCATTGAACTATTGATCCAGGAGCTGTTTGACAGAGTGCAGTGTTAGCTTTTCAATGTATTTAGGGAATCGTTGTTAAGGTTACATTTAACCAAATCTGGGATTTGTCCCATTTCAAGCCTGTATTGGCTACAAGTGAACATTGACACAGTTTACTTTTCTGCTTGGTCCTTCTTGAAGGTGTATCCTGAAACTTTAGCATATTGACCTATAATTTAGCAGCAATTGCTTTTTCTTCTTGCTTTCTTAAAATGAAGGTTTGTGCGGCATAAACTGCCCATTTGTAGAAATCTGTTTTGAAGAGGATACCTGGTATTTTGGTAATTACTCTAATTGCAATTAGAACTGGTTGTATAGCTAGTGAAAATAATAAAGGGTATGTTGACACAACTGTCTTGTCCCGTGCTGTGTTAGAAAACTGCTTCAGAGCCAGCGATTGATTCTGATTTCAGCTGAGGAATTTTTGTACAAGACGTGGACCATTCAGATGAAGTTCTCTCCCAACAAAAACATATTAAGCACTCCAAGCAGAAAAGCCCCGAAAACCATATCAGATACTTTTTCCATGTCTAGTGCCTTAACAGTTGTTGGGAGTATTCAGCAATTTAGCTTTCTTAGCGACATAGCTTGAACACTGTTGTACAAGGCAGCTTTTTTCTTTATAAAACCCATATGAGTCTGTTGAATTAGAGTGTCTGAGATTGGTTCCAGCTATTTGGCTAGCATTTTCACACGTTTTACTGTCTACATTAATAAGGGAGATTGGTCTGCAGTTGTTGTTGTTTAGAGTTTTATTTAGCAGTTCTTGGTATCTAATGTAGCCTTTCTTTGTAATTATATCAATGTTTGTTTCCATTGCAGAACCTGACACAGTTCCCGAGTTTGCATATGGTCAATAGTAACTTAATGGGATTATGGATGACCTCTTTTGGTGTAGGAGGAACGCCATCAAGACATCGGGCTTTCTCTATTTTCAAGGAGTATATAGCTTTAATTACTTTCCATTTCCCTGATGGTTTGTTGAGAGCGTCCCTATTGTCTGGGGTATGGTAGGAATTGCAAAGTCTTTAAGGACTTGAAGTATGGGTTTATTGCACGAGTAACTGTGATGGTAGAATCTATCAAGTACATTATGAATTTCTTTTCCGCTATATGTTACCATGGTTACATCTAATTGTTGAGATTTTGTCTTTTGTTCTGTTGTATTTGAAATGTGTAGCACGCAGCTTCTCTACTTTATTATGCCCTCAAACTTTGAGTGTTTTATGGTTAGTGCACTTTGGTGAGCTCAACAGCTCAACATCTAATTGTAGTCTTATTTTAAGTTCGGAAGGACCTTCCCCTTCTTTTGTATCAATTTAGTTATCAGAATAGTGATTTCTCTCGATTTTAATCTAGTTTGGCTTTGCCATCCTTGGTTAGGTTTCGCCTCGGACAGCGTGCCCATTACTTACCATTACAGTGGCTTCGACGTGACTCTTGTTTCCTTGCTTCTTATTCTTCACTGCCTCCTGCTTGCCTCCTACTGGGTCATCAAGTGTTTGTCCCTGCCGTGGAGCATGACCCAAGTACAGTTTCCTGCCTGCGACCAGTGTCCTTACACTGGCCGCATGCTCCTGCAGGTACTTTGTAATTTTTTTTATATGTACTCTTATAGAGTGCTTTTGTCTCCAGTTCCTCCCTCCCTCCCACCATCGGTTCTCTTGCACCCCACTCCTCCACCACTCTCCGTTGTGTTGCTGTTCCCTCCCTCCTCCCCCACACCTCTCTCGTGCTGCTTGCCCTCCCGAACTCCCCCATCCTCTGTTGTGTTGCAGAGAGTGCTATTTGGCTTAGTTTAATGTTTTTTGGACATATTGCACAGCAACACGGGCTGCTGTGCAACCAGGCTTAAAGAAAAAAAGTGATATGTCGCAGTCAACGCTGGTCACGGCATATCGCTTTTTTTGTCCGGCAGCCCATGCTGCAACAGGTCTAAAAAAATAATAATATATATATATATATAGACAAAGCCAATAGATCTCGCATAGGCAAACCCTATTGTCTTTTTTTTTTTAACACTTTATTTTCCAATATATAACACATTCAAATTGTACAATGAAATCACCTCGTTCATCACATCGTAAACATTCACTGTCCAAGATCTATATGTCCAGCCCAGTAGTACTATACAGTTGTAGGGGGGCACGACTAACAAAATGAAATATCATAACATCAGATATCATATTCAAGGAATCTCTCCTCCAGCCCAATCCCCGTTCAATCCACAGATGCGCAGGATACTGATGCCCAAAAGGACCTTCAGCAGAGATGCACAGCAACACCACGCCACCAACTGTCGCCCCCGGCGTGTATGTAAATGCCACTGAGACAATCACCCCACTCCCTCGGGCACAATACCGCTTTCCATCTGAGAGTTGGTGGCTCGCACAGTATCCGCCGCATATTTCCGGAATGGGCCCCATATATCCCTGGGGCGGGACGTGGGGGGCATGAGACTGGCATAGGCCTCCGCATTAACGTTGCAATGAGCTAAACTGCGCAGCCAGTCCTGTGCCTTGGGTACTGTTTTCCTACCCCAATGTATAGCAACCTCCCGTTTGGCCAGCAGTAATCCCAGCGATGCAAATCGTCTAACTCCCTTGGGAAAGTTCACAGTGTACCCAAGCAGTGCAACCTCAGGAATAGGAGTGAGAGGTAAGCCAATTATCTTCCCAAGTGTAGAGTGGATGTCAACCCAGTAGGTCTGTAATCGGGGGCAAGTCCACGCCAGGTGGATGAAATCGGCGTGAGGGGCAGCGCATTTTAAACAGGTATGCGGCCTAGATGCATCTATCCTATGTACTTTAGCAGGCGTAAAATAGGCACGACGAAGAAATTTAAAATGGAGAAGCTTGTGCCTGCTGTTAAGGGAGATTTCTTTGGTGGCCGTACAGCATTTGGACCATTGGTCGTCTGTTATTGGACCGCGCAAGTCCGCCTCCCAGTCATGTCGGAGCCCGTCGTCACACATCGGTCTCATACCGGCGCAAGCTTTGTACATTTTAGAAATGAAGCGTGCTCCGTCAGGTTTCTCTATCACCAGAGTAAGTGGAGGAAACGATTCCGGTTCAATTGGAAGCGTGGGGAGCAGCGCCCGCAGGGCCGATCGCATTCGAGTCATAACAAATCTAGTCATAAAACTGCAGTCAACATACCGTGCGTCGTCGTCTAGGGAAAATACGTGTCCGTCAGGATATAGATCTCCCACTTTGACTATGCCCAAGGTAGCCAATGTGTGTCGCACCAGGCCCTCCCCAGAAATCGGGAACCACCTAGTGTTGGGTAGAGGAAGGGCGGAGGAATATAGGGTCAGAGCGCCAGTGAGCTTTCTCAATTTTTCCCATGCCCAGCTGGTGGTAGACACCGTTTGTATGTCGTGTGGGTCGCGCGGGAAGCCCCTAGGAAGGACTGTGGACAGCCGATCAGGAAGAACAAGATCCGCCTCTGGCCGCAGAAACGGTATTCTTGCGTCAGGGTGGAACCAAGCGTGCGCATAGCGACACTGTGCCACTAAATAATATAATTGTAAGTCCGGTACGTTGTAACCCCCCCTGTCGTATGGGAGTGTGATGATTGACCAGCGGACCCGTGGCTGCTTTCCACCCCAAACCAGCCGTGTGAGGTGCGATCGCAATGTCCGAAAGAAACAGTCAGTGAGAGGTATGGGGATGTTATTGAAGAGATATAGGAATTTGGGCAGCACGACCATCTTTAGAATTGCTACCCGCCCAGCCAGTGATAATGGTAGCCGCAGCCATCGTTCTACCTGTGCCTCTAAATTATGCACTGCCTGTCCATAGTTTAAGCGTATGATTTGTGCGGTGTCTAAATGGACGTGGATCCCGAGATATTTTACCGATTCGGAACACCACTCCAGGGGATATTCGCATTCCCACGGCGTAGTGCCCGTGGTTAAGGGGAAAATGATGGACTTGTGCCAGTTTATGCCCAGCCCGGAGAATCTGCCAAATTGAAGAATTTCTCTAATGAGGGGCGCTAAGTTGGCTTGGGGTTCACGGACGTATAGAATGGTATCGTCTGCATAGAGGGAAACAAGAAGAGGGCCAGTGTTAAACTGTAATCCCCGGTGGAGGTGGCATTCTTGGAAGTGCCGAATCAGCGGGTCCATTGCTAATATGAACAAAAGTGGAGATAGGGGGCAGCCCTGTCTAGTCCCACGGAATAATTCAAAGGGCCTGGACAGTGTACCATTCAGACGAAGTCTTGCCGTGGGCCTGCTGTAGAGGAGCGCAGTAGTGGCAATGAAACCCAATGGCATGCCCATTTGTTTCATCACTGCAATAATAAATGGCCACTCCAAGGAGTCAAATGCTTTCTCCGCGTCTAATAGTATCGCGGCCGCGGGGATATCTGGATTGATTCTGTGAAGGACTGCGAACAGTGTCCGAAGGTTCAGGGAGGTGGACCGGTGGGGTACAAAACCGGACTGCACTGGGGAGATAATATACTCCATTAATTGAGACAGCCGATTTGCAATGACTTTAGCTAGTATTTTATAATCTAAATTTAATAGGGATAGTGGACGATAGGACTCACAGAGCGTGGGGTCCTTGCCGGGTTTGGGGAGGAGAATAATTACAGCTTCGCGTAGTGTAGGGGGGAGTACCTGTTTTTCCAATGCCTCCGCATACACCTCAATTAGTCGCGGGGCCAGAAGATCCTTATATTCTTTATAAAAGTCCCCTGTGAAGCCGTCCAGCCCCGGATGGTGTCGATGGCGAGTGTGACGTCGGCCTCCGATATGGGCTCCGCCAAGAAGTCCTGCATATGTCTTTCCAGGTAGACCAATGCGATCTCGGAGAGATAGTCATTCTGGGCTGCACCGTCAGACCCGACTCTGGAAGTGTACAGTGAGGTGTAATAGTCTAGGAACTCGTCGCGGATATCGGGGTAGTGCGAAGTGCGTGACCAGAGGCGGCGTGGAGTTCAGTGATGTACGATTTGCTATACGGAGGCCTCAACATGTGTGCTAGCACCCTCCCCGGTCTTTCCCCCTCTCCATAACGCCTGGCTGTGTGGTACTTCCCCAGATATAATATCTCCCGGTCCGCCATGTCTCTGTATTCCGACAGTAGGGCTAATCGTTTTGCCTGACCTGCAGGGTCCAGGGTCCCCATGGGGTCTGAGTCAAGCGTAGTGAGGTCTCGTTCAATGCGTGACAACGTACTGCGGAGGTCCCTAAGCACCCCCGCGTGTTTGGAGATACATACACCCCTAATAACTGCCTTGAAACCCTCCCATAATACCGCGTAGGAACTCACGGAACCGGTGTTGATCTCGAAATAGTCCTCTATGGCTTCCCGTACCTCAGCCTTGAAAAGTTCGTCATGCAGGGCCCTGCTGGGGAAGCGCCATTGTCGTTCATATCCCTCTGGCCGTGGGAGTTTCAAACGTAACACTATCGGGGAGTGATCAGAGTACGTCCTAGGGAGTGTCGTGAGTGAGTCGAACCAGTCTGTGTATTCAGGTGAGAGCAGCCAGTAGTCTGTCCTGGTCCAGGTGTTATGCTGACCTGAAAAGTGAGTGTATTCAGTGAGAGTCGGGTTTCGCTTCCGCCATATATCTGTAAGTGTGTGTTGCTCACAGAGGTCCGTCAAAGCTCGCCGCGCCCGTGGTTTGGAGTCAGGGGCCCGTGATGTGCTGTCAAGTCTAGGGTCAAATGGCAAATTAAGGTCCCCTCCCAGCAAGAATTTATGAGGGTCGTGTTTCGTTAGCTGGGCATTCAGCGCATGGAAGAACTCAGGGGAATCAGTGTTCGGGGCATAAACGTTGACCAGGGCGACCTTGTGGCCACCTAGGGAGCCAGTGACAATGATGTACCTGCCCGCCGGGTCCCGGACAACGTCACTGAGACTAAAGGGGACCCTCTTGTGTATTAAAATGGCAGTGCCCCTAGCATAGCTGCTATAGTTGGCAAAGAACCTGAGTGCTCCCCAGCTGGCGCCGAATCGCGCTGCATCTGTGGGGGGGGGGAGGTGTGTTTCCTGTAAATAGGCTATGTCTACCTTGTGTCGAAGCAGGTAATGAAGCACCTGCCGTCGTTTACGGTTGTCAGAGTCCCCGGACATTCCACGAAATCAGGGAGAGTGCTGAGGGACCCTCAACGTTACCCAGTCGTGTCATCAGAAAAGGGCGTGTAGTCTAATTGGACATAACAGCGATGAGTGCGCAATATTGCTAGCGATAGTGAACGAAGGTGCAAATTACAACTGGTGAAGTGAACATTCCAATCAACCCCCCCACCCCCACCCAGCCACCTTTCAACCCAAAGGAGGCCAACCCTCTGTATACAAGCAGATAAGAAGTACAAGTCCACTTTAAGCTTGACTGATGTTGCCCAAACACAGTACCCCAGTGTAAAAAGGAACAAACTCAACGGATACACCATGTGGGGGTGGCAACGCCGGGTCGAAGACCGGCTAGATGACGCAATGATGCAAAAATGAATAACATTTTCCCAATTGTATACATTAGAATTATTTAAATCAAGCAAACGTGTTAACCAGTGCCTGAATTGGAGAAGAGTTCTGCACTCGCATCCGAGCCGCTATGAGGCGGGGAAGGTTGACTCCCTTCCACAGAGGATTGATTGTTCCGTTGTTTATATGTGCGGCAGAATTCTTGAGCCTTAGTCGGAGTGTCGAATATTATAGCCCTGCCACCTACATCTATTCTCAGTCTTGCAGGGTATAGCATGCCATATTTGAGGCCTAGGTTGCGCAGAGTGGCCTTCACCCCATTAAATTTACGTCGGGCCTCCTGAACCATCGATGTGAAGTCTGGATACAAGGACAGTTTTGACCCCTGCCAGGTCAAGTCCCCCCGCTCTCTGGCCAGCCTCAGTGTTGTGTCACGGTCCCTGAAATTCATGAGGCGAGCTATTATGGGCCTGGGAGGGAGACCAGGGTTAGGTCTGGGGCCCAGTGACCTATGGGCCCTCTCCACCACGAAACCAGCAGTAAAGGAGTCTTTGCCAAACAGATCGATTAAGCAGAGTTTCCACGAACAGGTCCATGCGGCCAGTGGCCGTCGTCTCCGGAACCCCCAGGATGCGGACGTTGTTACGGCGACTGCGAGCCTCCAAATCCTCGTTTTTAATGGCGACTTCCTTGAGTATACGTTCCACTCGCTCCAATCTCTTGAGCGACTGTGCAGTCCCGTCTTCAATGTCGGAGATGCGGGCCTCCGCTACATCCAGCCGTTGATCATGTACTTGGATTTTAGCTCCCAGTCCTGCAATGTTCTTGTCGAGTGCGTCAAAACGAGAGTCTAGGGCCTTGAAGCCTGCCCTCATTTCTTCCAACATGGACGCGGAGGCCGCCTCAGCGGTCGCGGCGTGTGTGTTATCGGCCATTTCGGCGGAATCCAAAGGCGTTTTGTCTGGTACTTTCTCGAAGGGGAGGGTTCTCTGTTTGGGGTCTTTGCGTCCCATGCCACACAGAGTTCCAGGCTCCGATGCGTCGCAGGATCTTGAGGCAAGATGGCGGTCCCGAGTTGTGCCCCAATTGTAATGGGCAAGGAGCAGCGGTGGACTATAAGACTCCAGCTGCGTATGCTGGTAGGATGGCCGCTACAAGTTCTGCCTGTGTGATGCAGGAAGCCGACCAGGGGCCCACTGTCAGAATGGCGTGCCCAGGCCTGCCCCAGCCGCCGAAAAGGACTGAGGAGAGACGTGGCGCAGATACCAGGTGTGAAGGCTACATCAGGGACCCAAAGCGTTCATAAGGCCAATCAATGAGGAGCCACAGTGGGCAGGCCGCGCGCTCGGGGTTCGTCAAGAGGCAGCGCTCCGACGACTAAGCTGAGGCGATGCAGGCAGGCGTGTGGCCGGTAACATATTGAGGAGAGTGTGCCTGGTAGCAGCGCGGGGAAAACCCTAGTCCGCAGCGGGCACGGGGAGCCGGAGGGCCAATCTCCAGGCGGTTCGCGGCGCTCCTGCCGGCGGCGCCACGCCCGGCGGGACCCACCCCGGTCCGGAAATCTCTCCGCCGCCACTCGCACCCCCGCCAGCGGTGGTAGGCTGGCCCTGCGTGGACTTCGAGGGGGCGCGAGACCGGGCAGCGCAATCAGGTGAGACCGGGATGGAGAGCTGGGTGTAGGGAGGGGGGGGGCAGAGTCTCCGCCGAAGCGCCACCACTCACCGCATTAGGGCCGGACCGCCCCCCCCCCCAGCGCCCACTAGCCGACAGGGCCTCGCTTATGCTTCAGTCTGGAAAGGCGCCAGGCTGCCCAGCCGCAGGCCCCTCCCGGTGCAGTCGTATCGGACTGTAACTCCGCCGTTCAGGTTATTTTAAAACCGGAACTCGGCTCCGCTGGTATAGTGCACATTCCGCTGGCCGGCACTGTGTTGTTGGGCCGGTCTACATTGCGATCATGAGGGGAAAATGCCGATGAGCCAGATCGCCCTCCGGAGCTTCTCTACCAAGCGGCCATCTTAGCCGCCGGCTTGGCCACGCCCCCAACCCTATTGTCTTTGGTAGTGTTTTTTTCATGTGTTGGAGTTGGTCTCCAGAAACTCTGAAATTTCTCTTTTCAGTAAGGTGAATATATGCAAGGTCTTGTGTAAGATTATTTATTCCCCATGATTTTTGTGTTTTCTATGTATTTTTCAATCTATACATTAAGGAGATGCATGGGTGATCTGCTATTAGTATAGATTCAGTTGTGGGCTCAAAGATGTTCGAGATGTGGACTTAGTTCACTAGAATGTAATCGATCCTGGAGAATGAATGGGGTGAAATCTTTGCACGTTGGATTGTGAAGTCTCCATTCGTCTTTAAGGTAATGTTCCCTGTGGAGGTTATTAGTTTATGGGATGTGTTTGGCCACAGTACTGTCACATGGTAAAAACAAAAGTCACCTCCCATTATGATTCATAACCCTTGTCTGAGTTGGGAAATTTTCTTGTTTGGTTGTACTGCGAAATCTGGCTAATCTGCTGTGGTGCATAAATGTTAAGGGTGTAAAGCTCGGAGCCATACTTCTGGAGCCTCATCAGGGTCCATCTGCCTTCTGTATAATTTTATGACCAAATCTTTATTGCTTTCCTCTTGGAGAGGAGTGTCACAGGCCCATTTTTGTCGATGCAGAAAAGCAAGCAAAATCATCTACCTATCTCTAATCTAAATTGCTTCCCCTACACCAATTCCTGTCTCTTGTAGACAAATCTGTGCCTCCTTTAGTTATGAGTGTAGACTAGGGTCTTTTGGCGTTTCAGTGGATGGTTCATACATTTGATGGTTAGAAAGAGCAGTTTAATATTTGTCATGTGTGATTGGGTTAGCACTTTGTATATAGCATTGATGGGTGAGATCACATATGAAGTGTATTTGAAAAATGCCTACCTTTTTCTATTATTGCCTTGTAATATGAAGGTGAGTGAGCACATATATGGACCATATAACATTGGTGGATATAGCTGCCAAGGATAGTGATTGATCAGCATGGAAGAAGGAGACTGAGTGAAGTAGTATGGAGAAGTACAAGAAATTGGAGAGAGTGCAAATAAACAAAAATTCCCAAAACAGAAGCCCTCCCTTCAATCCTATCCCACTTCCACCAGTACCCTGTATCGAGTAACTCATTGGAACCCATGAGTGACCAACACGCAGAGTGCATTATGTCTTCCTCAACTGATATCATGTTGTGTGAAAGAAAACATCTTTCCCTCTAACATTTTTTTATAACAAACCCTGTGTAATCAGTGGCACCATTGTACCCCAACTGGAAATGTAATTTCTGTAATACATGATTTTCTGTATAAATCTTGTATAGCTGTATACATTTCAATTTGAAATATTTACAAAGTTAGCACAGTGCTTCATGCCTGGTAAGTTCAACCCTTATTAAAAGCATTGAGCTCCTGGCAAGTGTATCTGGCAGTAAACTTTGAGCCCTAGGTAACGATTTAGATGTCTGTGTAAATCCATCTAGTACTTAAGTGCATCTCTGGCATCATCATATTGCCCAGTGAATGCTGACCCTGCACCAAAGTCACCTTTACAGGTGGCATTCACTTGGTGATCTAGGAAATGTAGTGGCTAATCTTTTATTGCCTGGGTTCAGTGCAGGCGGTATTAGTATTACTACTTGTGTATAGATATTTTTAATGACCCAGTCCACAGCTGGTAGATTGGTCAGTTCCATTTTTTTCCCTAAGTATAACAGCCTTAAACCGCATTAATGATGGTTGCCACAGTGCTATTTAAGTACTTTTGTTAAGGTGCCTGGTGGCAACAGATTTGATAAGCAGGCTGTTTCGAATTAGTCGTTATGAATTAAACACCCTGAGTAAAGTCCAGTGGATGCTGTGTTGGGATCCTTTTAGTTGATCGAGTAATGCAAATGGAGCAGGTGGGATTTTGGACCTCAGTTTCACGGTCTCTGAGAATCACAGGAGCGTTGTGTGAAGATTGGGAGGTCTTGCAGCCAAAGTTAGAATAGCGTGACATACTCCCTCGGTAACGATGCATCTCCATTACGGCAATGCGTACCCCTGCTGACATAATTAGGGCTCCTGGTTTTAGGGCATTTATTTTTTAGACATTTTCGTCTGTAATTATCCATATTTATTTTTCGCTCTTTTTATCTTCACTTTCCAGATTTATTTTATGTTTTGTGCAAAAATAAGCTTAAACTTGTATGTTTCCACATTTATGTAACTCATAAAGGGACACTTTTAATTGGCTGCCTCGTGGATTTTGGTGCAATATGAACCCATATATAATGTATCATCCAAATGCAATACAATCATTGGCATTAGCATTTTTAGTACACATGAACATCGACAACCGTTTAAAGCTTCACTGGGAAAACCTGTCACTTTATTTAATTCCTTCGTTTTCAGTCTGCACTGCTATTGGCCTAGCAGTCATGATATACAGCAACATAGATCGCTCAAAAGAAAACCTATTTTTTTTTTCATATTTAAAAATAAATACAGAGAAATGTTTTTCTATTTATATTTGCCTGTAAAAATCAGTAAAAACTGGAAGCCTTAATTTTAATGTTTCGTGCCTGCACTTAAATGTTTCTCTCCAGGCTTGTAGATCAGGCAGGCACCATTTTGTTCATAGACTCACAGTCGCCGCCTTTTTAAATGAGGGTTAGATATGTGGACTTCACGGAGGTAAATATCTGTTTCTTGTACTCTGAATGGATGCCTGAAAGTTTTCAGGGTTTTTGAGACATTGAGGCTCAAGACTTGAGTATGGGCGCCGCAACCATGCCGTTCAGCGAATGCTTCCTCTGAATGAAAGGACTCGGGACGATCCCAGTCAGTGCAAGTATGTGCAGCTGGGAGTTGCCAGGGCATTCCCTCACATCAGGACATGACCACAGATGTCGAGCAGAGAATGCTCTAAACAAAGGGAGCTGTGTTGGGAACATGAATGTATTCTCTAACCTTTTCCAAAGGCTTTGGGACACTTCATTGCAGCACCTACATGACTTCACCATGCCTTCAAGTGGCACAGTAGAGGCTGCTCGGTAAAACCGAGGCAGCTAACATGCTTCCTCTCAATCATAATCGCTCTGTTGCAGACCTCCATTTCAAGGAGTGTATGGTTGTATTTACAATATCGCCATTACAGTTCTTAAAATAAATTGAGTATTAACAGGTTTGGGTGCTCTTCTTCTTTCTGCATTCTACATTAATCTGTTGCTGCAACAAATCCTCTTGATGGTTAATGCGTACAGAGTGCTTGGCATGCTTTTAGGTTAGTATCTGAGTTGGTGCTTCCAACTTTGGTATATTTTTGCATGCATCTGATTAAAAGAATTAATGTTAAAAAGAATTAAAAAGAAAAAAAAAAAAAGAATTAATGTCTTCCTTGGTCCGCATGCTAGGGTAATGTTCTGTTCTCCAAGTAGCAAAATACTGGTTTGCGTACCTTTCATCGTCATCATAAATCACCTTATTTCGGCCGCTGACTTTAAAAGCAAACAGTCATCATACAGTTTTACAATGCTACATATTTTAAAAATAAATCAGGAATTGTGTCAAGACAACGTTAAAAGAAGATTAAAAATTAATAACTGTGACTCATCTTAAAGTGCATTTGTTTAACAACGTTAAAGAGCAAACCATAAAAATTGCAAAATTGGACCAATTAGGTAAAACATGCAAGATACAGGCTAAAATCCTTAAAAATAGTCAATAACTTTTTGGGCAACAAAAAAAAAAAAATCATCCAGAAAGCCACAGCAAATACAAAAGTAGCTCAGTTAGGGTGCCCCATGACGGAAAAGATTGGACCTGATAGGCCAGACACTTTCGCGGTATTTTGCAATAGAGAATATTATATAATGTGAAGTATCAGATCTACAAATTCTCAATGCAACTTTCCACTGTCGGACTCCTAGATTTATACATAGGTGCACTATCCAGTACTTACGTTGGCGGGTGAATGCTGAACAGAACAACAAAAGGTGCTCATCAGTTTCCTCTGCACTATGACAGGCTTGGCAGATTTTTCTCCCTTCAGCAAGTCGAAGGGCATCCAGTCTGAATCTGATGTAAAAGAGCTTTGGTAAAGGGAGACTCTATCGAGTCCATGAAGGACTCCAATCCTGACGCTGGTTTCACCTCCAGGAATCTGTCTTTAAAGGAACTGAGATTGTATCAAAGCTCCTTATTCACTCTCCCAAAAACGAGACTTAACCTTTCTAGATGAGCTACAAGAAATGGTTTGCTTAACTTACTTCTTTGCTCGTTTTGTAGTGTAAAGGACTATTGGTGTTGCCTACTGCAGACATCAGCCCTTTTCCTGTCATTTTTGGCCTAGAATCCTGTTTTTTCTCTTGAGTTACTATTCATTCTGATGTATGAAACTATCCTGCTTGCTGCCCATTACTTGGTCTAGCCTTCCAGTGCCACGATCGTGGCATCTTGTGTTGCAGAGACTATCTAGTCTAGGATACAAACTGTTCATTTTAGCCTTTCTCTGCCAATTGTTTAGTTTACAGTCCCTTTGATTTACCTGGGCCAAAATTCAGTGTCTAGGTGTTTAAAATCCCATCTCGCTGTGCTGCGGATTGCAGGCTTGCCCGTCAAATTATAAATCTCAGAGTTTTACTGAGCGGTTTTTCCGAAGCTTATTCAAGCCGAACAAGGGCACCGCTTCATGGAAATACTGACCTCTCCTTTTCGTCTGAAGCAGCTCCCTGTGCTGAAAGAAAAGCACTGTGTGAGCGCACACAATCTTTCCACGTGAAACAGGATGACTGTCATTCATAGCAAGCAAGCCCATCAGCCTATTTCCAGACCAGTTGTCGAGGTGGTCACTTTGAGTCTGGTTCCTGTTTACGGATGTTAATTTTCCATTTACTATTCCAGAATTCTCACCAGCTAATTCCTATTTTGAGTTGGCTTAGTAGAAAATCAGTTGTCCGTTTTCTAACCTTATTTAAATCATGTGAAGAATGAAGGCTATTTCGTTGGTGCCCGTGTGTCTTCTTCTGTGTTTGTGTGTGCCGTGTCAAGTCTAAAACTCATCTAATGTTTAAACTATGCCATGGTATGTAAGAGGATTCCTGTTAGTTTACAGATCTCAGGCGGAGCCGTTTGACAACTCCACATTAAGAATGCAAAGCTGGCTGATACTTTTAAACAGTAAAGTCAGTAGCCAAGAATAGATTAAATAATGCTCTCTGACAACTGCAATATGACTTTAATCCTCAAAAGTATGTAAATCGTAGAAATCGCAGCGTAATGTTTTAACCGGGCTCGTTCACAAGAGACAGCTGAAAAGTGAAGTTGCAACCTTTTTAGGTGCTGCTTGGCTTGTGCTGAGTTACGGCTACAACGAATGTCAGTGCCGGCTAGTAAGGCCAGTTCACAGAATTATACACTGGAATTGTGCATTGCTGATCTGCAGATTGTCAGTATCACTTGTGAACATTTCGGACTAGAAAATACAATTCTTGAATGTACCATTACCTAGGGAAAACGTTATTAGCCCTACCCGCCCCAATCTTCCCCTCTCTTTGCGATCTATTTTACATAAAGCAGTTTCTCTTTTCCTGGTTAAAGAAGAATTAGACAAGTTGAAGAACGTACAGACATCTTTCAACTGTCGGAATTGAAGGACTGTTGTAGTGCCAAATAAGATAACAGGATACGAATGTGGGCATTTGAGAAGTAGCAACAGTGATGTGAAACTAGTGAGGCTGATCTACACGAAATGACTCCATAGCTCTTCTATTAGAAATCTATAAGAAATCTCTTTAGGAGACAGAGAAACCAAGAGGCGGAGGTAAATCTGGGAAATAGTCACCTAAGGTGAGATATTATCTCAAAGAGCAAGGAAGCAGAGCAAACGGAAACGTAGTATGCTATTCAACACCAGTTAAAATGAAAATATATCCTAATACGATTAAGGTGTGACTATACTGTGCTGGATTTATTTACTGCTGAGAAAATAATGGACTCTGATGTATTACAAACTGTAGGGGAAATGAGGGGTGGTTGAGTCCATTAAATTTATATGTGCTTTTATGTAATAAATTCACTCACATATATAATATTGGACTCTATTCTTGTAGCACTATCTAATATGGTCTGCACCCCCACCTTATCGTCCGTATTTGGGACTGTATCAGACCCATTCTTAAAGCTCTCTATCAGCAATTTGGTAGATGCTAGAATTAAATTCACTGTTTTGTACACTTTCCACAAAGCATATCGGTAAATGTCCCACATTTCTGAAGAAACTGGCACCTTACTACTTTCCTGCCAGAAACTTCCACTCAGGATGAGCAGTGGACTCTTCAAGAGGGTGACACGCAAATGCCCTTAACCCCAGCTTAAGAGCTGAGCCAACCATGTGAAGTTCATGAAACTACTGAAAATTGAACTCTTCAGAATTGCCTATACTTGAGATCAACATGGGTTGTGTTGCAAAATATCACACAAAGTTACTCACTCTGCCTGATTGGCTGCTAATTTCTCCCTCAAACTGTTAAGGTGTGTTTTCTTACCTGTCTGCACTCTGTAGTTACTGAAGCGTAACATAATTCCAAATAACCACGTCCGGAATGATCAGTCGTGAGTACGACATTAGCATGGTTGGTGAGAGTTAGAATGTGCTTTGCTCTCCAGAGCAAGTGGGTTTCAGCCAGTTAAATTAGATACATTTTTCCTAATATGGGTCCCCTTATGGGTTCCATGGCAAAGAGAATGAGACCAATCATCACTGATTAACTTTATTTTTAATTTTTATTGTCTGTTTTGACCGCACTGTTGTCTAGAAAACCTATTGTTACTAGTTCCTTAAAATATATATAGAATGGGCTTTAGCTCACCTAAAGGAGTATCGCTGTCTTACCTCATGCTGTTGACTGTTTGGTGTATCATTCTGCCCGTCAGGAAGGGCTTCCAGTGGAATGCATAAGGAAATATTTTATATCTGAAAAGTACAGTTAATCATCATGCTGTTTGCCACATTACATTTTTCATCTCCTTTTTTTTAACAATGCAATCATTTAATCCCAAAATTCGATAATCATGTAACAATGCCGTATTCCTATTTAATTAAATATTATTGTAAAATTGCATACGAAAATAAATCTATCTCAAATACTTAAATAACCGACACATACTCGATTACCTACTGATGCAATAATAATTGTGCATTTGGACAAACTGTTTAGTGCATCCTAAAACGAACGGCCTTGCTAAGTACATTCAAAAGACAGATCACTGTGGTGATCCATCACAAATTAAAAAGAGACTGTGCCGACATTTAATGTCTATCGTACAATGATATAGAATTACCAACAAACTTAAACAGTTCCATCAATCATAATACTTTCTGATAATCATTGATTACAGGGTCAATTTATGCATAAAAGCTTATTTTTTTAACTTTTTAAAATATTTTTGAGTGAGAGACCAAGGAAATAACCAATACAATCAGCTTCTATCTATCTCTCTCCCACACTTTTTTCTTTTTTAAATATCTCCCCGTGCCTATCCCTCCCCACCCCCAATCCTATCAGTTTCCATGTGGGCTCTTTTTTTTTTTTGTTACATTTCTAGGTATTTTATTCATACTAGATCAAAACATAACTATTTCATAAGTCAAATAAAATTCCCTTGACCAATACCACATCTTATACAGATGGCTTTTGTTTCCAGGTTCCCTTTAAACATTTTCTTAGCAGCATCTTTGAGTTATCCCAACACAGTCAAAGGTCCTCCATAAAGTGCATATGCATATCATGTCAACGGTTTCCCCATCGTTCTACTAAAGTGCCAAAGAAAAAAGGTGCATACCTGGCCTGACTAGGTCAACCAGAAAAAAGTGCGTGTGCATACATTATTAACAATATTAGCAGCCTGCAAAATAAAGTGCATCATATCAAAAGGTACATAGTATTCTAACCTATGGGATAATGTACATTACCCATATCAACATTTTTAGACAAGACAACTCCGTTTTACTAGTACAGTTAGCTTAGAGTACTTTTTTGCCACAACACCTTCAAGAGATCATCACCCCCTTAGCTAATAAATACAAGGCCTATATCCGACATAAAGTGCATGTGCATACATTGTAAACCATAATAGCAGCCTGAATATTACAGTGCGAAATTTCAAAAAAGTGCATACGTGAGGTCTCTAAAAGCATTTGAATGTCTTACCCATATTTCTAATCTCTTGTCCGCCTGATATTCTGGGGTATAGCATAACAATATCCAGGGTCAATTTACCATCGATTTCTTTAACCGGTACACCCACCTACCTGTATAATCTACCACGGCCATTTCTACTCATCAGAGTGCCCTCAAATATAAGAATAAAATATAAAACATGTTCGCTCCCTGCCTTGTAAAACAAATATGGCTTACCCATCCACTTGATCCCTCCAATTGGCAAAGTATTGCCATATTTTACCTCCTTTCTTTTTGGCCTTATGTCCCCATCGCTCATAAATGGCTTTCTCGATACTATGTTCTCAGTAAGCGAGCTAGCCATTGGTGAAATATTGGTGGGTTAGCATCCAGCCATGCTGATGCTATACAGATTCTATATACTGCCATTGCTATACAGAGAAAAGCCCCACCTTCAAGTTTACCCAGGTCATTTATGCCAAGCATAATTACCTGGGGGGTGACTTTCACCCGCAGCAGCAACTTCTCTTGTAAGAACACCTTTATTTCCCCTATAAGCGGGGCAAGCTCACTGCAGTTGGCAAACATATGCATTAAGTCTGCCTTGTATAGCGCGCACCGTGGGCAGAACACTCCTTTCCCCTCCCCCCCATTTGGCGATCCGATATGGGGTATAATATAATTCAAAACATGTTTTATAAAATTGTGCTTGAAGATTAGCGGGCATTAAAAACCCTAAGTTGCTCAAAAAAGCCTCTTGAAACTCTACGTCTGATATTCCCAGCAACTCTTGCCATTTTGATGAGCATTTACCCACATCATCCTTCACATAACTGATCAATAATTCATATAATAATCCAATCCTTGGTGCCTCAGGTCGTCCTAATCTGTCCACTAATTCACAACTCTCAAATTTCTCTTTCCCACCTCCCTTTTTTAACAAAAAGTCCCTGACTTGTAAATATTTAAAGAATTCTCTATTAGTTAGATCAAATTTTCCTCTCACCTCCTCAAATGACATTAGACCCTCCGCTGTGAACAGGCACCCAACCTGGGTTATACCAGCGTTTATCCACTTCTCAAAGTAGTGATCATTAAAAATATCAGAGAGGTCTTTATTCTGTACAAAGGGCGTATAGTAGTTTAATTTCCCTAGACCTACCAAACGTCGCACAGAAGACCATACCCTAAAAGCCGTGTGTAGAGTCTTAAAGCGTACTCTTTTGTAATATCCAAAATTAAGCTGGCGCCATAAGCACCCTCTTACATCATGGCCGTTCCCATGTGCATACGGGTAGCTGTCACTAGAGATCTCCATCCCGGGGCTCGCATTCAAAAAGGCTATATAATATTTAATAGAGGCTGCCCACCAGTATAATTTAAGATTAGGTAAGGCCAAGCCACCACGCTCTCTAGGTAAAAATAAGTATTTGATCGCTCTTCTAGGTCTAGAATACGCCCATATAAACTGTGCAAAGATGCTTTTGAATTCTTTTAAACCAAGAATTCTTAAAAATCAAAGGAATTGCTCTTAAAAAGTATAAAACCTTAGGGAAACATACCATCTTAATTATGTTTACTCTGCCGATCAATGTGAGGTGCAAATTATCAATTCTTTTAAGTGCCTTTTTCATTTTGCCGGCACACGGTTCCAAATTTTCTTTAACTACCTCGTCGATTTCGACAGTTATCACCCCCCCCAAATATGCGGTCTTTTTGACGACTCTAATATCCATACTTGGTGCAAATTCGTTAGCTACTATTTGTGTTTTCTCCCTATTCAGGGCATATCCAGACACTGCCCACAGCTTCCTTTTCAATTGCTATCATCGCCATCTCAGATTGTGAAGTGACTAGCGCGACGACGTCAGCAGCATAAGCCAATACCTTTTCTGTATGCTCTGTTTCGAATAGCGGAGGAATATCTGCTGACTTCTCCAAGTATTTAAAAAAAGGGTCTAAATAAATAGCGAACAATAACGGGGAGCAAGGGCACCCTTGGCACGTACCTCTCGTTATTTTAAATGCATCCGTCAAGCCCCCATTCACCCAAACTCTAGTCTCGGGATCTTTATACAGGGCTTTCACTGCGTGAATAAACTGTACCCCTATCGCTTTCCATTGCATAGAGGCCCACAGAAACTGCCAGGAGACCCTATCAAAAGCCTTTTCGGCGTCTAAAAAAATTGTGGCCATAGTCTCCTGCCACTTGCTTCACGTCAAACAGTGTGATGATTTTTCTAATATGCTCTATGGTGCCTCTCCCTGGGATAAAGCCATGTTGGCTCTGGGAAACAATTTTGTTGATCACTCGTGACAAGCGAGAGGCTAGAGTTTTGGAATAGATCTTCACGTCCCCATTGATAAGGGTTATTGGCCGATAAGACCCGAACTCCTCGCTAGGTTTGTTTTTCTTTGGAAAAATAATAATCTTAGCCATAGCCCAAGAAGCCGGTGGATTCAACCCCTCTGTAATTTGTAAAAACAAGATCTCCATGATTTCTTTCAGTTGCTCTTGAAAGACTTTATAAAATTCAGTGGGGATCAAATCCGGTCCCGTGGCTTTCCCTCTCGGTAGACTAGCAAGGGCAGATTCAATCTCATTCCATACTAATGGTTGATCTAGAAAGTCCCTCTCTTCTCTTGATAAGAGCACCTCAGCAGGCTGTTCCAGATACTTCTCTATCCGTTCTTCCTTCTGCCTTTCCCCCCCCCTGATCTTCTGTATACAAAGCCTGATAAAAACTACAGAACGCGGTTCGTATTTCACTTACATCTGACCTCAGTCCTGCCATAGGATCTCTTATTGCCTTGATTTCGTTTCGAGTCACTTCTTGCCATGTCCTAACTGCCAGTAGGTGACCAACCCTTTCGCTGCACTCGTACATCTCCTCTCTGCACGGTAGCTTTGTCAACAGCTTTTTAAAATAGTTTCTCCCTTATTGCAGCTTTGTTTATTGCAACCCCAAGGCAAGCACCCTCTATATTTCCCTTCTGTTGAAAAGCCTTAATTAGATTGCCTTCCGCCTGTGCGAAACTGATTTACAAAGAGTGAAGTTCCACCCTTTCATTTTTATTTTTCTTTATTGCATATTGCATTGTTTCCCCCCGTATCCCTGCTTTTAGTGTCCCAAACTGTGCCAAGGGAGGCAGATCCAAGATTCCTGCCTAGAAACTCCAGAATCCATTTCTTCATGTGCTCCACATAGGCTTCATCCACCAATAGTGCTCTTTCGAATGTCCGTGAAGAAAAGGATTCTCCTGATCACTCCCTCCCTGTACCTCGAGTATCAGTGGGTTATGGTCTGACAGGTATCTGGGGGCCTTTTCAATTGTACTTTTCTGGCTAATCGTGTGCGAGGCAAAAAAATAATCTAGCCTTGCATGCTTCTGATGAGGTGCCGAGTAGTATGTAAAACCTTGATCCTTAGGCCTTAATTTTGCCCAGACATCACATAATCCATGCTCTTTACACATATTACACAGAGCATGATAAACTTTAGGTTTCTTGCCTATATATAGTTCCCCCGGATCCCAGCCACTACCAAGATTAATATTAAAATCCCCGCACAGAACTATAGGCATTTGCCAATGGGATAGTTCATTCAACAACCATCCAATTAGGGCGGGATCATCCACGTTGCTTCCATAAAGGGAACATAGCGTAAACTTAAGAGAACCAGGGGCACTACAGTTAACGATAACCCATCGCCCAGCTGTATCGACTTTAACTGAGGAAAAATGGATCGCTTTATTACGGGCCAAGATTGCTACCCCGAGTACGTGTGCCTTGAGTTGTTGCTCCTATTATACTATATCCCAGGCACACTATATCGGCTTGCAGCAATCTTAGCCCTTGAGATACAATTTGCCTCTTTTTTCGGTCGTTCAGACCACATATATTAATCGTTGCAATCCTTAACTTATTCATTTTGAGTTTTTTTTTTTTTCCCCCTCTTTGCCCCACATTAAGAAATTATTTGTTTCATCCGTATCCACCATACCGTCTCAGTGTAGCTTCCCATATCCAAAACCCACTGTGTCCCACCCCTGTCTACCCCTCCCCCCACAAAGGTGCCCCCCACCCCTTACCCCCTCCGCCCTCCCCCACCCCCCAAATACCTAGGCAATCAGGCATAGCCTGAAGGATGTGCGTCTAGTAAACTGCCCCACCGTCCCCCCTGTGATAACACAAACCATATCCTTAGCGGCGTTTTATCATTATTTTCCAGTTTAGCCTCACAGGTTAATCCCCCTCAAATCTTCGAGGTTTCCCCTCCTTTTTCCTTCCTTGTTATTTCATTCAGAAAACCCTGCGCTAAAACCTCAGAAATAAACATACGAGAATTTCCTTTTATATTTAACTTTCAGTCTGGCCGGGTTTTGTAAGAGAACCTCTGCCCCTACTTTTTGAAATGGTGTTATTAACTGTCTTAGTCTCCACCGTCGTTCGGTTGCGTGGGCAAAGTCCGGTTTAACAAAAAAAGGAGACCCCATCATGCGATTTAGGAGAGTTAGGTCGGGCTTGGTCATACACAACTTGTCGCAACAGGAAATTTCCAAAAAATACCAAAAAAGCCCTTGGTCGTTCTTGGGGTTGTTTCTTCATCATTAGGGGTACCCGGTGGGCACGTTGAATCTCGCTGTCCCAATCTAGCTTCACTTGTTCTGGGAAGCAGATTGACGATGTATAATCTAGGATTGCTGCCTTCCACCCCCTCCGGTACCCCTAAGAAGCGCAAGTTATTTCTCCGCTGTCTATTTTCCTGTTCTTCAAGCTTGAGCATGACATCCGACAGAGCTCCCCCTTGACCGGTATTCTGCTCCTTCAGTGTCTCTATTTCCACATCGAGAGTCTCTGTCCGTGTCTCAACAGACGATAATCTTTCCGCGATGTCCCCGCATTTCTTATTTATCTTCCGAATTCCAGCTCGCACTTTTTTATTTGCCACTCTAGCTCTGCGCCCATCCGCCCTCACTTCTTTTTGCATTTGCTGAATGGATCGGAATATCGTGGCTAGCACAGGTTCTTTCTCTTGAGAGTCCATCTTTACCACTTCGCTTGGGCCCTCTTTTGGCCCTTCGGCCTGTTGCGTGGGCCGCATATCTGAGTAAGCTGTTTGCCCACATGCCATTTCTGACTGTCCCTCTTTTTACTTCCCCCAGCGTTCTTCTTCCTCTGGATTGTTTGCAGCTGGTCTCCCGAAGAGGAGCTGTCTGACTCCAAGAACCCCTCACTGCTGGTGGATGTACCTTCCTTCCTGGAGGGATCTGACTCATCAGTTAAGGAGAAAAAACGCTCCCCTATACCATCAGGCGACAGTTTCCCTCTGCCCTGTCGCCCCACAGCTGGGGGTCCATCTCTTACCAGGCTCTCAAGTTTTTCATGATCTGTAATCTCCCTGCTTTGGATCAGTGTTTCACTCTGTGTTGCCTCTTTGTCCCTCTCTGCCTCCAGTAGCTTTTGGTCCCCCATTTCATTCTCCTTTCCCCCTTCCTCTAGCCTCTCTGAGTATAGGGGCAACATTTCTGGGAGGGAGCCAGTATTTGCAGGAACCTCCCCGGATTCTTTGACCCCTACCCCCTCACAGGACAAGCTCTCCTCCGGCACGAGTGAGGTAAATGTTTGTGAAAGTACTTGGTTCATACTTGCTGACTCAGCTGCAGAGAGATTGAAGAACATTGTCGTTAGCGTGGGCTGTGCTGGGTCTTCCTCCAACTGCTTTCCCGGTTTCCCTGCTGGCTTTTTGATCCCGGGCTCTCTCCTTCCTCTGCCCATGCCAGCGCGTTGCTTTGTCTCAATGGAGCTCCCATTGGCTCCGCCCCCGTTGAAAGTCACCGGTGGAGCGGGGCTGCCTCCTATGGAGCCCGCAGCTCGGGTCTTCACCGTTTTACCGCCCCTTGCCGGCATAAGCTTTCCGTGTGCCCAACGGCACCGCTTGCAGAGCTTGCCTTTCGCTACCTCGCAGCGGGAGCCCGACGCCGTGAGCCGCCAGACAATTAGCAGCAACAGTAGCAGAACGTCCACCACCCAGCTCGCCGCGTCCGTCCTCTGGTTCGGCAGGCCAACTAGCCGCTGACCGCAGCATCGATCCATTCAGGGGAGACGGTAGTGCAGTCAATCACACGCCATCTTTGCCCTGCTCCTACATTTTTCATCTCCTGTATGCATTTTTAACAGAATGTGTATTTGCTACTTTTCCCCCAACATTAATAAAGCCAAAATACAAGTCTTTAATGTGATCGATATTTATGCATTGAACACATGTAAGTAACATTTGTGACTGCATGTGTTTATATGTGTTGGCTTTGCTAACGGTTGTTAGACATGTAGATGGCAGTTTCTATAAAGGGTGAGAGCAAACAAATAATCAAGTTAAGGTGCTTGGGTGAAATGTTACAGCAGGTTAGAGAAAGTGAATGCCTACTACTTGTCAGTTGTGACTCAGACAAGGCTGTTGAAAGGTAGATAATGCTTGGTGAGAGTTTTTATACGGATTTGCTTACAGTGTTATTCCATAGATATTATAACCAGATGGACTGGGTTCCCAGGCAGACCACAGATATCAAGTGACACTGTCTTACATATATATGCTATTGGTAATGGGGAGGAGAATATCTCTCTATAGAACACTTTATGGAGACAAACAGAGCAGTTAAATGGCATGAGGAACTGCTGGCAGATTCAGAATGGAACATGGTGTTCGATTACTCTGTCAGTCAGTAGTATAACTAATGCCACACTTAAGCTTATGCATTAGAAATATCTTCATACGGTCTTATTGCGCATGAATAGTAATTAATTAGATGTATTCTGGACGTCCAAACACTTGTCCACGATGTAACTAGTTGAGGGCAGCTGAGCAAAACAAGATACAGAAGTCTACAATAATGGTGCGCTTTTGGAACACTCCTTGATAAATTGAGAACAGGAAACGTAATACAATGTTCAATAAAACACTTTATTTTGGCTTTACACTCAAAAGTCAATAAGTCCATTTTGAAGTATAATTTGGCACCCTTTGCTTACTGCTAGCTAATAAGAAAATATTGCGACAAGGGAGGGTCTGTCATTGAAAATGATACAAAGATGTAGGAAAATAGGCAGTGACTGAGAGAAGAGGGGTACTGGTTTGTACAGTTCAGTTTACCAAAGACCTCCATGATTGCGGACAACTCATTATTAGGTTAATAGACCCAGCTATTGATACGAGTGATGTCAGTCAAGCAGTAGGTTTATTGGATACCTGCAATAGTTAATACCCTGAGGGCAAAATGTAAAAGAACTATGATGGGAGGAAGTGGTCTGCGTTTTATTTAACTTGAGTCCTTCGGTGTAAGACATCCATGTTTATTTGTTCTATTTTTGTGTTTGAATTTGGAGCAAGGGAATTTTCAAACTATTTTATTAAGTTTTATTATTATTGGGGAGAGGAGTTGGCCTAACGGCTCGGGCGGTCGACCTTGAATCTGGGGAACTGGGTTCGAGTCTCGGCAATGACGCTGAACATCCTGTGATTCTGGGCAAATCACTTAATCTCCCCGTGCCTAACAAAACTGAATGTGTCCTCCTGTAACACAACTGGTGCTATGTAAAGCGCTCTGATACCTGATTCGGGTCAAGTTTGCGCTATATAAAACTCCGTTAAAAAAAAAAAAAAGTGCTGTAGTTACATAGATGCAGTAAGGAATTGTTTTACAAAAGCTCCCTTAATCTGTTAAGTGCAGGGGATGTGAATAGGTAATCTACTACACTGCCGGAAAAATCCTCTTGTTTCCAGCGGTACCTCTCTCTCTCTATTGACCCGTGCTTGGGGATCGCCACAGGAGGGCAATCCTCCAAACGGGGATCCACGCAATGGACCACTAGCAGGCCCGAAAAATCATAAAAATGTTACTAGAGCTGCAAGTCTAGTGACTTGAATAGTCTTCTCAACCTAATTGTAATGCTCTTGGGCCATAAACTGATCTCAAATTGTAGGATCCAGGGCCAGTATTTTATTTTATTGAGCAGTTCTTTTCTTCATTATCACATATGAGAGCGCCTTCAAATATGTGAGTTCAGCATGTCTGCTGTACAAATAATCTTTTCTTTTTATTAAATAGACTAAACCTTTGCTCCAATGGATAAGAATCTAGTTCACATATGAGATACACATGGCCCCTCACTTGCCTCTTAGCTCACTAACCGCATCATTAGGGGGTGGGTAGGGATGTTTTTCAGTTCATGCTTAAAAATTCAAGTTTAATAAATATATTACTAAAGCATGAAGTGAGAACACATCGTCATTTACAGACCGCACATTTCCCATTGAAATTTCACAAAAGTTCCCACTGACATGCAGTTTTACTGATAAAACTATATAGCTTACAAATTCTAATATTTTGAAACCTGGTTTCAGCACCCATCTATCATTTGCGCATCACCAAGTAAAATGTTCTAATTTGTTTGCTCCTTTTAAAATCTTTATCTCTATCACTCTTCTGGATTACAAAAAAGGGCTTCCCTAACTGCTGATACATTTTGAAATATTTGTACTGTTCATTTAAAGCTATATAAATGCTGTGTGTTAGAGGAAAACTGACATCATACAGCCTTTCGTTTTACACTTCCTATTTTCCAACACCATTGTCAGATAGTTCACTTTTAAAAAAATCCTCAAACTTTGCAGTTTGAGAAAGAAAAGTAAACACCAGTTTCCAGGATTCAACAAGCAGCGATTTGTGAGAAGACATAAGCTGACATTTGACCTTTGTTTTTGAACACATAGCAAATGTGACAAGTTCAAAACAAAATTTAGTAATCACTGGACCACAACGGCTTTCCACTGGAAACTTATAAGAAATATGCCTCCCTTATGCCCACCCCCTCTGCTTGTAATGTATGAGGAAGCAGTAAAGGTGGGTGAACTCCCTTACGACCTCTGTGGTGCCACTATTTCTGTCATTCTCAAACCATCGAATACCCCCGAGGATTGCGGTCATACAGGCCCATTTCCATCCTCAACATGGAATCCAATATTCTGGCTAAAGTACTTACAAACCATCTAGTTAATCTCATTACCGCCCTCATTCATCCAGACCAGAACTGCTTTATGCCGGAATGCAGCACTCGCCCCTGCCTCTGTCTGGTGCACAAAGCGATTGCCCTTTCTGAGGGCATGATGGACTGTCATGCTGTTGTCTCGATTGACTTCGAGAAGGCCTTTGACTTGGTTCTTTGGCAATTCTTGTTCTGCTTTCTGGAGCGGATGAACTTTGGTCCTCTCTTTTGCCGCTGGGTCCGATCACACTATTCGGGCCCCTGGGAAAAAGTCTGTGTAAATGGAGTAACTTCCCAGATTATCCCTGTTGAGCGGGGCACAAGACAGGTCTGCCCTTTCTCTCCCCTTTTATTTGCATTCACCACTGAACCATTCGGTCTCCAGCGGGATGCACAACTCTGTGGCTTCCATTGGCTTGACAGACGCGAGGACCTGGTCTCGCTCTACGTGGACAACTTGCTCGTCTATGTGGACGACCCCGAGGCCTCGTTTTCCCCGATCTCCTACACATGCTTCCGGTCTACGTTGATGCTTCCGGTCTCACAGTGAACTGGTCCAAGTCTACCTTCATCCCCCTCTGGAGCTCTCACGAAGACATCAGGGCCATAACCCTGTTCAGTGGTCTATAGATCATTTCCAATACTTGGGGATGCAGTTTGCCTTCTCCCGGCAGCAGGCTTGGGACCTCAACAATACATCTCTTGTTTCCGATGCCAGGAGGGACATGGCCCACTCTCCTTCTTAATGTTGCTGGAAGACGAGCACTATGTAAAATTATCTTGGTACCGAGATTCCCATACATCTTACAAAACTACCCTTACCCCATCCCCCCCCCCCCACCCCCCTCCTTCTTCCGTACACTACATTCTGAAGTGATATGTTTTATTTGGGCTGGCAGCCTGCTACGAATCTCCTTCCGCAAATACGTGCTACACCCATATGATGGTAGGTTGGGGTTCTCCGACCTACACTTATATTATTGGGCCAGCCACCTTCTCCCCATCACTGATTCTTCGCAGACCGCGGAGACCCTGCCATAGCGGCGGAACTCGGTGAACTGGAACACCACGGCACCCTCAATATGCTCTACGGATGTACTGTCCCCATGAACCTGCCCCCGGCCTCCCGTTCGACCGTGTTCGCTTGGTATACCATTTGCTGAAATGGATGCTATGGCACGGGATGCCGACAGCAATGATGCCACTGTGGGCTGGGTCCTGACTTTCTCAGACTGCTGCCTTAAAGGGCTTCAGGGCATCGGACTCCATCGGCATCACAACACTGGGGAAGTATGGCAAGGCACGTCTGTGTTTCAACACCTTACTAACACCTACACGATGCACAAATCACAATTCCTCCACTCTCTACATTTACGACACGCCCTAGAGGCCTCCCTAAACTCCTTGGAAACCCTCCCCCAGTTCTTCCCCCTGGAGGCACACCTAATGGAATCGCAACTGGCCAGGAAGGGCGTATCCTGCCTCAATCGCTTATTAGTAAATATTACTCCTGACCCCATGATTACCCTCAGAGCGATGGAAGGGAGATCTGGGCCCCTTGATGATGATGACTGGGTAGAAGCAAAAATTGCCCCTAGGTCCCTGACCATATCAATGAAGCTCCACCTCATCCAATTGAAATATTTCCACTGTGTATACTACTGCCCCTCACGACTGCATAGTATGCGAGGCGCTCTATTACTGCGGTGTTGGCAGTGCCGTAACACAACGGGCTCCTTGTTCCATATGGTCTGGAAATGCTCTAGCATCCAAGCATGTTGGTCACACATTTGCACTACTTTTTCCAATACCATACACAGATCAGTTCCATTAGATCCGTAACTGGTTTTTGGGCCTGCTGGATGCTTGGGGAGGAGTCTCAATGTTCAGCAGCTTGTCTGAGTGGACTTCATCTTTGCAGAAAGGGACATTGGACTTTGCTGCAGCAGAAAAATATTTTTATAAATAAAGGGAATGCCCGGAAAAACATAATAAAATATGGAGGTACTGGTTTGACGTATTCCGTATCTTCCACATTGTGTCTTTTCTAGTATATACTTCCACCTCTTTACCATCTGGGAATTGCAAGACGTAGCTTATTGCAGTACTGTTAATTTTGTATGTTGCACTCCAATCTACTCCAATCCAATCCAAAACAATCTACTCGCGCCAATACTCCCCACTCCAATATAAAACAATCTGCCCAACTCCAATCCGTCCTGCTCCAATCTGCCCCATTCCAAACCAAAACTATCTTGCCCACTCCTATTTGCTCCACGCTACAGCCTGCCCCACTCTACAGTCCGTCCCAATTCATCCCACTCCAATTCAGTCTACCCAAAGCCAGCCCAGTCCAATCTATCCCACTCCAATCCACCTAACCCCAATCCAATCCACCCCACTCCCTCCCCAAACCACCCCACCCCCCCAATCCACACGACTCCAATTCAATCCACCCCACTCCAATTCAATTTAATCCACCCCACTCCAATCTGCCAATCTGCCCTACTTAGTCCAAAACCATCTGCCCTGCTCCAGTCCAAAACCATCTGCCCTGCTCCAGTCCAAAACCATCTGCCCTGCTCCAGTCCAAAACAATCTGCCCTGCTCCAGTCCAAAACAATCTGCCCTGCTCCAGTCCAAAACAATCTGCCCTGCTCCAGTCCAAAACAATCTGCCCTGCTCCAGACCAAAACAATCTGCCCTGCTCCAGACCAAAACAATCTGCCCCGCTCCAGTCCAAAACAATCTGCCCCGCTCCAGTCCAAAACAATCTGCCCCGCTCCAGTCCAAAACCATCTGCCCGCTCCAATCAGCCCCACCCCAGAACATTCTACCCGCTCCAATCCAAAACAATCTGCCCTACTCTAGTCTGCCCCACTCAAATACAGAGCAGTTCTCCCCACACTGATCTATCCCGCTCCAATCCAAAACAATCTGCCCGCTCCAATCCAAAACAATCTACCACACTCCAATCTGTCCTGCTCTAATCCTAAACAGTCTGCCCCACTCCAATGCAAAACATTCTGCCCCTCTGCAGTCTGCCCCATTCCAATCCAAAACAATCTGCCCCACTCCAATCCAAAACAGTCTGCCCCACTCCAATCCAGTCCACTCCAATCCACCTCTCCCCAATCCAATCCACCTCTCCCCAATCCAAACCACTCCAATTCACCCTACCTCAATCCAGCCAAATCCAATCTACCCCAATCCAGTCCACACCACCCCAATCCACCTCAGTGATATCCACCCCAATCCACTTTGCCCTACCCCAGTCTAGGGCACCTCAATCCAGTACCCTCAGCCCAATCCACCCCACTCAATCCAATCCACCTCACTACAATCTAATCCACCACACTGCAATCCAATCTACTCCAATCCACCCTACTCCATTCCAGCCCACCCCACCCCAGTCCAATCCATCCCACCCCAATCCAGTCCACCCCACTTCAGTCCACCCACTCCAATCTAAACCACCCCGTCCACTCCACTCCATTGCAGTCTATTCCACCCCACTCTACTCTAATCCACCTTACTTTACCTTGTCCAGCCCACCCCAGTTTGGTCCACCCCATTCAATCGAATCCATCCATCCCACCACACTCCAGTCCACCCCAATCCTGTCCAGTGCAGCCCCCCACTCCAGTGCAGCCCCCCACTCCAGTCCAATCCACCCCACTCCAGTCCAAGCCACCCCACTCCAGTCCAAGCCACCCCACCCCACTCCAAGCCACTCCAGTCCAAGCCACCCCACTCCAGTCCAAGCCACCCCACTCCAGTCCAAGCCACCCCACCCCACTCCACTCCAAGCCACCCCACCCCAATCCACCTCACTCCAGTCCAATCCACCTCACTCCAGTCCAGTTCACTCTACCTAATCCAAGCTAACCGACCCCAGTTCAGTCCACCCCACTCAATCCAATCCATCCACACCACTCCAGTCCAATCCACCCCATTGCAATCCAATCCACCCCACCCCACACCACCCTACTTTAATCCACCACACCCCAGTCCAGCCTAATCCACACCAAACAAATGTAATCCACCCCAATTCAATCCACCTCGCACCATTTCAATCCACTCCATCCAGTCTACCCACTCTAATCCACCCCACTCAATCTATCCTACTGTACCCCAGTCCAGTCAACCCCAATCTACTCCAATCGACCCCACTACCTCAATCTGCTCCAACCAGCTCCCCTCTACGCCGCTCCCCTCTAAGCCGCTGTCTGCCACTGAATCTACTCTTTACTTAACTCTACGACACAAATCCAGTACACTCCACTCCCCCCCCCCCCACCCCCCCACCCTCTAGGACACTCCAAGCCACTAACTTATAGCCATGCTGAATAGCAGCCACACTGGTATACAACATGGCAAATATACATTGCCAAAGCCAATAGCTCTTCTATAGTCGAGCCCTATTGGCTTTGCCAATGCATTTTTATTTTTGGGCCTATTCCTTGGTGTCAAGTTGCCTTTCTCCCCCCAAGGGCAGATTTTGGTTAAATGCTCTCAATCCACCCCCATGGGAGCAGAAAGACTTGTGTGCCTATTCTTAGACGGGAGCACAGCACGATGCCTTGGTGAGAGTTACCCCCCCCCCCCTTTTATTTTTGAGCCTAAATTTGGCCCTTTTGTCCTCTTTAGCAAATTTTGGGTAAACAACCTCACTCCAACCCCGGGGGCCCAAAACACTTTTGAACCTATTCTGGGGTGGGAGCGCAGCATAATGCCTGGGTGAGCAAACCCCATACCCTTTTTTTTGGGAAGGGGGCTCCTTCCCCCCTGAGTAGGTGCATAACTCTTTTTGGATTGAGGGTTTTTACCCAAAATCTGCTCCAGGGGTACAGAAGGGTCACTAGACACAAGAAGAAAAATAGGCCCAGACAATAAAAACAAGCATTGGCATAGCCAATAGGTCTCGCCTTTGGGACCTTATAAGTGTTTAGCAATGCAGTACATTATCCCCCACTGGCATGCCCACACACTGCGAGCCTTAAATAATATAGCGCCACATACCTCGGAAGAGGGCCGAGAAGTTTGTTTTTTTGCCTCCCTCTGCTCCAATTATACAACTGCCAACATCGGAGGACTCGGGATGCAAAATAAGTAACTATGAAATGTACGTAGAAAGAAAAGCACGTGTTCCGCAGAGAAGCGCCTAGAAGCGAGTCGAGAGGCATCCAAGTGTCGAATGCATTCCCTATGGACTGCTGTGGTAGTACTGGACAGGAATGTGGAATAAACAGTGTAAATAGCCCAAGATCACCATATGTTATAGCGACGCCAAGACTTAAATTACACCTTCAGTAACAATGTTACACATGTACCCCTTTTTCGGTAGGCATGTGGAAAGAAAACCGATTTGGCCAGAATAATAGGATGTTAAGCAGAGGCCGTGATTCCAACCTGGTTTCCTGTGTACTGCATTCGATTGTAATGCGTTTTCCTTTGAGCCAGTTAATGCGTTAATGCTCCCGCAGAGACTGAGCCCGAGCCCAGGAAGGACGCAGCGGAACATAACGAGTGCGAGGAGGAGGAAGAGGCTGGGAGGGCTGGTGTAGAAAAAGACAGACCCAGGTTGCGGGGGAAATCAGTTTTGTTTACAACATCTTGGATACTGTGCTGTTGCTTTATAAAGTCGGAATTACATTGCCAGAGATGCTAAGACACGTAAGGTGTAGTAGTAGTTTATGTCCCTTGCATTCTGGGAATTGCAGTTTTGCTTTCCTATTATAGACGAAGGACTAGCTTTGCAGAGGGATGAAAATGGGAATAGATGGGTAGCTCGCACCACACAAGGCAGCTTGAGTGAATAAGTTCAGAAGCAGGTTTCATTTCAGTATTCAGGTTCCACGTTTCTTATCCTAAAGTCAGGACTACAAGCACCATAATGCAATAAAAATTGACGTGGCCTGGTCGAGTCACTCCAATGGCTAACAGGGCTGGGCAGCACAGAACCTATTGAAATGAATGTTGTGTGACCCTCGAGAGATGGGTGGGTAGTAGTGGAAACAGAAAGCAACCTCCCTCCGGGGACGTTCCAGTTCACCGGCAGCAAAAGCGGTCTCCTGCGTGGAGCGCGAGAAAACAGCAACGGATTATAGGAGGGCTTTCTCATTAACAGTGGAGATCATAAAATGAAAATGTTTAAAGGTAAAAACTTATTTTAGCCAGAAAGGTGGCAAGAGAGTACGTTATAGAAAAGCACATGCCATGAATGATTGAAAATAATTCTACTTTTAAAAATGCTCCTCTCACCTGCTGTTAATTGGGGTGATTTAGGAGTCCGAATACAAACAAAGAAATCAGATTTCAGCCCAGCATGTTAACAAGGAGGCTCCAAAATGCTCTGCTCCGGCACAGAAATATTTAACACACAGGGTAGAATTTCGGACTCGTTGGCCGACGTACACCCCTGTGACAGGAGCAGATGGCACATTCACAATATCCCAGATTGGGTAACCTCTGCAACAGATGCCCTTCTGACCCCAGGCTGAAAAAGTTCAAATATTAGGGTCAGTAAATGGTAGTTTCTAGCTCACCTGCCACGTGCATGGGCATGTAGGGGGTAGTAAAAGGGAAATTATACTACGAAGAGCAAGTGTCATACACTCCGACCCAGCCCAGATGAACGCAGTAAGCAGTGTTTAATTTGACCCGGCAGCTGCACTTAATTGTAAATACTGGCATGTATGGCGCTGTCACTCGAATTTAGAGATGAGTTGGTTAATTAAATACACCGTAAAGGGAGGGCAGTTGAGCTCCTGCAGCCTCAAGGACTGCGCCGACAGAGCCCCAGTTCCTATAAGGAGCGGCGGAGCCCTCCACACGTTATTGCTGAGGCCCTCCCTTGCGAGTGTAGCAACAAAGAGCGTGGTAACTGAAGCGCTTCCAAGTGGAGTCAAAAAACAAGCATACCAAGCCGATAAAATAAATGAAACAATAAAACAAGATAATGTAATGTAAATAAATAAAACAGTTAATGAAACAAGATAGAAGTGGAGAGGTGTGGTGCAGCGGCCAGGGCAGCTGACTTCGGAGCACAGGGTTCACGGTTCGATCCCCGGCTCCGGGCAGCTCAGCACCATGTGACTCTGGGCAATAGCTCACTTAATTTCCACTCCGGCCCCCAGCGCCTTGAGACCCGTAAGGGTGAGTAGCTGCGCTATATAAAAACGGACTTACTTACTATATAGCGTGATGCTGTTTTTACTCACTGGACAAAAAGAAACCGCATTGCTCGAAAGAAGTTGAATCCCCCTGCAGCCCAGGTTGGTCGGGTCCTTTTCAGTCTCTCGCTGGGTGTAGCACACATGGCTGGATATTGTTGAAAATTACTACCTGCGACATTCTGGGTGTGGTGGACGCGGAAGGGGGGGCAGAGGGGCCTAGGGGAAGAGATTAAAACCAGCACAGACAAGCGCGGTCACGAAAGTGAAAGCGACCGCGCTGGGTTAATTAGTAACCTGATCCTGGAATGCAGCTGGCACACTGCGCACCGCTGCTCGCTCCGCTCGCTCCCGAGACCCATAGGCCATGGGAGTGAACGTTTACAGAAAAGGTGGGACATACCCCCGCCTTTGACCATTTGCGTGCTTTCATTTTCGAAAGCCACACGCAATGGCCAATAAAATGTGTGGGTGTGTACAAAATCACACGGAGAAGTCTGTAGGAAGTTGGGAGTGCTTACAAGAAGCCTCCCCATAGAGCAGCGCATGCGCGCTGCGCTAGGCTCGACCTAAAAAAGGGGGTGAGACAGCTCACCCAGGCACCGTGCCATGCTCCCACCCCAGAACAAGTGCATCAGTTTTTCTGCCACCTGGGGCTGGATTGACAGTGTGTACCCCAAATTTGCCCCCTGGTGGCAGAAGGGCCACTGGGCACAAGTTGTTTTTCAAAATGGCACCATAACAAACAAAAGGCTAGGTTGACCTACTCTAGTATCGAGCCAATACTCTTGCTCCAGAATGGGCAATGGAGCCTTTCTGCCCCAATGGGAACTACAGCACCTTGCTCTTGCAGCATGAGGGGACATTATTTTCTTTATAAATATGGGTAGCAGAGTGGGGCTAAGTCTCAGTTTCACCCTACTTCTATGCTGAATGACTGCATGGTTCAGGTCAGCTGCCACCTGGGATATTCTACCAAAACAGGCATTTCTGAAAGCTAGACATCCGGGGGAGTCCAGAGTGGTATACCTTGCTTGCATCGCGCAACATTTTGTTGCAACAACGTTGTGCAAATCTCACTCTTGCTCTAAAATCTCGCATTTTCCTTGTATTTTTGTAACGTAAACTTACGGAAACCACAGAGATCCACAAAATTCCAACCACTCAGCATTTCCCCACTTGTCTCAGTAAAAATGCTGCCACAATTGTGTGGCTGGGTCTAGTGCCCCCAACAAGCACATATCAAACCAGGGTCAATGAGCGTCTCCCCAAGGAAGTCCTATTGAACCTGGTTTGATGCGTGCCTGTTGGGGTCACTAGGCACAGCCACACAAGTGGGGTAGTATTTTTATCAGAATAAGTAGGGAAACTGGGTGGTAAGATTTTTGTTGATTTCTTATTCCGGAAGTTTTCGTCACAGAAATGCAAGGACAATGCACCATTTTAGGCAAAGTTTGAGGTTTGCAGGGCAGTGTGGGTGAGAGAACTTTGTGGGATCCATGCAAGGCACACCACGCTGGACTCGCCTAGTTTTAAGAAATGTCTGGCTTTGGTAGATTTCCCTGGGTTGCTGCTGAGCCCTGGCCCAAAAACCGCAGCTGCACCCATTGTCAAATCAGGTAATTTTTCTGACCGTAAATGTTGATGTCTCCACATTTTGTTCTGGGCCCTTTCCTGTTGCGTGCACTAGGCCTACCCTCACAGGTGAGGTACCATTTTTATTGAGAGACTTTGGGTAATGCTGGGTAGTATGAAATTTGTGGCTCCCCACAGATTCCAGAATTTTTCTCACATAAATGTGATGGGGTTTGCAAGGGCTTCTGGGTAAGAATACCTGGTGAGAGCCACGCAAGTCATCCTACCCTGGATTCCCCCTGGGTGCCTAGTTTTCAAAAATGTGCAAGTTTGCTAGGTTTCTCTAGGTGGTGGCTGAGCTAGGGCCCAAAATCCACAGCTTCCCACATTGCAAAAAAAGGTCAGTTTTCAGTGGAAAAATTGATGTGTCCATGTTGATTTTTGGGACCTTCCTGTCGCGAACACTAGTCCTACCCACACAAGTGGGGTACCATATTTATCGGGAGACTTGCGGGAACAAAAATAGTAGAACACTTGTTACCAATTGCATTTCACTGCATCTATGACTATTAAATGTAAGCCAGTGTGTAAGAAAGAAGATATTTTTAAAATTGGCTTCTGAATCGCATGCTAGTATGGGTGCCCACAAATTCAGAAATGTGAAAATACCCACTGCTCCTAAACTCCGTATCTGGTGTACATTTCAGAAATACATTGGTTTCCTTGTTACCCATTTTTCACTCTTTATATTTTATCATATGAATTACTCTATACCCGGTGCACAATGAAAAACAGTTGTACGGTGCAGCTCAGTTGTGGGCTCTGGGGTACCTCGTGTACTACGACACCCTGCAAACCCTATATATCCCCGCAACCAGAAGGGTCAAGCGGACATAGTGGTATATTGCTTTTGTAACTCACATTGTGACAAGAAGTTAAAAATGAAAACGTTGTCACAAATGGAAGTTTTTTCCTACTTAATTTCGATTTTTTCTTTTCTTTCAATGGTTAGTTTCTTTGGGAAAAACTTGAGGTATTTACGCAAATGACCCCATGCTTAATTCAGAATTGTCTACTTTTCGGAAATCTATAGTTTCCGGGATCACCGTTGGGTTTCATAGCAGTTTTCACCACAAACTAGAAGTAGTTTGAAAGCACAAAAATTAGGAAAAATAGGCTAGGTCTCTGAAAAATGCCAAAACAGTGCAAATTTTTTTTTTTTTTTGATTCAGCCCTGCATGTTACTGGAAGATGGGAAGATGGTGACTTTAGCACAACAAACCTTTGGTTGATGCCATTTTTAATGAAAAAATGACACCTTTTTGCTTTTTCCCCCAATAAACTTAAATTTGCCTACTTTCTCAGTCCCTAAAACTGGGTACCTTTAGAATCCACAGGATGTTGGAAAAAAGGATGCAAATTTGACATGGGTACCTTATGTGGGCAAAAGAAAAAGTTATGGAGGCCTAAGTGCGAACTACCACAAATAGTCAAAAATGGGCTTCGAATTCTAGGGGGAAAAGGCCTAGCAGCGAAAGGGTTAAAGTCAACGAGTAATAGGAGAGGAAGTTGGGTTGTGGAGTGTTAATGCATTGTAATGTAGTGTTCTTTAAAGAGGTGAGTCTTCAACTTATCCCTCATTTGGAGCAGAGTTCGGGTGATCCTATTAGGTTTGGAGATATTGTTCAGATAACTGGGTGCACTGATGGAAAAGGCCTGCTGTCTTGCCTTTTTTATTTTTTAAACTGGTTAGTCTGCAAAGTAAGTTATTTGACTGAAAGGCAAGCTTTGGGTTTGGCGTTAACGTTATTTCTCTGTTGGTTGAGTGTTGAGCTCTTGACACCTCCCGACAGTAACTCTTTGAAGCCTTGAACTGCTCACCCCACTACCCTTAGTCAAGTGCGGAAAGGATTATCCTTGACCCAATTTGTCGAGCCCTAGTATTGGGGACACTGGTAGACTAATGCCCCCCAACCACCACTGTTGGGGCCCACTAGCCCCCATCTGCCCTGCCAATTTCCCCCTCCGGTCCCCCACCCCTCTGGGGCCTGGTACACACTAAGAACAAGGAAAAACTATTTAAGAATGCGATGTATTTTGCGGAAAAAAAGCTTAATGAAAAATTATTTTAAGAATACCTGTCTCTGTCGTGCTCCATATGAACTTTCAATGGTTTAGGCTGTACTGTACTGATTAATGCAAACACTGCCTTCACGTATTTTTTGCTGATAGGGCTTGAGTTTTGTTAACAGAAACTGCTTTTCCATGTGTTGCATGACAGTTTACAAACAATTTAGAAGAAAAGGTGTATTAAGTTCTTGTAGTCCATTAGAACACCTTCTGTGATTTTTGTAACAAACCTTTTTAGGTCTGGTAATAACCGAGGCCTATTGATTTTTTTTTTTTTTTAATTATATGTATAATATACTGCTTTTTGGGCCTTTCACCCAGGACTCTTCATCCATTAGACTGTTATTTAGCTGTTCACATTTTTGCTCCGCTCACTACAGCATACAGCACGGGACTTCTCTTTGCTGTAAGTGAATGCATTATTCCCTTTTACAAGGAGCACATTCACACACAAAGTAGTTCCCTTAATACTGTTTTGGTAATGCGTGTTTTTTGAGACCTAAAACGTTTGCATTTAGCCCGTTTTTTATTTATTAATAACGGCGATAACCTAGCAGATCCCCCAACAATGCAGTTTTACAAAAAACATCAAAAGACAAAAGAAGCACTAACAAAGCCAAAAGGCTGACACCTAAAACCAGACCTTTCGGCTTTGCCAATGCTTGTTGTTTTTCCTGACCGCCATCGTGTGGTAATAGTGTCTCATGATGGGTTCCCACATTCGCAAACCTTTTGAATAGAATAAATGTGATTCATTGTTAATAAAACTCCTTTGAAGTATTATAATGCCATGGCTATTCATTGAAAATATGCAATAGTAGCACAACTGTTATGGCAACGATTGTTCCACTAATCTTTAATGAGCAGAAACATTCAGCTTCCTCTTTTATTGTTTTCAGCAAATGTAACATGCACCATCAAGGTCTCAAAATAACTGTCCTCCTTTACACCCCATGTTACGGAAGACTTCCTGGTTGCTGGTTTGCTGTATCAAACCAGCAATCCAGAAAGACCAGCAAGGTCACTCCTTGCATACATTTTGACAATAAATATGAAACGGACCTTAACTCAAAACCATGAACAATGAATCTGGCAAAAAAAAAATGTTGCACAATTCTCTAGGGCAAGCCTTGGTTTCAAAAGTGATTCTAACGTTTAGCATTACCAAACTTTCTTCATCAATCTGGCCTCATTCCCTGTCCTTAAGGTCTGATTTAGAATTCCCCTTACATGTGGATACCACTCAGCACTATTAAAAAAGTTAATGTAACAGCCACTGAAGTTAATTTTTAAACATTATTTATACTTTATTTCAAAGATGCACGATCACGTGCCATCACTCCTAACAATTAAGTTTACTTGGGAACATGTCAGGTTGGCCCATTGTGACCGTTAATCACTTGCTCCTTTTCCACTGCACCATTCATCGTTTCTTTGAAGCAACTTGTTGTATGTCTTTTAATCTGACCATGTGTGTTGTCATTCTCTGAAAATATATTTAGGTGTATCTAGAACCATGGACATTATTTAACCTTGTTAATTCATATATGTAACTATATTTTTTGAGGTGGATGTAGGATCGTAGAAAACGAATGCCTTTTCTCCTTTGACAAATAGTGGGGCCAGTTATAGAATTCATATCTGTCTGTTTGGTACCCCATCAAATGCTTCCTGTCAACATCTGTCCTGTGGTATTTTGAGTGGCTTACCTTTATTAGTTATTTTGTATCACACAAACCCAGCTTATGGAAAGTGTAGTGCGTTACACAAAACATTTCAGAAAGCGCATGAAAGAATGTGTTAGAAGAGGATAATTCTGATTAAACTCATATTACAGAAACCAGGATGTTATTTGAGAATGATTGAATATCTAATTTTTGAATTTACTAGACCGTGTTTTTTCCACATTTCATGATTGTGCTTTACACAGTTTTCCATTATGTTGCACGTATTTACATTTTGCGGTACGGATAGAGATGATGTGCCCTGAATCGTATTTTTTTTTTTTTTTTTTATAAAGTGCTTAAACTGGCAGGAGACTAAGGTCTCTATGATAATGGAATTAGTCAACTAGTCACTAGACCAAATTTGCACCTTTCATTTACTGTGAAATTACTCAAACCCAGTGTTTATTTACCTCCGGTAGGACCGCTCTCTCCCCAACCGCAATTGTTCCTTAGACTTAATATTACACATTTAATGTTTTTATTGGCTACCTTTTTTTGTAACAATTTATAGATTTTATTTAATTGTAGAGATGCAACTTTGCCTGCTGGACAGTTTTGATCGATAGATATATAACTTTATTTTATGATTGATTAAAATCATTACAATACCTATAAAGTCAAGATAAATTGAAAATATTGCTCATAGGACCAATTAGTAATAAAAATTGAAAAACAGTTTAAAAACTGAACGGACTGCAGTTAATACAATGGACTAGGGAATACATGTTAAAACCTTTAAAACATTGGCATCAGCTCCGGCAAAAACATTATCAAAGTATCAATGGCTTTACCCTTTTAAATATGGGCTGCTAAAGTACAAAGTGTCTAGCTTGTGTTCAAACTGAGTCTGCCTTCGCCTCATACTACTGAGATCAAATAACGTTTTGGTAAGGGGCGAAAGTAGGGCAACCTTAAAGTAATGCCGTTGACTGTGCCCTTACAAGGGGGAATTATAGAGAAATGGGCCATTCAGAGGAATATACCTTCGGTCTCAGATTAGTCCAGTAAGTTTGGGTTGCCATAATGTCCCCGGCTCTTGCCTTAAATTGGTCCAATGAGGTACAGACGGCTGGGACAGCTAGGTATGAATTAGCGATCTGGAGCGGCAGCCCTGCACAACTCATCTGTCGTCTGCTTCATACATTTTAAGAAACGAGCTGTTGGTTGCCTACATTTACCTCTTAAACATATTTCAACTGCAACCGTGCAAGTGCAGATATTCAAAACTCTGAAAAGGGGTTTAAGCCAAAATTTTCTCAGCGTCAAGTTTGCGGCAATGCAGATATGTGGCAGTGTTTCTGCAGTGGCTGTGCATAGCCTACATGATGGCTTGGCGTTGCTTCTTATTCTTCCGTACAAATAGGCTCTGAAAGGGATCAGGTCCAGAATCTCATCAGCGGTCTCTTTCTCCAGTGCCATCGGTTGTTTTAGGTACAGTTGTGCAGAAGGCAAGCTATAAAGGGATTCAGCGAATTTGTGGTGTGATTAAAATAAAAACACACACACACACTCACACTCTCCCCCCAAATTCAGCTGGGCAGAAAGCAATTTGGCCTGCTTATTTTGTTGATTTAGATTTTATTTTGCCAGGCAACTCCATAGCCCAGATCCCGTCGGTGGCTAATTCTCGTAGTCCTAGGGTAAGTTATTATTTCCAGGGGGAGTTACCATTTGTTAAGGTTAACCATCCATAATAAAATTTTTATCTAATTAAAAGGGGTCAACTTTAATTTTGTACAGTATGCCAGGAATCGTTAGTAGAGCAGCAACTGATAACTTGTTAAACTAAATTTCAATCGAAATTGAGCTTGGATGTGGTGACCTGCAATCTTAAGGTAGCCGCCGTCACATCCTTCCTTCCTGTGCCTGCTGTGTGGAGGGAGCTGTTGACATTGGGGAGACTTCATCTCCCAGCAATCCCTGCTGGGCAAACAGCGCATTAAAGCATGCCGTGATTCCAGGGATGCGCCTGGGCCAAGGGCAGGCCCATCCATGCCTGTCGGAGCCCGGAGGAGGCTGGGCCCCCAACATCTCGACAGAGAGAAGAGGAAAAGACGACAAAAAAGGGTGACTAAGCATGGGCAAGAAGAAGGTAACCCACCCGGCAACAGAGGAGGTAACTTTAACATTTCTAAACTCATTTCTAAAGCGATTGCCCGCACAGAGAGGAGATTATCGATGGGTCCAGCTGATGGCAATGGGGATAGAGTGTTAATTCCCAAGACGAGCAGCGAGGTTCAGACTCTGAATAGCCAAGATACAGTAGTTAACTCCCCCACACCTACTACGGATATCCTTTCTAACTCCGCGTCCACTGTAATAACAACCACTGCTCGAGTATCGGAAGTGGCTTGCACAAGGAAAAGAGGCCCCGTTAAAGCCCCGAGTCCTAGCAACGCCAAAAGACCCAGAAATTCTAAAATCACCCCGCCTAACATGCCAGCTGCTCAAATATCAACTTCCCAACTACAGATAAAGGATATGCCAATAAAGATTTCGAACTGGGATGATCTTTATGATAAAATCACAGGGTTACTACTCCCGTTATGCCAACGATTTGAGGCCATTGAGAGCGCAATTAACGAACTAGCAGCCACAAAATCCTTGTCACTCCTGAGTAAAGGGGGTAAGGTTTGCCTCCCCCATGGTCAAAACAGTCTTTAAATCGGCTACTCCTCTGGGAGCAGATAATGTATTGGATTCTAATGGCTCAAACTGTGAAAGCTTTGTGAACTAAGCCCCTCAAAACGCTTCTACAACTGTACCCCTTACCGCCGGCATCCACCCAAATCCGGTAGCGGTTTCGACTCCATTTGTAGACTTGGTGGTAGAGGCACCAAGACTCCTTACATCATGGGACGTGAACCAGGACAATTTAGACTCGAGGCCAGATGGTTCCTGTATTAATACCCGCAGAGCCTATGATGGGTTAAGACTAGATCTCCCTCCAGCCGCGTGCCCCTACGTGGTTATTCTAGCTAACACCCCAGAATTTAAAAGACACGCAAAAAGAATCAACTATCCAGCTAATTCTCAAAGCACACCACTGGATTAACAAGCATTTAAATGAACGAGAAGAGCGGCAGTTTAACATTTTAATGGCAAGAAGAGTCTCCTGGTTTCGGCAGCTCTGCTAAAACACTCCGGGGGGGGGACTGTGTAGTTTTAACCCTCAAGTCACCCGGCGTGGCTCAGAAACTTTTACACTTATTGCCTAAAGCACAGTCATCAGTATCACAGATGTTTGCTCTGCCACTCGGCTTTTTCTATAAACCATTACTCCAATCGCCAAGATCATCTGGAACTAGGAACTACACTTTTGCTCCTCACCCAATGGACACCCAACATCGGGTGAGACATGGAGTAACTCCCTTATTGACCCTACCAACTTCCAATCGCTTTATGGCAATATCGGACATGGATGCCTGTGACCAACAAAGATCTGAGGAGGCAACCCAAAAAACACCCATCGCTGGTGTACTTGCGGGGGCACATAATATAATTCCACTCACCAAGGGTTCAGACAAGATATCAACTATCACATGGAATGTTGCAGGCTTGGGTCAAAAATTGTCTAATCCAGAATGGTTTAATTATAGAACTTCCTTTGATTTAATCTGCCTACAAGAGACTTGGGAAATAAGCCCAATCTATATAAACTGCTATAGAACCTTCTATACACCCGCCATTGCTTCAAATTCCGAACGTGCGAGGGGTAGCATTTTGACATTATTAAAGAACACCTTGAGATTTGAAGTTCTCTCCTCTCATAATGATTCCCAATACTACAATATGCTACACCTTAAAGGTCCATATGGTAACACCGTTCTAGTAATTAATTTTTATAATATTTTTGGGGGCGAGATCTATAAGTTTGCAGTTTTAGTTGAGGAAAAAATAAATGCTTTAATCGATAATAGCAAGAAAATCCCAGAAGTTATATGGTTGGGTGATTTTTAATGTGCACAGCTGCCCCTTCACCGCCAATTCATTATGTGGTTTTACTGGAGGTGGATGGAGTGGGAATTGTGCACTTTTGCCATAATCAGTATGGTAATATATTAAATAAATATATTATCACCAAAGATCTAGAGATAGTGAATCCTCCGTCTGAAACCACTGGTCAGTTATAAAAGACCTTCCGTACCAGCTTAAATAGTTCCACTATTGATTTTGTAATAGCATCAGCATCCATCAGAGGGGCCATAACTGACATAAAAATCTACTTCTCAAGTTTTAGTGACCATGCGAAGATATCTTGCCAACTGCACTGGGATGGGATTCGTGACTCCTATATTTCACATATAAAACCTTATGTAGCAAGGAAGAATGGGATTATCCTTAAGTGGGAGTAAATTGACAGGGAAGATTTCATTCCGTGTGTTGTGGCAAAAAGGTATAACGAAATCCTAACCTGCCTTGAGATAAATCCCGAACCATCAAGCATTATGACCGCCTTAGAATCATTCCTGCAGGAGGTTAAAAATAATTTAACAAAAAGTGGTATAGCCCCAACTCAAAAGGGTCAGAAGTGGTTTGACCAGCACTGTACTTAAGCTCTTTCTAAACTACATCAAACCCTTAAGATGGAGCTTGGAAACAGCGTTCTGGTTAAACGTGCTCGCCGAATGTATAAGACTGCCAGGAGGACTAGACTAAACGAACTGAAGAAGGAAGCTTGGGAACAACTGCACCAAGCATCCGTTACAAACAACTCCAGGGTACTTTGGGCAGTAGTTAATGCCCACTTTTTTTAAAAACTGTTTTTAGTTATTATTTGAAAAAACAACACAATAATCAGCAGGTATATCTCACATAGCATCCGTGTAATACAGTAGGTGACACTCATAATTGGTAAGGATACAGAGTTTGCATTGTTGCAGTTCTTCTTCATGGATTCCCTGTCCCATTCCCCCCGTGCTAAATATGTCTCATGTCCCTCAAGTGTTCGTGGGTTCTGGAGTATTAAGCCCAACACCTTCATGTCTCCGTGTGATGAGTTGTGTAGTGTCTGTTTCCTCTTCCTCCATCTCTAAGTTATAATAGCTCAACCATGGCTGCCAGACTTTCCGGAACTTCTTAGGGCACCCCCTTGCTTTATATACCGTTTTTTCTGCCCCCATGTATATGTCCATACCGGCCCGCCACTCTTTCATGGTGGGGAGTTCTGCTCTCCCCCAATATCTGGCTATGTTTCGCTTTGCCACTATGAGTCCTAAATTACTTAGCAAGAGTTAATATCTGGGCATGTCGACATCTGTGTGTATGCCTAGGAGAACATACTTGGGGTCTATCGGAATTTGCGTTCTAGTATGTTATTCATTTCTTGTATTATCCGTGTCAAGTATCTACGTATTAGTTGGCATTCCCATAGAATATGTATATAGGAACCACGCTCCGTTTTACAGCGCATGCATTCTGGTGTCTCTGCTCTGCCCATCGCATGGAGTCTTGCCCTATCATATTACACCCTGTGTAGTATTTTAATCTGGATCACCCGCAACCTAAGTTTAATCTCCACTTCTCTGGGGTGCATTAGGGCAGTCTCCCAGTCTGTCTTTCAGGGTATCTGTAATTTCCTCCCATTTGCTTCTAAGTGTTAGTAGGTTGTCAGGCATATTATGTTTCAGGGTCTTATATGTCCAGGAGACTACTTTTTCTGGTATCTCCTCTTGTAGCAACTGGCCTTCTAATGGAGCATACTCAGGAATATCTATGATGTCAGGTTTTTGCGTTCTCCAGGCGTGTCTGAGCTGAATGTATTTATAATACAGTTTATCCGACAGGTTGTATTCAGCTTGGAGTTTCTGCAAAGGTTATCAAGTCGCCTTGCCTTATTATGTCTCCCAGTGTGGTGATCCCGGTTGTGTCCCATCCTTTAAACCCCTGTAATTTCGCTAGTTCCGGTAGCCGCTTACCTTCCCATAGGGGTGTGGTCCTAGTTAATCTTTTCTCCCATTTCATCTGCCGTTCTGCTTCCCTCCATGCTTCAGTCACCCTCTGCGTTGCTGGCAACAGACCCTGCACTCCATGGCCCCCGTATATGTAGTGTAGATGAGTGTTTTCGGAATTGGAGTCTCTCTAGGGCGTATGTGGGGTGATCCCGGGTGCATGTCCCCATTCGTTAATTACTGTGAGATGTGCCGCTCTATAGTATGCCTAGATATCTGGCAGCACGATTCCCCCATTGTATTGGCTGCGTTGCAGCGTTTGTAGTGCTACTCGGGGGTGGCCTCCGTCCCATAGTAGTTTGCGCACTTCGTCATTTATCGCCTGAAAAATTACCTCCAGGATTTTGTTGTATGTGTTTTGGAGGATATATAATAACTTGGGTAACGAAATCATTTTATACATGGCTGCTCTCCCGAGTATTGTCAAGGGAAGGCGTCGCCACCTGACTACATCCTGCAGAAATTCCGCCAGGACTCGCTGGATGTTGTGGGCAAGGCAGTCTGTCACATTGGTGGAGCTATATAGTCCTAAATATTTAAAGCCATCTTCTGCAATGGGCAGAAGCACCGGTATAAGGTGTGTGTCGATGGGGCCGCCGATGGGATATATGTTTGACTTCCCCCAATTAATGTTGTATCCTGCCTATCTACCATATTCTTTAACTAGGTTAAATATGATGGGAGTGTCGTGTCGGAGCTGGTTATATAGAGTAAAATATCATCTGCGTAAAGGGAGATTCGTTCATCCATCAACTGTTAACGCCACCTTTTTTAAACTCCTTACAGATTTTAATCTAGATAATCATGTGGATGAGGATTCATGGGTGGTGCACTTTGTAAAAATGTTTCAGGCTAGACTAGGGGGGACTTCGATATTCCTGGAAGATAACATTCCGTCGCCTAACCCTGTCCTCTCTTTTAACCACCTGGAGTTAACTGAAGCTCTAGCACAATGCTCTAGTAACAAGGCTCCGGGCCCAGATGGCACCCTGATAGATTTTTTTACCGAGGCTCCTGACCTATGGGGCCCAGTGCTAACTAACGTTTTTAACGTAATAGCTAAGGTGGGCCCGCCTGAGTCATGGCGTAAATCGAATTTAATACCCATTTTCAAAAAGGGTGATAAATCTGTTCCAAAAAATTACCGGCCAATCTCCCTCCTCGACAACACTACGAAACTCATGGGCAGAGTCCTATTGAATAGGTTAGAGAATTGGGCTACGACTAACAAAATCTTGATTCCGCCCCAATACGGTTTTAGAAAGGGTAAATGCACCCAGGACCAATGCCTTAACCTGAGTCTGCTCATTGCTAAGTACACTCAAGCCAAACAAGGTAATTTATACTCTGCCTTTATGGCCTTATCCGCAGCCTTTGACTTTGTTGCCCATTCTTACCTGTGGAGGATTATGAAGGAGATGGGTCAACCAAGCAATAATTTTATTCATTAGGCAGCTGTATACGAAGGCTGAAGCTTGTGTCCGATATGGCCAACAGGGGGAATGCACTAGATGGTTTTCAGTCACCAGGAGGGTTCATCAAGGGTGTGTTCTTGCCCCCTTGTTCTCCCAAATACCAACGGTGTAGAAGCCCCCCTGTTAGAATCAACGGTGGACGTCCCCTCAATGAATAAGGTCCGCATCCCGATTTTACTTTATGCAGACAATGCAGTTTTAATTGCTCGTACGGGAAGGGCCCTCCAGAAATTACTAGATACTTATGTGAATTTTATGAAAAACCTGGACCTGCAAACAAATGAGGCCAAATCCTTTATCCTCGTTACAGGCCGTAAGGTTAAGAAACCTCCAACGTTTTTTTATTTTTTATCTCTGAACGCAAAGTGGCCCAGATGGAGTTGTTCTCATATCTATGGGTGACTTTCGACCAGATGTTAACTTGGACCCCCATGGTGATTAATAGAGGGATCATGCTAGAAACCAACATTTGCAATGCAATAGGACTCTCATTTAAGCGAGACCTGTTGCATTGCATCACGGACAACAGGAGGGGGGGGGGGCACGGACAACGGGAGTGGGGGAGGCACGGACAACGGGAGTTGAGGGAGAGAAGGCACGGACAACGGGAGTTGAGGGGGAGAAGGCACGGACAACGGGAGTTGAGGGGGAGAAGGCACGGACAACAGGAGAGCGGGCGGGGGAGAAGGGGGCAAGAAGGCACGGATGACGGGAGTGCTGGCGGGGAAGGGGGTGAGAAGGCACGGAAAAAATAGTGCTCACAGTCTAAATAACACGTACCGTACCGTGTAACACTCGAAGTAAAGGGGCCTGTAGCCATGGGAGGATACAAATGACGACATGGCCATAATGAGGAGGGACTAACAAGCCTCATAATCAATCGAAAGACAGCATTTACGAAGGACAAAGACACAAGCCAATCAAAAATGGGCGGTGCAGTGGGCGGGGCTTCCCTCATGTAGTGAACTACAGCAGATCTTCACCAGAGCAGCGCTTGCGCGCTGACTCTAGGCTCGACCTAAAAAGCATTAATGCCAAATATTTGTTTTTTAATAAGATAGGCTCAAAACAAACAGACATGGTTAAAAAGATATATGCCGCAAAATCTAGCGCAGAAGCCTCATGCGGAGCTGGAGTCTGGGGATATATTAATCCAATACCACTACAATCGATTGAGGACAGTTTTTGGAAATAATTGATGGGCTTACCCAATAGTTGGTCTATTTTTATTTTCCATTGTGAGTTGAATGTCCCCTATATATCCGACAAGATAAACGTGGCACCTATTCTCCTATGGCATTCCATATGGAGAAGAGATGCTGTTAATCTCACCCAAGAGTTTATCATGGATTGCCTTGTACTTGAACATGTACAGAGGATCCCCTATATTATGTATGTTAAAAACATCCTAAATATTCTCGGCTGGGGTACTCTTTTTGAAACCTCACACAAAAGCTTGACTATAACTAAAAACATTAAAAATGTGTTTTTTAAATTACATAGCTGAAACTAGGCTTGCAAAGCATACTAATAAATATACGGTCCGTGCGTATCTGGAGGGCCCTATGCTCAGTGATGGTGTACCATCATACTTGACATTTTGTAACAGATCCACGCCATAGATTCATTTTAATCAGGTTCCGCCTAAATCTTCTCCCCTGCATGATGGGTTCCCCCGCTGCATTTTCTCTACTAAAGCCCTGCCGTGTTGTCCGTGTGATGGTGTCTCACCGCAATCTGATTTGCACATTTTCTTCTTCTGCAAGTTTTATGCCGAACATCGCAAAAGATTTTTATTGCCAATTATGCGTAAATATAAATTTAGGCAATGCCGCCCAGGATTGTATTTTTTTACGTATCCTTCCCGATCCTTTAATCTGTTATTGTGTTGCCTCCTTTTTATGTCTATTGCTTAAAACCAGGAACTTGCACATTTGTTGATCTGAATTGTATTTTTTAAGGTTTTTTTAAACTTGGTTTTATAGCTGTATCTTTTTAACTATGTGATGTATATATGTACTTTTATGATTAATTAAAATTAATCGAATAAAGTAAGTTTGATTTGATTTAATACATTTTTTTATCAAATTGAAAGGGGCCAACTTTAATTTTGTACAGTATGCCAGGAATCGTTAGTAGAGCAGCAACTGATAACTTGTTAAACTAAATTCCAATTGAAATTGAGCTTGGATGTGGGGACCTGCAATCTGAAGGTTTGGCGAAAGGTGCTGCACTGCAGTTTGTCCAGCCAACAAGCATGCTTATTTCTAAAATTCACTTTACATGTCTTGGGGCCATCCGGACCAGAAAGATTCTTCAGCAAAGTAATGCCATATTGAGTGACTGAGATGCGCTTGCTTGTGAGCATTTGATTGACCACGTTCCTCAAACCACACTCCCAGGTGCTCATACATGGTGACTTTCTATTTAAACACTGTCAATTTGCCAGACACCCCTTTTCTTCACTAGCTAGCCAAAGGAGGTGATTTTGTTTTTTGTGGAGTTTATCTGGATCCCACTTTCCTTGCAGTAAGCTGCTCATTCATCTAGGGACCCTTGAAGCCCTAATGCTGTCTAATGTAAAAGTATTGTGTCGTCCGCATACTGAAGAATTTTCAGTCTGCGGCCTGCTAATTTGGGAGGTTGGGGGAGCAGAACGGACACAAAGACCCTCTCCATATCGGCCAGATAAAGATTTAAAAGCATAGAGGCTAATATGCATCCCTGCTTCAGAACTTTAGTATTGAAGAGTTTTTATGAGGTTATCCACTTTGATGGTAACTTAATCTTGACTCTTGTGTTAGTATAAAGACTTATGATTTCTGTTAACAGGTGGGATGGAATGTTCCACTTGGTTAGTTTGGCCCATAAATTGCCTCTGCAGATGTGATAAAGGCACAATTCAGCAATTGGCCCGTTTAAGACTTGGGTTGTTCTGCCAATGTGGCTAGGGCCAGTATGTTATCTTCAGCACTGCACCTTTTCTGAAACCCAGTTTGAAAGAATGGCATCAACTGATTCTTGGTTATCCATCACTTCTGTTCTTTTTAGAAGCTTTTTTTTGCATAGCACTTTCCATCCACATCTAGAAGGGTGATTAGCCAATGGCTCTCTGGGGATTTTTGGATAAGCTTTTGTAAATTGGAATCGGTTTGGAGCCCCTCCAGCTATCTGGAAATGCTTTTTCCTGGAAGCAATAATTGTAAAGCGGAGACAACATGGAGGCCCATATGAATTGTGTTTGCTTTAAGACAAATGCTGGAATTCCATTGGGGCTCGGGCGCCTTCATTTTGTATGGACTTGAGGGTACATTCAACTTCACGCGTGTAGGTGAATTGGCCTGCAGCATTTACTGGGTCTTGGTGGAATCGTATATTTAATTTATCTGTGGGAATTGAAACAATGTTGTGGACCTTGTACAAGATGTAAGACGTATGTCACCGGTGCAATGTTCGGAGAAAGAGTCTGTTCATAATAGGAAAGGGGCTGATGAATTAGGGTCCAAAATTTCCTGGAGTCAATGTTTTTTCAGCCTCGTGTTGCTGAATCCAATTTTTTTCTTCTTTTTCCCCCTAGATTCCCAGAGTATTTTCCTGTAGAGAGCTCTTATTTTAGATGCTCTTTTAATGCTTTGTTACCATGTTGGTGTCTCCTCCTTCTTAATAAAATGTTAAGATTGTTGAAGCTAATCAGATATTTATTTATCGAGAACCTACACTTTTGGTTAACAGCCCCAGAGGGAAAGGGTGGCTTGGTTTTGGCAGAGGACTCCTCTTTAAATATCCTAACCAAATCATCCAGAGAGGAGACCAGTGGCTCATGAGGGCTACACATTTTTTTGGTGGCGGAGAGGTACGTCTCCTTAACTTGCATCACTGCCTCAGTCACACTATCTGAGCCACTTAAATGCTAATTAACTTTCCTAATTTACTCTACTTCTGATTTATAGCCAATTAAGGTGCGGTCGTGGAAGTGCTCAACACTGTTGGCTAGTATTATTTTCTGATAATCATAATTACTTTTAACAGTAGGAACAGTCATGAAGTCCTCCAAACGATGGAGTTTAAAACTCAAGTGAAATAGTCTATCCAGATGGTTTTGTATAGGACTGTGGACAGCCAGGTGATCACCGGCAATACCTTTAATAATAGAGCTCCTTTTAAAGCCATCTTCTGTCCTAGCAATAACAGTTAGACTTGTGACCTTGTGATCTGTACCATCTGCAACAGTGCGTTCATTCACTTCCTCATCAATTGGGGGGCAGAATGCAACTGTATTAATATCGCTGTGGGAAATCACATTGAACCCTGGTAAGGCTTTACATAACTTAATGATGGTACATCTGTTGAGGTTGTCTTCTCAACCATGGGTTTCGGTATTCCGGATAGAAGATTATATCCCTTTTCTCTGGTACATTGGGTAGCTTAGGGTGTGAGTCATAGATACCGAGTTTTGGGTTGCATCTGGTCCTCGTGCCAATGATTGATTTTCAGGAGGCTTTATAATAATAATACCGACATTTGTTGAGCGCGAACAGCTACCTCCAAGGAGGTGTCCCGGCGCTAATGTGACAAGTAACACGCGCGCGGCAAGCAGCGATCAGGACAGCAAAAGATTAAGCCAGGTTAAAAAGCCATGTTTTAACTGCCTTCTTGAATAGTGACTCAGACGAGATCTGACGCAAGGAATTTGGAAGAGAATTCCATAATTTGGACGCCCCCAACATGAAAGATCTGCCACCCAGTCGGGATTTCTTCACACGTGGAGTACAAAGTAATTTCTGGGTGTTAGATCTCAGTGACCCAGTCTCTGTTTTAGATACGAAGGACACGTACCATGGAAGGCCCGAAAGGCAAGGGTCAAGGTCTTGAATTTAATTCTGTTGGCTACCGGAAGCCAATGTAATTCTCGAATATGCGGAGAGATGTGTTGCCGAAAAGGGACACGTTTGATTAATCTCGCAGCCGCATTTTGGACCATTTGGAGTTTCCTGACAAGGTAAGCCGGTAAGCCAATATAGAGGCCATTTGCGTAGTCCAGGCGGGCAGTTACTGTGGCGTGGACTACGGTCCGCCGGCAGCTCTCAGGCAGCAGGTGTATAAACTTACGCAAATTTCTCAAACTGCTAAAGCAAGCAGAAGTAACCTGCTGAATTTGGGCAGAGAAAGATAGGTCAGCCTGCCATTTTACACCCAAATTTTTAACGCATTCTACAGGCGCAGGTGGCAGGCCCATTTCCACAGGCCACCACAAGTCAGCCGCCGGAGGCTGGATTTTGCCGAAGAACAGAACTTCAGTTTTATCTGCATTCAATTTAAGTTTATTATTATTCATCCAGCTTGCAATATCTTTTAAGCAGCCTTTAAAGTTCTTAAAAGAATCTTCAGATTGATCTTTAAAAGGGAAAACCAACTGGGTGTCATCGGCATAAGAAATTGCCTTAACTCCCCAGTTGGCTATCAGAGTAAATAAAGGGGCCAGATATATATTGAACAGCAGAGGGCTTAGGGCCGATCCATGTGGGACCCCACACCATAAATGCTTTTGGGTGGACTGATATGGTTGTAGAGCTACCCTTTGCGTCCGTAAGTGGAGGAAGGACTTCAACCAAGCCAGGGCTGTGCCATTCACCCCGCTGTCAGAAAGCCGTTGAATCAGTATAGAATGGTCAACGGTGTCGAATGCAGCTGAAAGATCCAGGAGCACCAGCATAGCTGATGCCCCTGAGTCCAATGTCATTCTAATTGAGTCTGCTACCTCTAATAGAGCTGTCTCTGTGCTAAACCCAGCTCGAAAACCGGATTGGATGTCGTGGAGGATATTGTGGCTCTCGATAAAATTGGCCAATTGCCGCTGTACTACCTTTTCCAGCATTTTTGCAGGGGATGCCAGCAGAGAGAGAGGTCTGTAGTTGTTCAAGTCCCCAGAATCCACACTGGATTTTTTCTTAAGTGGGAGTAAGGTGGCGTGCTTCCATAAATCAGGGAAGATGCCCAAAGAGAGTGAATTGTTCCATATTATGGACATTACTTCACTGATGGAGTCTGCCAACTCTTTCCATAGTTTAGGAGGGCATGGGTCGTCCGGCGAGCCTGACTTACAACTCTGTATTGCAGACAAAACTTCCTTCTGAGAGATAGGATTAAATTCAGAAAGGAGAGGCAGGGGTACTGTCCTGGCTACCACATCAGATTTAACCATAGCCATCGTGGCAGAAAAAGAGTTGTAGACCTTGCTTATTTTTCCATCGAAAAAGGTAGAGATTTTCTCACAGAATGCCAGAGAGGGTCGGACGTCAATTAGCAGTTCACAGGGTTTGAGAAAAGAGTTAACCACCTTAAAGACAGCCTTGTCCGGTCTATCGGAGTTATCAATACTCTTGGCAATATAATCTCTCCTGGCCTCCTTCATGGATTTGTGCAATACCTTCAAAGATTTTTTATATGTCATTTTGACAGAGGCATCATAATCCACCCTCCACTGCCGTTCCAAGCGCTTACACTTGCTTTTCATAGCCCTAAGTTCCTCAGAGAACCATGGAGCAGAGGGCGATTTCCTCATGGATTTGGTCATTCTGGCTGGTGCCGTAGCTTCTACTGCGGTAGCAATCCAGTTATGAAGAGCCATCGTATTAACATTAAGGTCTAAAGATAAAGGTGGGCGGCTGGCTAACAGATTTGGACTTAAGCATTCAGCTGTCAGTTTCTTCCAATTTCTTTTAGGTAGTATCTGGCACTCTCAGGCATATCAGGTTTTGCCAGATTGAAAATAAAAGAAATAAGAAAATGGTCCGACCAAACCACCTGGATTGGCACTTCAGTTTCCATAGACGAGATATTAGAGAATATCAGGTCAAGAGTATGCCCTGCTTTGTGGGTAGGGAATTTAACAAGTTGAAGCAGATTTGCGCCTTCCAGTGATGAGACCATCTGCATGGCCTGCGCACAAGTGGGATCATTTACATGAAGATTAAAGTCCCCTAAAACAGTATAATTGGCAAATAGGAGGGATTTCTGTGCAATATAGTTGCATAGTTCCATATGTATAGTGGGTAAGCAATCTGGAGGCCTATGTTGAAGGAGGGTGGCACAATCACTGAGACAGCACTTTCCAAAGTGGGGCACCAGTATCTATTGAGATGGGCTTTGCGACTCTAAATATTAACTAGGCTCATAGTAGAAGCCTCAGAAATGTTTGCCACCTGAGTTTGGGTGGCGATGGTATTTTTTTATTTGTTTTTGAATAGTTGAAAGAGAACCCATCCTATTCATGGGTGACTTGCTTTTCTCAGCTGCCCTAGAGAGTTTTTATTGTGCTGGACAAACTTATGAATTATTTCTTCACTAGGCTGTGTTTTCGGCCTGCCAGGGATGTCTTCAAGCATGACCGTATTTGGACCAGAAGGGCTACTGCCCTTTTCATACTTCCCACTCTAGTCTGCATGTCCACAAAGGGATGCACTGCACTGCTAGGATCTACAACATCATAGACATTTTGTTGATTGATGTGCTCCTCCCTTCCTCAGCCACCATTGATTTATATTTGAGAGATGTGTGTGGGAGCTGAAAGGTGCTGCAGCCAAGGATGGAATGGTATCTTGCAGGAGTGACTGTCAGCAGCAGCTTTCAAGATCCATATAATCCTCAACAGAATCGCAAAATGGCAAAGAGTCCTGGTGTGTGCTTTTTGGGCAAACCTTGTGGATTGATTGAAAATAAAGAATCTGACTCCACATTTAGAGAGGTAATCGTATTCTACCAACTGCTGGGTTTTCTTTTTCACTTTCTGTCAACTGCTTGTTCTTAACAGGCCCAGAGGCAGCTTCATATCATTGGTTTCTCAAAATTGTTTATACAATAGACCATATAAAGGCAACCAAGTAGCACTATCTTGATTGCTCCATGTTATTGCCATTCAGATTATTCAAGTCTGCCTCTGGTGTGCATTCTAAGAGGTGCCAAATGTATGGAATGTGCTCTTCCAATCATCTCTTAGCTGCTTGGATTGCACTTCGTTGCACAGGTTTGAACTCAAATGCAGTGTGCGTGGAAGCATTGCTCTTGGAATCATGCTCAGTAAGACCTGAGGAAGTGAGCGATTGTGCCTCATTCAGTGTAGTTCTTGAATTATGGTCCAAGTGCCTGGAGATGTGTTCATGCATGGATGTTGAATGCGATTTTTGGTGCACTGTAATACTTTTTGGAACAGTGTTATGACTGCGTCAGATTTAATGTTGTGTACAAGAGATCATGTGCGATTCAAAGTAGGGCTACAAGCAAAGGTAAGTGTGTGTACATTTTTATTTGATCAAATGTGACTAAGTTCTTATCATTCGGTGTTGCCTTTATGCAGAGAGTACCTGAGGGCAGGGATTTCAAATTGAGCTTGGAACTTGGTTGAGTGGTAATGTTCATTCAAAGGGTGGAATAATGTAATTGTCATAAACGTGACACAATGTTAACACAATATTCAATAAACTGTTGACATTTCGGGACTGGACAATTGCTCTGACCTCTATTACGTCAATCTGTTTTATTGTCAGTTGTGATCACTTGAGCAGAGAGCACTTTTGTTTGTTTTTTATCAGGATATTAATATATACTTTGCCATATATACTGTCAATTTGGGTGCAGCTGTTCTTTTCCTTTTCTTAATGATTAATTCTATGGCATAATTACTGTTGATGAATTCAACTGTTTGACTGATTTGACATGGAATGAAAATTGAAGGAAGTTGCGTAAGCCTTCTCAAGCTCAAAGTTGAAGTCACAGACCTGTTCCCACTTTCGGGGTCACTCCCGGAACAAGCCGCTGTTGCAGTCCAGTCTTCGGGTAAGTCGAAGTCCAAAAAGAAACATATGAAGCCCAAGTGGGCCTCTTCCTACTCTTGCCAATATCCTTCTGAGAAATTATGAGGCCGTCAAGGTGCTCCTTGGTCTCGATCCTAGTCCTCCTCCAAGGAGGAGATTCAACAGCTCATCCCCATGCACCCTAAATTTCCAGGGCGGTTGGCAATGCCACAACATATTAAGACATTTAAGAAAGCCATGCTGTGAATCTTTGACTCCCTATCGTCTCACTGTGGCATCTGTGCTGAGCTCCCCGGAGGTCTCCAGTTGGGTTAGTGCAGGCGGGGTCTGCCCTCAATACAGTCTATGCATCCCAAAACCCACTTCGGGTTCAGAACTGGCTCCAAGCCTGGCACCACGATTCATGCCAGTTCCTCCCATGTCGACGCTGGCCCAGACGCAAGAGTAAGATGCCGATTCTATTGTCCTGTCCGACTTCGAACCAAATCAGTCTCAACCTTGGCCGAAAACACGCCTCTGAACAGTTCGGACACGTCCAGCCCTCGTACATTCTGACTGATAAAATAGAGATTTCACGTAGGAACAGCTCTTCAAGCACTCAAACTTCTCTTCGGACTCTGACTAAAGCCAACCAGCTTTTTCGTAATAATGGTGAAGATGGGGATGGATGTTCCCCACAATATGATGATAATTTCTATTTGGATCTACAAAGGCCAGTCAGTATGTTGGACACTTCCCCTAGCACAGGGCTGAGTTCTCCCCTTGCCTCTTCAATGGAAGACTCAGCCTCATTTGCTATAGTCCTCAATGAGAAGCTGAAGTCCTGGACTTGAAATGACCATCTGTCGAGGTCTAGCTGCAGATTCCTTACTTTAGAATTTTCCCCAGGCACCAGACTGGATCCGGAAGCTTTTTTTACCCCACAGTACATATGCGAGCCGGCGGAGGGCGTCCAGCGACTCCGCATCAACGTCGTCCTTGGATGTGACGTCAGCGGAGTCAATATAATTCCTCCCCTGACGTCAGTTCCTTCTTTTCCGCTCTTGCAACGTGTATCCGGAGCGGACTTCGGGCCGTTATTGGCCCTTTCCTCTTTTCTACCTCTGGAACAGTGTGCTGAAATGATGTCATTTGGGTTTAAGCCCTGTCGTTCTTGTGAGAGACAGATGTCGATCACGGATCCACATACTGTCTGCTTATGGTGTTTGGGTGAGCACCACGATTCCGTTGACTGCGGCTCCTGTCAGCGTCTCCATCCGAATGCGTTGAATGAATGCTGCATAAAGCTCCTCCTCTGAACCGCGGTGTCGCCTGCCTTCCCCGCAGCCGAGAGACGGGTTGTGGAGTCGCTCGGGTGAAGAGCCATCGCCTTCACAGGAGCTGCCAAAGACCCAACGTACTAAGCTTAAGTTGGACGTCGCCTTGCACCTACCGGTTGCAGAGGCCTCTCAGGAGACCCCGCGCCTCCCTGAATACCTTGGACCTGGGGCAGGCAAGCTTCGACCAAATGAAAGAATATTTTCTTTTGCTTCAACGGGTCTTCGACCCTCTGGCTCCCTCTGGTGCTCTTTCCAGCCCCAAAGAGGTAGGAAGTGTCCCAGTTAAATCCTCGTCAGTGGCTTCGGTCGCAGTGGGGGCCCTTGAATACCGTAGCGGATTCAACTCGGCGCTGGTGCACAGCCCCCGGGTCACACCTTCGGCATCAGTGTCTCTTCAGCCTTCTGCATCGGTGGCACCACTCGATGTGGATTCCATTGCCATTTCCGATGTCGAGTCGCTGCCTTAACGGCGCCGGACGGCGTCGAGTGCGGCTTCAGCGGCGCCGCTCATTGTCGATCCCTCTAATTTGGATCAGATTCAGCCTCTATCTGGTTTCCCTGTGGGAAATACTTGTTTTGCAGGCGAAGAGGAGGATGTGGGGCAGACTCTTTTGGGTGCTCTTGCCCCATCATCCTTGGAAGATACTTGGCTAACTGATCTAGGGGTTGCTAGTGGTCTGCCGTCCTCAGCAGCTTCAGACTTGCTCTCTCCTCCCGGCATTGCAACTGAGGATAGTTCCTCTTTGTCAGAGGTTCTGCGAAGAGCAGCTGCAATTCTGAATTGCCAATTCCCTTTTGTGTAGTTGTCCACAGATCCCTTGATGCAGGTTCTTCTTCAAGGTGAGACGGGAGTTGTCCCGTTACTCCCCTACAACGAGTCCCTCTTTGACATATTATTGGGGACTTGGGCATAACTTGTCACGGGGCGACCTGTTGACTGGGCAGTGGGCCATGGGCATCGCCCTGCGCCAGGAGATCCTCCCTGCCTCCTACGACACCCCACCACTAATGGACTGGTAATACAAGCTGCTACTGCATCGGCGGACCCTAATACTCTTCCGGTGGTTCCCCCTATCAAGGACTCCAGGTGGTTGGATAATTGTGGTCGGAGTCTCTTTTCTTCGGCCAGTGCGGCCTTCAGATCTTTTAACACTGCCTGTGTTTTTGGTAGAATGTCTCATGCCCTATGTGACTCAGTTGCACAGCGCCTGCCTTCTCTGTCAGAGGAAGCCAGAGAGGAGCTCCTTGAAGTAGTACGTGATGGCCAGGAAGCCGCCAAATTTGCTATTAAATGCTGTAGGGACAGTAGTGATTCTGTCAGTAGGAGTATGGCTCAGGCTGTTGCGCAGGCATGCGTGGCTGCGACTATCGTGGTTTTTGGAGCCTGTCAAAGACGCTCTTCAGAATATGCCATTTGATGGTATCCATCTCTTTGGAGAGCAGGCTGATTCAACTTTTATGTTGGTTCATAGCTAACCGACCTGATAAATCTACCTAATAGGTCCCAGTCTCCGGGCCGTATTCTACAGGTCTGAGTTCAACCTGTTTTTCGTTTGGTGCTACCAGCACCCTTTCTTATCTGAGGTAAAGCACTGATTCTGTTCGTTACCTTGCACCCCTCCAAGGGTGGCCTTTTCATTCCCCTTGCGATCTTCAAGTGGATGGCGCACGATTAGCGCTGTCTTTTCCTTTATCTGCTAGGTGCAGAAGTGCTTCTTAAGTTATCTCCAGCAGATACACCTGCTTTATTTGTATGGTATTTCCTTACTTCATGTTGAGCTGTACCTTCGCGGTGTAGCCTATGCCCTATGTGGAGTTTCGGTAGTACACTTTCATTCAGTGTTCCTATCTATGGCCATATACATTTTTGTCTATGCATATCTAATTCCCTGTATCTATTCGTAGACAAGCAGGTTATTCTGCTTACACATTCGTTATATACTCTGCTTCCTCTGATGTATATTGGCATGTATGTATGGATATTGTTTATAAATATATCTTATAGGTATCTATGCTTTGAGTGACATTTTGGTATGTCTTCCTGTGTTTAGCCCTGTGGGCTTCACTTGTGTGCTGCTTTTCTCCGGTCCCGAGGTTGACTTTCCTTTTCGATAAGGTCCCTTGCCACTCTCTTCTCATACAATTGTGTTATAGGTACTGGCTTTTCTACTATATATATATATATATATATATATATATATATATATATATCACATGACAAACGCTACACAGAAATGGGTTTTTAAAGGAACAGAAAGTGCTTCCTGTGACGTAAACTGCACTAGCAAACAAAGAAGAAATACTTATACTTGATAAGTCTGTTTTTCAATCCTCATTTTAAACCACAGTGGTTAGTTGCGGCACAATGTTAATAATACAGCACTCGTACCTATTCGTAATGTGTGAATCTAAATAGTTTTAAATTCTCATTCGGGCGCACACTGATACATTAGACTTCATGCCGACATGATACATATCCTCAATGATGTCATAGGAAAATATGCAGTATGTACTTAAACAGGCCTATATCGTGAAGTTCTGCATGAGTATAATCACAACAAGTGTCATTAGTAAATGATCCCTTAATTTTCAGCGCGCTAAACTGCATATGATGTAAGGCACATCGTCAAATTTCCATAGCGCAAAGTGCAAACTGATGTAAACAATACAGATAGATCATCAAAATATAAAGTGCATAGTGCATACATTGCTTTCAATATTAAAACCATATTAAAAATAAGTCATGTATGTAACCTGTGCAAATATCGCTACGCATTTGTCACATCTGCAACAGAACGATGGTTGCTCACTTGCAAAAGCGCTCAATATAGCTAATGTCATGCATATTGTTGCCTATTAATATGCATAGTGCAAACTGATGCGAATTATACCATCAGAAAAATAAAGTGCATATTTTGTTTCTAATATTGAAAACATATTCGCAGTCTTCAACTATGGAAACTGTGTAAACATAGCTAAACTTTTGGCAAATATGAGTTCTTGACATGATTGCTGATTTTAAATTCCTCTAATGTTTGTATACTAATATATCCTTACACGACATCATAATAAGTCTACAAATTGGCAAATAGCTACAACCAATGCTTTGTAACATCGTAAAAAGATTGCGTAACGCAGAGGGAATAATGATATATATTCAAAGTGCTAGTGCCTATACATTGCTGAAGCGTGTTTAAGTGCAAATGAAAAAATATGCTGTGCAAAGGAGCAATAGAGTAATGAAAAAATATTTGAACATCTAGCGGCCACTAGGTATGGAATTTGATCGAAAATCTACGAGCTAAGGGGAATGCATGTTGTTATTGTTACCCTATGGTACAAATCAACTCAATATCGTGATATATGTCTCTTCTCGTGTATGCTATCCCCTTGATGAAAATCTTACTATCACTCAAAAGTCCAGGGAGCCCCCTGGTGCTAGCCTATATATGTATCCTTTGTCGGTAGCAGGTGGTGGGATATACATCTATCTGATACTGGTCTGATCTATGCAGGGTGAACCTCCTATATTCGTGCAATGGTGGCATACCCTTATGTTAGCTGCAGCACCACAGATATTTAACTTTTCCTCAATGTTATAATAGTCTACAGAAAATTGTGCAGGTCCTCCCCAATATTGAGGCCCAACGGGGACTTGGTGTCCAACTCGACTATATACCTAGATTCGAGTTGGCGCAATTTTTTCTCACGGTTGCCACCTCTTTTGTTAGGTTGTACTGCATCAATTACAAAATATTGTAGACAGTTCAGGTTGTTACTGTGGACTGCTTTAAAATGTCTTGCGACTGGGTAGGCTGGGTCGGAGTTCACTATTGCGCGCAGATGCTGCAGTATGCGTACATGAACTTGCAGTTTGGTGCTACCAATGTAGCGAAGACCACAGCTACACCATAATACATAAACTGCGTGGTCTGTTCTGCAAGTATAGTGTTCTCTGAGCTTAATAGGCCGATCTGAAAAAGCTGTCTCGTAAGTAGTGGTATTAATGCCAAATTTGCATCCTCTTCACGTACTGCACTTGAAAAAACCCTTTTTCGGGGAGAGCCAATTGTTGTTGATAGTTAATTAAGGGCTGTTCTTCACTAGGTCGTTCCGCATAGAATATGCTTTGCGGAAAATTACTGTGGGTTTGTTTGGAAGGACTTTCTTAAGTGTAGCATCCGTGAGGACTATAGGCCATTGTTTGTTAATTATGGCTTTAATGACCTTGGCCTGCTTACTATAGGTAGTGATCAGTCTACTCTGTGAATTATCATTGGATGGACTGCTATCTGTTCCTACAGCCTCCCTTATTGCATTTCTATTGGGATTGAGTAATGCTCCTCGCTCTTTCATGTTGGCCTTTCTCATAGCTATGTCTAGTTTTTTAGGATTGTAACCTCTAGTTATAGAGGCTCTTTCTAGCTTCCAATTGATATTCACGGGCCTCTAGTGTGCTACACGCCCTGTGTATACGCAGGAACTCTCCGTAGGGAATGCTGGTAATCGTATGTTGAGGATGGAAACTTCCAGCATGCAAAACTGTATTCCCTGCTGTGGTCTTTCTAAATAGACATGTTTCTAATTTCCCCTGTTTGGTATAGACAGTAATGTCTAGGAAATTTGCAGTCTCTTCATTAATGTGAGCAGTGAAGTGCAGATGTAATGTGTTATATATATATGTGTGTGTATAATACATGCCTTAGCACGTAATGGCACGCACGCTTGTCTTCTGTATTTGAATTCTTTTCTTTGCACAGTGATACTGTTTATTCCGTCACTACTTCTCCAGTAGACGGCACATGAAACTGCTGTCTATCAGGGTCCTGGTGACCTTTCCTGCTTCTAAGAGTTTCGACGGTACGGACCAAGAACCTCTTTCATTGTGTTCTTGGTTTCTTTTTCTATTGTTACCACATGGTCTGCTTTACCTTTACACAGCATTTTATCCTCTTTCGCCTTTGGAGTGGTATAACGCTATGCGTTACTATTCTTGCCTCCCTATTCGGGAGCGTTATTACCTCTATTAGGTGTTTCAAATCAATCAAATCAAAACCAGCTTTATTCGGTTAGATAAGACACAAACCATAAAAGCAATCTAAAATATATCATACAGTATTTCATATTTCAGTCTATGATAAAAGACATTAAATTCATAAAATTAAATGAAGATAAAAGGAAACCCCACACAAACAAGTCGCAGTAACCACATACATTAAAGTGCTTTGTACATAATAAACTGTTTTCAATTTTATAATACCACAGTGCCATTCATATCAGGGAATATAGAATATATATAAAGTGCATTTCAATAACAATAATCTGCCTAAAAGGAGGAAAAGGACCCAGTATTTAAAAATTAATTTCCTTTAAAAACTTAAAACACAGTATATAGTTATTATTAATAATTATAAAATATCAAAAATGCAGGAGAGAGTTCGCAATGGTCCGGCATCATAATTCGTAGTACATCCGGTTTCAGATATGGGCAGATTCATTTCAGATTACATCTTTATTTTCATAGATCAGGCCCTCAAGATGGGAATTATTATTACGTATTGTGATCGACTTCTTAATAAAAGTCACCACTGCATTACCAATTCTAATATTTGCCAGACTACAGATCTACTCAAATGCTACGTTATATGTAAAAAGTCTCTCCTTTAGAAGCAAAGGTCACAAAACAGAATAAAATGCAGAGTTGTCTGTTCTGATCTACCATCACATGGGCACTTGGGGAGATTTTGATTCCACTTTCCCTTCGTGGGAAAGGCTATTAAAAAGTGCACTAATCCCATCCTCAGTCTAGTAAGATAAAATTTATGTTTGATATTAGTAATCTGTGATAAATACATGGGTAGTCCAAGCCCAAACGACCGGTCCAAATAAGCTTTTGTTATCTGTTGCATGTTTGCTTTTAGGTTCCTTTTGTAATTTCCGTGTTTCCAATAGTTTATTCTTCAGATCTTTTTTACCACAGCTAACTATTTGATAAGGATTTTTAAAGTCAATCTTTTGATCACATTCATTTAATAGATTTTTAATATAAAGTAACCACGGTATTTTAGTTCCATAATCATGTGCAACACAATCGTTGATAATATCCTGAGTAAATGTGGTGCCTTGTTTACTCCAAATGCCATACCATACATTCAAACTTGTTGTGCTAATAAAATCATTGATGTAGGGGGCATCTAGTTCTTTGTGCACACTAAACACTGGGGTGGAGCTCGGGACGGCTAACAGTCTTCGCAAACATTTATTTTCTTGTGTATAAAGAATTTTGCAGTTTGCCCCTCCCCACAATGTTGCGTTTCTTTTTTCTGGCTATGATGGTTTCATAGCCATTGTCCCGTCAGGAGTGGAGGCATTTGCCTCCTGGTTCGCCGCTGGTTTTTTCTTAATTTTCTTCTCTCAGTTAGGTCTCTCTGGTAACAGTTTCTTTCTTTTCATGCCTTTACGGACAAATAGTTGGGACTTGCATTTGTCGGTTGGTCCCTCTGTCTGTATGTGGGGTGTGTTTATGTATCTCTATGCATTTTATATATATATATATATATATCTGCCAGTTTATTTCCTTATAGATTTGTTCACTACGAAATCCGTCTTTTGTTTCGACTGTGGTCTGGAGACTTTTTACTATGCCTTCTATGGACGCTTCTAGTCACAGCATTTGAAGTTAAGTACAACTGCACTTGAGGTCCGGCACTGCATTGTGCTCGGGGGTTCCTTTAGCTTGAACCCTTATTATGTTACCTTGTCTTATGTTGATTTCCATGCACCTACCTCCCCTCCGTGGCAGACATTGGGTTGCTTCTGTGTACTATACTTCTCCATATCTCTTTGTTGCCATATCGATACTTCGTACCGTTTTTTCCCGTCATTCTCCAGATTATTATCATTTCTCTCTCTTGTGGCGGCGTAAGCATACTCTTAAGTCCCCCCTCCCCCTTTTTGTTTTCCTGGGGGCACATAGGTGTCTATCTAGATACCTATAATTGTTTCTTAATAATATTTTACGTCTATATATATATATATATATATATATATATATATATATATATATATATTTCAATGGATTTCCTGGAGCTCTTCTCGTCTCTAGCTCTTTCTTCTATTTATGGCCGCTTCTTGTGGATAGTTATTGTGATTTGTTTTAACTTCGCTAACACGATTCTTCTGCAATATTAAGAGATTGCTAAGTGACATTTCAAAGGTTCTGTCGTTCCACACGACCTATTCAGTGTTCTAGATTCACTCTACGTGCACTTATGGTAGGTGAGTTTGCCCTTAGCGGCACACGACTACCCTGTGGGAGGCAGAATCAGTCATTTTCACCATGGGTGGAAGGCCATAAAATCCGACAGTGAATCCTTCAGATAGTCCAATTAGCCTACGCCCTGCTAGATCTATAGCTGTAGCTTTTTGTGATATTTGGTAGAAGTGTAGGCTTCAGGAAAACATTTAACAAGAACATTTGTAGATGTATTCTCAAATGCATCAGGTTTTCTTATGATTTGAAGCATGCGTCTTTGTTACTCAAAGAGCAAGCACATATTTTGCTTTAATTAGTAGCATCAGCAGAGATGTGGAAAGCTAGACATCCCCTCATAAAATATTATGTGAACTCTAACACGTGTTGGTGCAGGGTTAGAATTTTATTCTCTCAATTCTCCTTTCACCCGTGTCAAACTACTGCTTTGGTGTAGGATCTTGATGTTCTGTCAGTATAATGAGATTTTATCACATTATAGCCATGCGTGAACAACCATATCCAGAACACCCTCCTGTCCTTTCACCAAGTCAAATATCTGTCTCATCTTTCCAATCCGTGCTTTGTCTTTAATGAAAAAGGAAGAAATTTGCTCATCTGATGGCAGAACTTTTGAGCGCCAGCCTGAGAGAGCAGTCTTAATTTGAGATTGCTGCAAACACCAACCAAAAAATTCACAAAAATTAGAGACATAAATTTCACAGCATTTTTTTTTCTCCCATGGGTTCTCCCACGCATTGGGATATTTCTAAAATAAAATAGAACTGCAGGCATATAAAGTTACCAAGTCGGATTCTTTAATTTAGACAGGCTTGTTTTTGTTTTCTAGTTTTTGTAGTCATGCCTTTACAATGGTAAAAGTAAAATTCACTTATAGTGGAAATAATCATGACTAAATAGGGTCTCTCATCTGTCAGTTGGTCACTTGTATTCCTCTTTTTCCATTTTTTTAATCAGAATTTCTCTTAAACTACACCACAATCTTACATGTATAAAGTTCAGACCTCGTTACTAGTGCCTGTGAAACATTGAAGGTTTGGTGGAGCATTGTGCATGTTCAAGCAACACGCTGTTAAAAATAGGCTTCCATACTTCTGTCACCTCTGTTTATCTTTGTGTGAGCTTCTCATGTAGAGAAACACCATAGGGTTTTGTAGTTTTCGTCTGACATCTTAAATGTGATTTTACTTTTTTTCAAGCCTTTGACATCTTCAATAAACAGTATACCACTGAAAAGGAGATAGACGCTTGTTAAACCTTCACTTATTACTATATAGTAAGAAAATCAATTTCTTCCAGGTTGTAGGAGCTTTCTATTTGTGGAAAAGCTAATGGTACGTTTTGGTGGTCCATCCTTTGGGTTTCTGTCACTGCCATATGGAATTTAGTTATCATTCACCAAGATTCAGTAGTGGTGCTGATTTCTAATCTTGACCAAACCTATTTCACGTAATATGCTATTTTGTTTAGAACCCTGCAGTGTAATTTCGGTCTCCATTGTGGGATTAGATTAAAGTTTGTAAAATAGATTTCCCAGTAACAGACTATAGCTTACTGAGACTGCCATATCAGTTTAATGGCTTTTGTGCGTTCCATTTTGGTGTTGCTGATTCTCATTTCCAATATCCGCTTGAAAATTTGGAATCATGAGTAGAACATTTTTTCACAAGGGAGCCCGTTTCAAGCTCGCTCAATATACCTTTGTACACCAGATCTAAATGACACCCAGACTACTGTGTACAATTTACCAAGGCCGTTTGTCCATGTGCCCCCGTTGCAGTGAGGCAGACTTTCTGCATATGGTGTGGTGGTGTCCACCGGTGTGGGATTTTTGGCAAGAGGTGTGGACAGCTCTAGAACGAACATCTGGTTGATCGATCGAACTGAGCGTAAGGTTGTGCCTGCTTGGGTTGGTTCCCACGCGCAAGGAAAACCAGCTTAGTAGGCTGGGGCAAGTCTTGGCAAAGGATAGGATCTCAATTAGATGGGTCTCCCCAACCCCGCCATTGTTATCAGATTGGCTGCGGGATACGGCTGAATGGGCTGGTGTGAAAGAAAGGAATATGCGCTAGACACGCAAGGATGATAAGGTGGCTGATGGTATTCGGGTGCGGACAGCGATGCTTACCGAGCTGCGAGACCAGAGACCCTCCTGAAGTGGGGGTGGGGGTGTGTGGGGGGGTGGGGAATGTGTGTGTCTGTGTGTGTAATGTAGGAAGGTAATGGGTGACTATGCAAAGGGACTGTCTTAGGAGAGGTAGGAGGTGGGACAACAGTATCTTGGAGGAGCTGTAGTATCTTTGACACTATATGAGTATGCTTTCTGGTCGAATTGGAAAGCGTATTGGAGGACTGATACCGATTTGCTAGTGTTATCGCAGTAGAGTGGTGGTGAGGGGAATTGTTTTTGGGTGCACATTCTGTATTGAAATGTGGAATGACGATGGCTAAAAATTAGGATCCTTGTATGTTACAAATACCAGTAAAAATATTTGAAAAAAAAGAGTTGAACATTTTGGAGTATGTTTATGGGCCTCTTTGTGCTGGTTGGACCTGTTGGCTTTCTGAAAAGTAGATCACAAGGGGCTTCTAATGACCTCCTTGTCTTCACTGGGCCTTGCCCAGTGAGTCCTCCAGGGGTTCTCTACTTTCCTCACTGGGTTGTAGCAACTTACATAAATTGATGCCTGTGGTACCCTTTACCTCCCTCTCACTTTGTCACATTTTCTTTCATCTTTACATAGAGCCTCTGGATGTTCTGCTGACTGCTCCGGGCATGCCAATCCATCGATACATATATTAACACCCAGCTCTACCTCAGGGTGTCAGCACACATTTACTACCTGCCATCCTGCCTCATCCAATACTGGCTATAGGCCATTTATCTCAATAAAAACCCAAGAAACCTCTCAAAAGCAAATTCAGTCCTGGTTGTCAGAAATTGAACCCCCACAGTCAACAGTGTGCAAGGTCCCTTAAAGTCTGTTTAAAATTTGACCTGTTATTTAAAGCCCGCGTGTTGCTGAAGGCACAAATAACTAACTTGATACTGAGCCTGACAGCTGTGGTTTGCTTATGACAAAGTTCTTAAATTTTTTGAGTCCAAGGGAGTAATTCTAAGAAATTGAGCTATTGTAATTGCCTCACTGAAGAAAGCAGAGTGGCATGCCATGTATTTGCAGATGAGTCGTGGAGCAAAAATGAAGATAGACTTCATTTCTGAGCAAGTAATCCGCACTCGTTTGAGCAGCCTGCAGAAGTTTCTAGTAAAATGTTTCCTGTTTCTCTGCTTTTAAGGAAGGATATTTTTTACTATTAAGTAGCAACATTAAGGTGACTTTTGTGAATGTAAAATCTATTTTGTTGCTTAGTCCCTGCGACTTAACATGCTAACAGACGGTAAGCACATTGACCACAGTCTATATGATATTGTTGTTTTATCACCATGTTCTTGATGTTATGGAAATGTTCTCGTTCATGTTATTCTGCCTCTGAACCTTCTCTGCTTTACTGACATATAATCTAGTCTCTTTGCAGAAAAATGGTCCTAACCAAAATCTGTCTTGTCTCATTTCTAGAATCAGTCTATGACCTTCTCCCAAAGGAGCTACAGTTGCCTCCATCTAGAGAAACCTCAGTAGCACCAATGAGTCAGACAAGTGGTGGTGAGGCAGATGAGGTGGGATCACCACCCCCAGCTATTGTTGCTGCTGGTAAGCATTCCATTTTTGCCATCTAGTGGTTGTGTTTATCTATCTGGCATCCTGAGCAGTGCTGGCAAAGTTTAAAGTTAAAAGTATAAAGCAAGTGTTCTAGGATGAGGTAACTGTTTCTAAAGACAAGTGGCACCTTTTGTAGGCATATTTTCTGTTCGCTGATGTTGAAGGCACATAGTTTCACAGAATTAGATAAGAGTATACAGCTTGTCCCTGGAAAACCACTCATTGTAAAATGTCAAATATTGGGTGGTTTCGAACAAATTTGTAAATAGCTTGCTAGGAGCAGAAACTAAAATATTTTTTGTTCTGTTTTTGTTTTGTTTTAAACAATGGAAACCTCATTTTAATTAGGAGTCATATTTAAGGTTGAAAAATATTGAATCAACGTTATTTAGATTGTTTAAAAAAAATTCTTCATTCTCTGTTCGACAAGTGAAATATCATGACTTCAGATTTCTCATGGAAAGTGTTGTAGAAAATGCCAGCAATCTGGTGAGGAATAATCCCGCCATTGTTAGAGCCATTCCCTAAACATAATGGATGGTGGCATTAGTGTATGTCTTTTAGTTCCTTTATTTTTGACAACTCGCAGTGCTTAAATTGCTCTTGTTTGTTAAGTAATTTTATTTATAGTAATCAAAATCTCACCCTTGTGGGTTTCAGGCTTTACGCTTGTTCATGACACTAATTGTTTGCCTTTAAATTTAGTTCTAAAAATTGTGCAGTTAGTTCAGTAGTGATAACGTATTATACAGAGCTTCACACCAAATTTAATGCCGTTTGAAAGCAGTGTAAGTAGCAGATGTTAAAATTCCCCACTTTAGTGTTGGATGAAAGATGCTTTAAATATAATACATCCTTTAGCAGAAAATTCTAGTTATTTAAGTGACTTGATGCTGCACATGCCTTGTGTTTATCCTGAGTATAGCGATATATAAAAACGTACCGCCTCCCAATTACATTCAGACATACTGCAGATAGAAGCTTTACAGCACTGCTCAGTGTTAATTTGCTGCCTGAAATGCCCAGCAAAATCTGTGGATTTAATAGTGTCCAAAGGACGGTATTAGTCCGAGGTGTACATTCACTTTTGTGATCACTTTGTTACAGACTATTTTGTTGTGCAATTCGCCTCTGTTTTCAGAAAGTACAGTTTCTGCTGAATACTATTCCACCAGTTCTTTACTGGCTAATTGCTTAGAAAATTACACTTGGCAGCTCATTATGGTCTACAAAAATACACAATCACTCTTTAAATCCACAGATGAAAATTGATGATTTTTTTTCACTGACTTTGTTCTGTGAGCTTTTACTGGTTTAAATAAACTGAAATATCTGTTGCCTCCATGTGCCCTGGCCGGTCAGAATCCTCAGTTGAAGCCTAGAGCTATATAGGAAAGGGCGGGTAGGTGAGGGGTTTGTCTACCGGGAAAGTGGGGTTGGGGTGACGGTCCCAAGGGATCTCAAGGAATGCCGCATGATATCGACATACGAAAATAACCTAGTGGTTTAGAAAAAAAATCAGTCTTCTTTGACTGCACTTAGCAAACTCACAAACAAAATTGTAAAGACAACAAGCGTTCGAGGGCAGAAACAGCAATTAAAAATAAATGTCACATCAAGGTAGGCATTCTTAAGAGGTAGACAATTTGCATTTCAGTAGCAGTGTCTCTGTCAACCTATTCAAAAGAAGCTAGAGGCGTAGCATGTCAAAAGTAGCAAAAATACAGCCAGAGAAAAGGTGACCGTGGCAGCGTAACTGCAAACACAACTTTTCCCTTGTGTTCTGTATAAAGTATTGTATTTATTTAGCCTGCCAGTGGACTTTCTTATTAATTATTTAAAGATTGAAATTGTGTTAAATGAAGTTAACTTCGTTTTTAAAGGTTACTGGTCTATGAGAAAAATAAAAGTAACGTGACCTTCATCATTTGTTCACAATTTGCCTAAAGCAATGCACATACATTGTTTACTCTTCGCCTCATTTGCAACTATTAAACGTAATTTTTTAACAAATGAATATCTGTTCTTTGTGAACAATAACAGTTTTCACATAAAATTGGAACAGTTTGTTTGCCTTCCGGGCATCTTCTATCTTTTCCCTTTTATTCTCCAAGCAAAGGGATTGTTAGCCTCGTACTTATCGATTCGTCATGATTCATTAAACTTATTCTATTCACTTTGTGTAGTTGAGGCTTAGAATGCATGTGCAGGCTGACCAGTAAACCTCCAAATATTCCTGCTGATCTGGAAAGCAATATCCTTTGCTACACACTGGCACAGAGAGGGGCGTCTTGAGGCTTAATACATTTTCTGAGGAATGGATCCAGGAATGTAGTCAAATAGCATTTGTGATGGTTGGTGCTACCAGTGAGCTGTTCTAGTCTTCTAGTGCTAGACCACAGCTCTTTATGCAGAGCAACTACCATGCAATAGTTCTTATTTACCGGAGAGCTATGTTCCTGCTTGAATTAAATAACGTTTCAGGGTTTCCCTTGGGGAATAGAAATTCTTGATAGAAGCGAAATCTGCAAAAGCATATATTACTTGGGATTTTTGTACTGGTTTACATTTGTGCGTTCATGTAACTTAGAGCTGGTTTCTACATGTAGGGCTCTTCAGAGTATGTGCAGAGCTATTTGAGAATATTGTGCCAGGAAAAAAAGCACTGAATTGCTTGTATGGCAAAGAAAGCAGTATTTCTGCACATCTGCATTATATTGCACATAAAACTCACAAATTATATTGAAGCTCTGTGTGACATAAATTAGTAGTAGAGACTTCATTACTCATTTTCATTCAGGAGGCTATTTTCATATTTCAACATTTTCGTTGGTTTATGATTCAGACCTTGGAAAGTTACTTTTTAGGAACACCACATATGCTGCAGTGACCTTAGAAATCAGTGACTGCAATTGACCTAGGTATGGTTGAAGTTTGACGTTTCTAGCCCCCATCCTATAGAGGACAACTTGCGTAATCATTGTCACGTGGCCACAGCAGCTTCTTAAGTTGTCCTGGAACTATCTTAAAATATTGTTTTCATCTGCCAACCAAGCCTATTTTGCATACAAGGATTCATGCAGAACAATAACAGTTTATTCCAGGATTAGTTTAGTTTGGTATATTTTTCCCAAAATAGCTTTGCTTTTTGACCATGGGTGGATCACCTTAGCTGCAGGTTTTCTTTAAAGTAAAATACTAGCTCTTGTCTTCTGTTTACTTTTTTCAGTGGTAAGACAAAATAAGGGATGAACAACTGTGATATTTGCCGCTGTGAACCTTAGGTTTGCAGGAATTGATGGTGATTTCAGGGTGGGGGTGGTGGTGAGGGAGGTGATGTCGCTAGGTTTTCCTTGAACAGCCATAGGACTCTGTTATCCATTGGGTACCAAGGGTCCATCTCCTCATGGCACAGACCCCAGTGGCAGGGTTGTCTTAAGTTTCTATTCCACAAAAGCAGAGCCACACCAAAGCCATCTTCTGCATCAGAAAACAAGGAGGTAGTCATGCCCCACATCTGCAATTTTTGCCATTAACTCTTTGCAAGTTGGCATTGCAACAAGGCCTGTTTCCTACTGGTCTCCAAGATTTCAGGGGATCGACAACACCAGAGCAGACAGCCTAAATACGCATCCCTGATCATTGCTTGAATGGAAGGTTCTTCAGGAAGTTCTTGACACCCCAACCTTCAGTCATGTGGCCATCCAGCCATTGACTGCTACTCACATAAACTCCAAGTATGATATTTTTGCCTCTTGCAGAGGCACAGACGCTAGATTCCTAGGCAATACCCTGCTGTTTATCTTAATCCCTGCTTCTTGAATAGGTTGATCTTCTCTTCAGCACGGTTCAAGGTCAGCTTTATTGTCTCAGACTGAAAGCTGCTGTCACTCGCGACTATTCTACTGGAGTTCTTGACTTGCTTCTTTATAACTCAGTGGAGGTTTTGTGTTTATAGATCTTAGTTAAGGGTGTCCAAATGGGTGTCATTCCTGACCTTTGAGATTAAGAGCATGCCGCATCAAGAGCAGTCTGCTTACTTGAAGAGATTTTTCACAGTTTGGACGCCTTGCACATTTATGTAGATTGATCAAGGGATCTACAGTCATTGGACAAGCTGAGTGACCTATGAGGACAATAATGCCGGGTGAGCGACAACCAAGCAGTCGGTGTCAGATGGAGTATATTATGAATCACCCATGTTTTTTTGCTTGAAACTTAACTTCCATCCAATTTCAAGGAACACTCAACTAAGGTGGTGTCTGTGGCAGTCCTAAGGCATGTGCCTCACAGATATTTGCCAGGTGAGCACATTGCCTACACCTTTAAACACATATACACTCAAACACTTTTTCTGAGCACTATGGTTTCTAGGTTTCCTCCTGAAATGATACTGTTTTGGGCAGGAAGTTTTACCAAAATCTCTTTGCCCAACCCTCCTTTCGTAAAGATGTCAGTTACCTCCTTCATCCTTTCCCTTTCTTAGTTGCACTGAGATCTATTCACAGATGTAGAATAGGAAAGAGTCTAGGTGTACGATGAGGATAAAGTTAACTTTGACTGTGCTACTCACAGTATGTAGACTTTTTTCTAAATCATTACGATACAAACATGCCAGTGTATTGGATCAAAAATTATAGACTGATTGACTCCTTTTTAAAAATATTTTTTTTTAAATGCTGAAAAAACAGCTGAAGAAGTTTAGTGTATCATCAGTTGATAATGTGAACAAATCCTTAGTCATCATAAAGGTTACTTTATCTTTCTTCCAAGTAATGGAAAGACTAGTTATTCATGTGTATCACAGACTGAGCAGTTTACTTCACGTTTATCAGGCTCGTTCTTCTGCTCTTCTTGAGTGCCTCTGTGGGGCTCTAACACTAGAACTAACCTAATTTTAGTTTCAGTACAGTCCTGTGAATCTTTCTTGCAGGTTCTTTCTGGGCCCCTCATCCCCGTGAGTACTGCTGTTTACTGACAGACGTAAGAGTCCCTTTCTGTGGAAAGCTGTAACCTGGACTCTCCTAAGGAGATGGCCTTCAGTTGAACACAGTAACCTTCCAAACTGCCGCTTGTTCGGTCTTATGTTGTTGGTTGTTTCAGATTAGGAGGACTACAAACTTGGTTGGCATCATGAAGCATAGCATTTTCTGGTAGCTCCAGGGGACCAAAAAGTAGGATGCCTTGGCAGTCATTAACACACAAAAGTTGTGTATTTGTCGATGCACATTATTTGACGAGTGGCATCACTGTCAATTGTTGGGGAGCGTGGGGATTCCGTTGGTTGGTTTTTCTAAGGCTATGTATCTTGAGATTCAGCATGACCACATGCACGAGCATGTGACTGACAGTAAAGACATTCCTTTACTTGCGCTACATCAACAGCACGTTATAGCCCAGTGTTTGCAACTGAAATTAAGTTGGAGTGGATATAAGAGAATGTTAAAAAAAAAAAAACCACAGCTGTTGCAGAATAGATACCACTCTCTTACTGCTTGGGTAACTATTACTAAAACTAAAATTGAATTGTTCAGTCGCTCAATCTGGCTGCCAGTAAACAGTCATGTATGAAATGCTAACGACAGAAGGCCTGAATAAAATTAACTACATTTACACATTACTTAAACTTGATTCTCAAAATGAATTTCCAGCTTTCCCATTCATTGTATCTTAAGTTCTCCCTCGTTTGTGCTTGTATAGAGATATACGAAGTAGTTAGCACACATTACATTTTACTTTAGTTGTGTTAGTATGATTAGAAAACTGCAAGTGTACTTTTAAAAAAAATATTTAAAGCATGCATTCCATTAAAAAAAAGCTTGCAAATAATTATCTGTCAAGTTTTTGCAGTCGTGCTTTAGAATGGCTGGTTGTCCAGATAATGACATCAAAACATGCTCAACACTTGGGTCTGGAAACATCCCCACTTTAAGTAGCATCTTCAAGCTCATGTTTGTGTGTTTGTGTTTGGAAATTGGAAAAAATGCTGCAGATACAGGATGAGAATTTAATAGTTTGAATTATTTATCTTCAGCTGATGGGGCATTGCATGCACAGTCTTTTTTTCGTGTTCCTAATCCTTTTTGCTATTGTTCTCTGCCCCATAACACCGTGCTCAAACTCGTGCTATCTCGTGTTTCATTGTCGTGGCACCATACTTGTAGACATGTGGGATGGATGGATGTATGATGTTTAAGAGTATTTCCTGATTGAGTGTTATGGATATTAGCATTGGTGAGAATTCAACTAGTCATTCTTAGCTGTAATTGTTTTGACATCATTCTAAACCGAACTTCTTATTCTACGCTTTCTGTATCCAGTTTAACATCGAAGTAGCTTATTTTATTTTTACAGGTAAAACACTTGAATATATATTCAGGTCAATTTTGAGTTGTTTCACTTTGGACACATTCTTCTCATTGTCAAAGTACATTGTTTTTAGGCACATGAATTTGTTTTATTAGTTAGCAAATGCAACAGAGATTAATCTTCAACCATCCTTCATTTTGGTGATTTGGACTACAACCACACGCAGCAACATAGTCTTGTTTCTCAGGGAAAACACCAAGATCCAACCTGTCCACTTTTTTTGTTTAGTGAGTACACTGTTGAGGTAAACTTGGGGCAAGTCTTTTTAGTCAAGTGGGGATGGAAATTGCAGATGAGAACTTTGCAAAGACTGGGCCACATATAGCACTGTAGGGGGATCCAGAACTGCGTAACCAGTAAATATTAGAGTCTGGCTTTTTTGTGACCAATCTGCCATTTGTAGTGTGTTTTCAAGTGTTAAAAGTGTTTATAGCTACTGTAACGGCTGCCTTTATTTTCTACTGCATGGAGTTGCTCAGTCTTCACTCCCTGATTATGCGAAAGCTGTGGATTAATGCATGGGCCCTTTTGAAAGCTTCATAATGCTTATTGTGCCAGCTTAGCCATGTCTATTTTGATTCACAGTTCTTCTGGGTCTCAGAACAGGACCATTGTCCTTCAGAAAGCTATCATATGACAGGGTTATTATGCATCTTTGTCTATCTTTGCTTGTAATCTTAGTTCCCAAGAAGCTTGCTTTATCTCCATTCAAACCCACCCTAATCGAAATTGTTGGCTATTTACATAGCAATGATTCATTCTGCAAGAGAAGCTGAACCACAGTTATATGATTGAATACTCCACAACTAGACCATCCTGTGGCAGAGAAGAGAATAACCTTCATTGCGTAGTTAATTAAAAACATCACAATTGTTTGATTTCAGTAATGGCGCATTAATCTCTGCAACTGCAAATTCTTTGATAGAACAGTAGAATTTAAAATAAATGACAACCTGTACTCGTTTTGAAATATTCTGATCTCAAAGGGCATATAGATTACTGCATTAATTTACATATGCTTTGCACATTTAGAACAGGAAGTATCGTAGTGTTTGTTCTCTGGCTAAAGACCATAAGTCAAAACGTACAAAGTAAGCAATTTAAATTGTTTCAGTTCTATTAAGTTATGCTTAATTAATGAGCATAAATTGAGGGCTTAAATCAAACCAGGGTTCCACCAATAAGGCACTTTTAAGCAAGCTTGGATTTGAGACTAGTAGCTTCCAGTCTGGCACGTTTAACAGAGGCTCTTCTCTTAATTTGAGAAGTCATGATATTACACCAGCAACAACACCTCTCTGTTTGTTGTGGTTCGAAGGTAGAAGGGACATAATTGTGTACTTCTCTGAGCAAAGTGAATGTCCGAGGTTTTGTTCTCGTATTTTAGAAAAGGTTATTATTTCCATTCTTGTCAGTACTTTTCTGGTGTTTCTGGTAAGAATTTCTAGTACTGGCTGAAGTTCAAATGCTGCTGTTTGAATTTCTTTAAATCTTCCAAAGTTGTCTTGTATTCGTTGTATCTGGTTGGAAAAAGACGCTTACGAGTAACACACAAGTTTCCTTCAGTAGGCAAAGATACTCTACAAACTGGAAGGAAAGAGATCAGAATAGCACTAAAAACAGGCATTGGCAAAACCAATATGCTGTGAGTGCATGGCTTTTACTTTTGCCAATAGTTCTTTGTAAAGCATTGTCTAAGAAAGATAAAAGAAAATCAACATTGAGGAAAAGAAAACCCATATATTATGGTATCTAAAAATTGTACTTTGAAGTCAGTGTTTGCAATTCTTTATAAATTGATTGGTTACATTTTTTTTTTTTTTATACTTTTCACTCTGGAAACTCTGAAAAGAATGAAAAAATAATAATTAAGTGCCAGAAGGAAAAAGGAAACAGTTGACGGGGCCTGATTTACTTTCCCTAGCATTCAGCCATTTGCTCCTCTGCAGTATCCCAGGGAGCAGACCTGTGGGCCTCCAGGAGAAGTGTCATGCTAAGTACACCTTCTGCCTCAAATGCCAGCTGACTGAGTGCAGCGAATGGCCCTTCCTCAGCGCCGTAAAAGCCTATGTGTGCCAAAGCTTGCGCTTTGATGCAATATATGCAATACAGGAGATAAAACAAAAACAACCCTTAAAGCCGTATCTTCAGCCATACCCCAGCAAAATGATCCTGGTAACTGGGCTTTTGCAGAGGGGTCAGAAGCAGTATAGTGTGGTTGGTGGGGCAGGTATTTGAGGAGTGAAGCAGCAGAGCTAGAAATCACATGCACTCTTATCAAGTGCTGAATGAAAAAAGAAAAAAGTAGTCCCCCCAAATGTGAGCAATCAATAGATACAAGTCAGCCAAACTAAAGGATTGTAAAGAGGATATGCTGCAGGGAGGGACAAATGCAAGAAGAGGAAGGTAAGCCATTGAATAAGAATCAAGTGAATGAGAATGACAGTAAATGGAAGGCAAAGGGTAGACTGGAAGCCCAATGTTTGCTAACAATAGGTCTTTTACAATCTAACAACTTTATCTTTCTTGTAGCCTTGACCAAAAACTCTTCACTTCGGTAGAATAAGGAGCCTTCGTGCATGCATGCGCTTCGCTTGCATGGACTACTTCCTTTTTACTTTGATTGTCTATTGAAGAAATTGCCTTACCTGTACTGCACAAGCTGGTAAAAGCTGTCTTTGAATAATATATTGCATGTAAACAGAGTTCCTTTGGCTGACTCTTCATGGTTTGTGTCTTGGGTGTGAGAATCTAATGAGTTCTTTTGTTTTCCGCACTTAAATTTATTTGAAATCCCTGATTCCTTGTCGATTTCCAAGAGGCACATACAGTAAAATTGTATAAGGAGGTTTTGGTGCTAGGTGTGGTATGAGTCAGCAGTGCTTCCTAATATCCGTGAGAAGGCCGTCATCCCTGCCCTGGGATCTTCTACTGCACTTTCGTGAGTGAGAAACTCCAAGCCTTCAACATTTGTTAGTACTTCCAACAGCATTACCTTCTAATTTATGATGGAGACTCAAATTGGTTGTATGTACAGAGGAAATAATGCTGCTCCTCCTCTGAGATGTTTCATTAATCTTGATGTTTTACAGTACCTCCGAGTCAGTTCTTTATTACCTGTTGAAGTTAGTCCTGATACTCCTCATTTTTGCTGTTATCACTTATAAATTTGCACTCTTGCTCATTGAGGACAACAGCGTCAGACCAGGGTCCCCACTTTCTTCTCCCTCTAAATGTTGATGTTCTGCCTGTGTTTTTACCTAACATACTGGTACCCAGGACTATAGTTTCTAATATGTGCCTGCACATCAATAGCACTACTATCACATTTCCTTTTTGCTCACTGTTCCACCAAGGGTCAAATTGAACTTTGAGGTCATCAGTATCTGCTTGTCTGGAATTAGATAGAATAGTCAGTGTTTGCACAAAATATCACTGATGCAGTTGTACAGTCCCTGCTTTCTATCAGTTTCTTAAATAATTTGAAAGAGACTTTTGCTGGTTTGTTCCTAATGAAGCCTATACCAACTACAGCCTCTGCCAGCACCAGATTATTATCTTGCCCATTGATTTGTACACTCCATCTTGCTCTTCTCCAGCAAAAGAGTAGGTTGATATAGACTAGATACTCCTTTTTATGTTGTCCTTATTCATCATCAATGGGTACCCCCTAATGTTGACTCGTGAAAGATAGTTTACCCTCATGCCTTGTCTGTGTATATCTTGTCTCTGAACCACTGGAGGGAGGCCTGACTCACCTGAACCACCGCAATGGTCCGAGAGTTCTAAGTTGGGTGTAATCATGAGAGTGATCTCTGATCAAGCCAATCATCAAAATGTGACCAAAGTATGATTTATTGCTAATTAAACATCCCCCTATTCAGCCCTGATGCATAATTCAGTCTTGTTAATCAGTCCTTGAATGTTGGAGGTACTGTTCAGATCCATTTTTTGCATATCTCAAGTCTGACCAGGAGGAATAATTAAAACAGCAGCTTCTTATCCTTCTACTGTGATCAGGATTCTAAAAATCCTCTCGCTATGGCAAGCCAGATTTAATCAGGACTTGCTATTTTTGGAGCATTCTCACCCTTTCTGGCGAGCTGCCAACAGGTGTTCTGCTTGCTCACAAAGTGAATGAGCAGTAAAGATGCCTTTAAATCTTGCTGTCTTGGCACATTTGCTTGGCTTTCAGAGACAGAGGTCAAAAGTCAGTTTGTCTTCCTACATTTACTTTTCTTTCTGTGACCAAAGTTAGAGGATTTTATAAAGTGAACTGTGTGGCAATCCCTTTGAAACCAGTTCACGGATCAAGTACATTATAGTTAGGTCGAGTAGATTGTTAAAGTTACTAGACCTGCAGGTTTAGTAACATTTTTATAATTTTTCGAGCCTTTTTAATACACAGTCAGCTTCATTAACTATTCCAAACATTAGAAGTGATGGACTTACCTTAATTTTTTTCCGTTAAATTTCAAGGATAATCTTCCCTTTACCTTTCCAATAATCTCTGTAACTTACTTAGACATCTTAGAGATCTTCTTTGGTATCCAGTAGATTCTGTGAAGAATAAAGAAATTATTTCCTCTCATTGATGCAGACTTTACTGTATTGTATAGTGTAAATAAGGATACTTGCCATAGGTTTTCGAGCTCCAGCCTTGTCTCGCTCCCATATTTTGTGGGGTGCACACTGCCTCATGTCCGCTGCTTTTCACAGTCTGACACACCAAAGTGAAACTTCTTTTTCATTGGTGCTGGATTTTGGAGTTTGAATTCCACCTTTGATGGGGTTTCTGTTTTTCCAGATTTGTTGCAAACACCATGAGGCACGTAGTTAGTAACTCAGGCTGGATAATGATCCTTCTGTTTGTTCCTTCAAAAGTTCAAGGGAAGCAGTTTTTTTTTTAAGTTCCACCTTAATATGTCTCCTTTTTTAAGCGGTCCACTCACATAGTCTCTTAGGAACTCCGGTAAGCCTGCGAGTGCAGAATCTTTGCCAGATTCCAATAGGACGGTATCGGTAGTAGGTTCCGAACTCCATGCCATTGTCTTGCTGCTGCATTTAGGACTTTTAACCTGACATTTTTGGGAGGCAAATTTATAAAGGAGGTTTGTTGCGTAAATGCCTTCTGCCATTCCTTGGAACATTAGTACCAACGTAGAATTATCTGGGCAAGAAATTTTTGTTCTAAAACTCTTCAATTGGAAAGCCCAGCAATATAGTTGAAAGTCTGGCACTGATGTTTGGTGCGAGTTGAGTAGCTACTGGCCCTCTGTCCAAGAATTAAAAGTGAAAAGGAGAAAAGGGAAACATCTCAATTTCTATATTAAGTAATAATATGCATCATGTGAATAAGTGTGTGTAACCTACAATCATTTTTTTATCGGTCTCTGCATTTTCTTTTCACTGGTAGAGGTGGTCAGATCCTCTACTTTCTGAAAATTATGCTTTTTGTTCTGACACATTACTATTATAATTGCTGGAAGACTCGTGCACTTTCCCCCTAAGCTGCTGCAGTTCCCCCATCCTGTTGTCCAGCTCTCATTGCCTATCTTATGTGGTACATTATATATCTGCTCGTATTGTATATGAAGAATGTCCAACCTTCAGTGACAACTTCTTCAAGGCAGTCTTAAGTATACATTCTTTGACTGTGTTGGTCTGAAAAATCACTAGGACTTTACTGGGCTTTTGTAGTAGCTTATCAAGGTCTGTCGTTTGATTGTTTTTGAAAATCATTTCTATAAGAAGGGCCCATTGCAAAACTTTTAATTTAATTATTTTCTAGTCCTTCTGGTACTTTTAGTAACCTTACGTTATTCCTTCGAGAGAGGTTTTTGATTTTTCTCTAGATTCTCCAGAATAAACTTCTCTTGTCCTAAATTGAGCAATTTCCTTAGTGTTTTTTTTTTAACATACGTTTTCTGCATGGCTGTTTCTAATAATCTGGTGCTCTTCCCACTCTCATATATATTTTGTTCTCTAATGTGGATGCTATATTAAAGCATCTTTTACCCTCAGCCATTGGATTCCCTAGCATGGTCTTTAGTGTATTATTAGTGCGGACCCACACTCCTTTTAACTTAACACCTGGGGACTCTTGTGTGAGATAATTGTTTCAGACACAGTATTCCTGATTCAGATGTTAGATAGGGGGTCTTTCAGTGGGGTATTTTCACTCTAGTTCCATCTGTAAAACTGGTTTCATCTGGTATTTCTTTCTATATTGGCACCTTTAACATTGTCAGCCTTCATGGAGTAGTGAAACTTCCTTGCTCAATTGATCCATTAATTACTTTGTGGCCAAGACCACATTCTGAGTCTTGTGAATTAAAGTCCTTGGAGTTAACTTGCTAAACTCCCAAGGATGAATGAAAGACTTCAGAAGGAAAATCAAGATCGTTGCTGATCCTTCGAGGAGAGTAAACGACCAGCAAAAAAATAAATGCACTCATCTTAAGTTGCCAAATCCAGGTCATAAAAGATCATGGGTTCACATAGCTCACACGTGAAAGGGTAGAACTGAGTTAAAGTTGTACTGAGAAGTAAGTTCATTAATCAGAGGATAGTGATGCAGAGGACAGCCAACAGATCTTTTCAAAAGAAAGTTTAAGAAAGAAACAGACATTTTCTCAAGTACCGGGTGAAGTGTAACAATTGCAAGAATTTAATTTGATACTTGGAAAAGAAATTAATACACTATGTAAGGTAGTTTCCCCCAAAACATTGGCTCAACTGCATGTGTAGGGATATCAGTGCATCCAGCTGGCGACATTGTTGAATGAAAGGACATAATATAGAATAAGTGTGGTACTCTTGGCCCATATTCATATGTGTGGAATTTGTAGAGCACACTGTTAGCAATAAGATTGTTTGGCACTAGTTGAGCAACATAAGAGCGAGAGAGATTTGTGACTATAACTAATAATTCACAAATAACTTTATTTCACCTTCCAAGTTAACAGCCCTAGGCGGTGTTCTGTGCTAAATTTTCAAATGTAGATTTTAGGGCATTCTCTCTAAACATTTTCAAATACCAAAATGTAATTCATTAGATTTCATTTCAAACTTGCAAAATGAATTGTAAGTGCACTAAAAATCAGTGAATAATTACACTTTTTATTTTTAGTGCATCGTTTGGGCATATTCATTGGGTATTTGCACACCATCTTTTAACAGTTCATTCCTTATATCAATTATAATTGTGTTGCTGAGTCAAAGGTATAGCAAGTTCAAACTGAGGTTCTTTCTCGTACATTTTTTCAGATAGTTTTTTCTTAATCTATTCATTACACAAGCAATTTTCAACTAGTTTTATATAAAGTTATTCATGAAACCTCTTGTTATATACTGGCATGAACAATGTATAGTTCATGTCTACAAATATTTGCACTGAGCTTCTAATGCTGTCGTATTCATAATAAGTATTAGGAATTTCATTCAAACTTATCTCATCAATGTTTGGAATCGTGTATTTCTTAGTTCAAACTCTACTTATCCACAGGTCTTATTTATTATTGTATGTTTTTTCCCATCTCACAACCGATTATGTGCTCATTTCTCAAGGACGCCTTTCAAGGTCTGCAAATAAAACAATGGGAATGCTTGCTTCTACAAAGTACCTGATGTTCTTCAAATATGTAGCAGGCGTACCACGCAGTCTTTTGTGAATTCCAGGTACACTGTGTAGTTAATTTAGCACAGTACTTTCAAGCATCTTTCTACCATTACTTATTCAGTGTGCTCCTCGATGTGTGCCACTTCAACTGACCGCTGGGAGTCCACATTCAATGCGACTAGGTTCATTCGGCCTTCATCTTGAAGCAATGTTTAGCACTCGAAGAACCAAAATCAAACCAAAATAGACCAGGGTAATGCTTTACTGCAGTTGTGTTTACCTTTTCTGTTATTTTTAACTGAATTACAGTGTTAAAATGGTGTTTTTCGTTACCTATGTCGTATCTTTCAAATGTAAAAATTAGTTTCGGCTTATATACTGTGTTTCAGCTGTGGTTTATTTCTCTTCTCCACCTTTAAAAAGATTCCATATTATAAGCAAATGAATGCACAGAATGTCAAAAGTTTCTCTAGTATATTTTTCTTCAAACAATTTATTTTTATGGCTTAACGTTTTATCTTTTCTCTACGTTCCATTACATTGTTCTCTGCACATCTCTTTCGATTTCAATATTCCAGATTTCCATCAGATGTTGTCAGTTTTGCAAATTTTGTTTAATGCAGGTGTGTCTTGTTCATTATCATTATTTTTTCTGCAAAATGGGAGCAGTCATTGAGCACAATTCCTTTTTCTTGAGCTTATTGGGGCTGTTATTTTTTATTTTTTTTACCATGAGAAAAGTTCACTAATATCCAATCTGCTTTCCAGCTTTCTTCAACAATAGTACATTGTCACATCAGATTCCGGAGCTTTTGGTGAACACCTATCAAATTTGTTTTCATGCAACTTACTGTAATTGGGAGCAAGAGTACTACACACTGTGTGTCACTCTTAAATGTCATGATAGGCTTTCTCTCGAAGATCTTTCAGTGCTTACTACTTAGGTTATTATCCAGAAATTCCATCCAATATGCTACAACTAGTTTGACATGTAGCAAAAACATTTTTGTGTTTTATTGATTTGCTTTAGCAGAATTGTTTAGTTTTAGTTCCATATTTAACAAATGTTGCTTTTCTGCAGGCATATACAATGGAGGGTTTGTGCTACACCTAACATGGTACTCCTGATATTTTCTCTGTAGACCAATTGTTTCTTTCAGGCCTTTTGCTTCTTTAAATTGTTCATTGTGTACTTCAGATACTAACTTATTCAAATTGGCAGCTGCCTTGAAGATGTTGCCATCTTTTCAATCCATTAGACATCACAGATTGTGCTGTTTACTTGAGCCTATAATGTTTCTTCTTCTTGGTTAGTGTGTTATTGTTCTGAGTGATTCATTGAATTGATACTCTGTAACATCCTATTTTGTTGTTTTGTTTAGTCTTATGCAGGCTTAGATTTTTTTTTATCTGTCCTGAAATTGCCTTTCTCACATAATATTTCTGTTTGAAATGTTCTTTGCCATTTACCAAGTGGGCAAGTACAGTTTGCATGTTGTTCAGAATCCACTGTCAGCAGTGTGCATGACCTCTCTGAATCCAGTCTGTTGGCGTCACTGTAGTGTCCGGTCTAGAAACCCATACAAGTCAAATTCATGATTCTTTATCATGGTTCACGTAATCATGATAATCCTTTCTTCATTGTCTATTCTTTTCGAGATTAGGATCTTGTTGTTCATGTAGCAATTCCAATAGCTAGCTTTCTCTTCTAATCAACCATACTGCCATCAAACCACTATATAAAGGGATCACTCTTAAATGTAATGATATCCTTTCTTTCAAAGATCTTCTAGTGTTTCCTACTTAGGTTAATATTCTTAGGTTATCACACACATTCCATCCGATACTCTACAAATTGTTTGATAAATAGCTCTAAACGCCTATAAAGACATTGGTGTTGACAGGCAACAAACCCGATCCCTCGCATGGGTTTTCAGTGAATAAGAATAGGTATTTTTTTTAGTATAAAATCAGTATTTTCAGATTTTGTTTCAACAGTGCAGATTTGCTGGAATTGTACCAATTAGCATCTGCTTTTACCTCACTTGTGTGTTAAGGGGGCAAATAGGCTTGCTCCCATAGACTATAATTCAACTTGTTAGTAAGTGTAGTTCTCATTTATGTGATGTATAAATGGTCACAAATTTAAGAAGGAACAAATTGACAAATTCTGATATTCTTTGTTAAAGCATCAGCCTGAAATTTTATCCATGAGAGAGCTAAGCCCACCTCCCCTATGAATTTTAGGTCTTAGCATTTTGGACTTAACATGTTTTTGGAATTGTCCTTTAAAAAGTGTCCGACGTTTTCCTGGTTTATAAAAAATAAAAGTTTAGAATGTGTTTCTTTTAAGTTCTTCAGCGGATTCTCCCGTGGACCTGGGTTCATTTTGATGGTTTTAGTTATTTATATATATATTTCTTCATAGTCAACTGTACTCCCAAACACAATATTGGTGCCTTTTTAGGCTTCAAGTATAATTATAGAGTGGCTCATTTTGAGTTCAGTGATTGCTTTGACATAATATTTTCAGTTTCTTGCAAAATATATTTTAGAAAGTATTGATTTATTCTATAATTTAGAGAAGGCATTTATAACATATTTTCAAAATGCATCAGCAAACCTTCCTTAAGGAAAGTTGATTCAATATTGAATCCGACTTCCAAATCACATCTGTCATTTTGAAAAGCAGAAAATACTAAAACATAAATTGTGTGAACCAGACAATGTGCAGGCGTCTTGAGTTTCTATTTTTTTTTTTACGAAACAGTTAGGCATAATACCATTTTAGTTTAGAGAGCTGAATGAGTAACAAAACACCGATGAAATAGAAAAGGGACTTGAACTCCTTCTAGCAATTTTTTTAAAAAAAACCAAAGATAGTTCTAATTTAATACAACTACCTAATTTTGAAAAGTGGGTTGTAAGTAATATGAGAATATTGTTCGATATTTTATCAAATAAATTTAAAGTGAAACTCTATACTGGTTTTGAGTGTTTAAAATGTTTTTGAATCCCCACAATTGAAATGCAAGCAATTGCATTTCATTACAGAATGTGAGCAAGGAATAACCCAATATCTGCGGTAACACGAAATCTGTTTTTTTAAAGACCATATTGCAAGATTCCAGAGGGTAGGGGACAAAATACTAGGCCTTCACACCTGTTCTCAAGGCCATTTGGTTGATGGTGGGGCGGAATTAGACAGGTAGAGCGTTCCACAAGCTATAAATAAGAACTGAATAGCAGTGCCCACACATACTAGTTAAGATCATGGATAAGTGAGAAAAATAAGACTTGTTCAGAATGTAGAAAATTCTTCAGTTGGTAGGGAATGAGCTTACTGATCAAGAATGGAGGTTGTTAAATGTGGAGATTGCTGTGGAATTGGCAAAGTACTTTGGCCTTAATTTCTCCCAGTAGCAATCCAATTGCGTGCTGGGATGATTGATGACTTACTCTTATCTAGAGGCTGCAATCAGTAAATGACCTGCTGTAGTCTGAATTTGAAATTTAGATCCCAAATATAGTGTTTGATGAAAGAGTAACTTTCATTACTGAGGTCCAAGTGGAAGGAGAAGGGAACCAGGAATGCATAGTTGGTAAAATCAGGCAGAGGCAACTGCTCTAGCCTGGGGAGTGCTTAGAGAAGGGTGAGTAAAAACAAAACCAGTGTCTGACTGATGGAACTGGATAGGAACAGCCTGCCATTAGTTCCTTCTTCCTACAAAGCCACTTCTTATTCATTTACTCATGTTGTCTCCATGCTGCAGTGAAATTGATAATAGAAAAACTCATGCCCTTAGACAAGCGGATTAGACTTGGAAGAGTATTCTCCATGTGAGTACAACTGTGCAAAAGAATATTGTCGCAGCCCCTGTATAGAGCATTGAAAACAAGCTGCTGGTTCTTGTCTCTTTGTGTGTATAGATAATTTGACACCATCTGTTACTGGAGTTACAAGGTACTAACTCTAATTTGCTGCAAATTTGAACAGACCTATTGCATAGAAAAGGTATCTCTAGCTCTTTTCCTGATTAAACTTCAGTGGCGACTCAATCTATCCAGTTTGCTGACGCAGTGTGCCATAAGACAGACAAAATCAGAGGCATCAAAACTAGGGAGTCTAAACTACATGCTTCAGTGTAGCCTGGGATCTGAAACTGTCCTAGTTTTTGTGATGCCCAGCATGATCTCATTTCATACATTTTCAAGACTTTTCCTTCAGTTCTTGGGTACTAGCATCTTATTTAGTTTGTATCTGTATATCTATGCATGGCTGTAAATGTTTCTACATATATTTTTAGTTGGGGGGGCTTTTTATTAATGTAGTATGAACCCATTGATGTATTTTGTGTACGCAAGTGTCTTGGTGTGCTTGAAAGAATGTTTCAGTGGAGGTGTTTTCCAGAACCCTTATTTTTTTGCAACATTTTATGTTGTATTTTTTTTTAATCAAAGAGCATGTGACCCAAGCATGTGGCTGTATATCGGTTAGTGCCTTCAGAATGCTGCCATTATTGCCAAGTTATTTCTCATTTATTTCAAAGTGAGAATTCTTGCTGCAACCAACTCTTCAGGTTTTTGGAGGGACAGAATTGGCTTCAATGAGGTATGAGGGCCTGGAGGGAACAGACTTCGATTTCTACCAGTGAGGTTTGTTACACATTACACACTAATATAAGACAATGACAGTTACACATTTGTATCTTTCAGTTTTTGATGGTTAAATATGAATAAATAATTAAAGACTGGATTATACATGTTATTTACTAGTTTAAAGCATTACTCATTTAGCATGTGAATGTAAACAGCAGTATTGAACATTTTTTTGGCTTAATGTAAACTAAAAGAAATCATTCTACATAAAATACTATGTAATAATTAAATTGGATTGCATATTATATTTGCTGGGATGCTAGCTGTTTTCTCTATTAATACACTTAACTTGCATTCTAGCTCCGCCATTCAAAGACAGGCATCGTGTGGTGGGTTGTGTGACGGTATCTGTCTGTCAGTAGTGAAGACAAATAATGCCAGAGACACTTATCCCATCCAATCTCACCCAGGGATAGGTCGGTCTTGTTTCAGACTTCTTCCTAAATCTTTTTTTCTTTCTTTTTTGAGTTTTTAACTAGTGGAATAATACTGAATGACGCAAAATATTTTTATGGTAAAGTTGTTAATGTTACATATATGTTATGAAGAATTGACCTAGAAGTTTAGGATTGGAATGGAAGAATTATTATGTGTATTTGCAGCCACTTTGTATGTTCAGATTGTCAATTTTATATCTTCGGCAGTACAGTCTAGAACTATAGGAGTTTGTATTCTTTTCTATATGTCTTGAGCACATCAAACGTTAATAGTTCAATTCGGTATTGCCCAAGATGTGAAATGTAAAGTACATCATTTTGACATCAGTGGACAAAGCGTGAAAAACAGCCTAAGAGGTAATTGATTATTGACATTGCTTTCATTTTTTCTCAACTCCTACATGGGAAGACGATTCCTTTTTGGATTTTGAGTCCTCTGGATAAAGGGTTGTTTGGCTTATTTTTTATTATGGGACAAGACCCTGCCCCACCACCCCAATTTATATAATGAAGTCAGTACACAGGAATTACTTTATGCATGCCTCTGTGTGATTTGTTTAGATTTGTAGCACAAATTTAAACCATATAGGTATATCCCCAAGTTCAATATAGAACAAATCACTATTTTGCTGAAAGAGATTTAAAAAAAAGTTAGTCTTCATATGCCGCTGACCCTTAATCTCGATATAATGCTTCTGAGGGCAGAATGGTGAACACTACTAGTGTAGGTTTGTCATCGTGCCAGCTCCCTAATAGATGCCAGTGTAAATTGTGTCTTAATGCTGAACGATATCAAGACTATCCCAGATCTCTTGTAATGTTGGATGCTCAATACAATGTTTCATGTGCTAGGAGCGGTGAAGGGGGTTAAGTTTTCAAAGGTTCATTCTTGATGGTGCCATAGGCTTTGCTTTTTCTTTTTCTGAGGGAAGGATCTTACGTGTTGAGAGAATAGCTTTCTACTATTTTTGTTGAGATCCTCACAAAAGTGTGTTTCTGAACAACACGGTCAGCTTTGTGCCTTCCCCCATCTTCCCAGTCGCTGTATTTTAATGGAACTTGCAGTCATTGGTCACACAGTATTCTGATTTTAAATCATTGTCGGTTGTAGAGCTTGTGGACTTTTAATTAGCTCTATGGTTAGGAGTACCCAGAGTGAACTGGTTCCTAAGAGTGCAAGAATGTCTGAGGTTTCTAATCTTCGACCTTTGCTACCCCCGCACGTATGCTGCTAGCCTGCCCCCTCCCCTGGACTGGACATGGCCATTTGCCAGTTTTTGTAGGACATTAGGACAACATAACCTTTACAAAGCGCATTTGATGAAAAAAGACCTTATCTGCAAGTTCCATATTGAAAGATTACTTACTAAATTTGTGCGTTTTTCTTTCTTCTGGTGACCATATGACCTTCAGAAATGTCCTACACAGATGGCTTTTGCTTTAAAATTAGCATTGAGAATATCTTATCCTCAAGCACACATTGGCTATACGTTGGTCAGTGTACGTCAGCGGTTAAACAATGTGTGCTTTGTGTGACACTTTTCTATACAAAACGTTTTAGAGATTTTGGAGACGACCGATTAGTGTAGAGTTTACCAGCTCGTCGTAGTAGTCTTTCTGACTCGCCTTCCTACCCAAATGCTTGCAGTATAGATAGGACCATTAGAAAAAAAAAAAGCCTCTGAGTAACCTACTGTCTCTTCATATGTGTAAGGGGACCCAAAGTGGAATCTTCTCTTCTCTCACTAAACCACCAACCGACCAGTGCATCTTTAACCTTTTCTGCCCAGAACCTCTTTTTATGCTTAAAGAGGAAACGCAAAAGGAGTTCAGTTGACACTCCACCTTCCATGGTGTTGCCTCAGTTTGTTGTCTCCGCTTCTTATAAGCTTCCCTTTTTTGAATAAAACTCTTCCTCAAATTAGCCATCCTCTGACAGAAATACCATTGGTAAGCAGCTGTGTGTAGTACATACAGTGCAGTGGATTTGTCTCACAGCTTCTTGTAATACTTGGTGGGGAATTTCTATCCAGTAAGTTAATTTCTGATGGATACTTCTAACTGCCGATTATTCACCTTGTTAATTTCCCCAGGTGCAAGATGGTCTCTGGAAGATTTTCATAACAACTCTCTCGTGGCGTTGTGTGACTCCGTGTCACATCTGTCGTGCCCCAGATGTGACTTTGGGACCAGTATATCTGCTCCACCTCTGATCTCGAACGTGATGAGGATCCGGAGCTTGCTCCCTCAAATCCGTCATACTTGACAATGTTTTTCTCCAGAATTTTTTCCTGTATGCAAGGGATAGGTTCACTCCAAAAACTGCAGTCTTCAAACTGTTAAAGGACTGCCACAAACAGTTGTCGTGACTGACTCTCACAAGGTCTGCCTCTGGTGTCTGGGCTCCAAGCATGATTCAGTGTTGTGTGATAAATGTGCCAAAATGAATCCCAAGGCTAGCCATGACCGCAAAGCCAAGTTGTACATCATGGAACATCGACAAAAGTCGAAGAAGACCAGTTCGCGGTCAAGAGCACGAACAGCTCCCTGCTCTCAGGGCTGATCTCGTGAACGTTCGTCATTGAAGTAGAGATCTTCAAGTAAGTCAAAAAAGTCCAAAAATACTTAAGAAATACAAACACGGCTCACCGACTTCCCTCCACTCTCACCTTCAGCGTTGCATGACACCCCGGGTACCTCCAGGCCATGAACTCTTATCTGCCACCCCGGAACCTATTCAGACCCTCCTTCCAATTTAACTATACTACTCTGACCCTTTGGAGACGCTGTAGCAAATATGGGATTTCAAAGAGGCTTTACCCTGAATCTTTGGAATCCAACCAGATCCCTCTAGCGAGCCTTTGGGCCCTAATGATCCGAAGCGGCCTCCTGTCAGTCTCCAGACTGTCTACCACCAGTGAATCCGTCCGCGATGCCAACTGTTCCTCTCAACATTGCCCCGAGGACAGCCTTGGCTTCAGGCTTGATGCCAATACCCCTTATGATGCCACAACCCTGAGGTTTTTTGCTGGCACAGACGCTGAAAGGGAAGCTTTTTGTACTCTGTAGGGAGCCTGAAGTGACTTCCATCAATATTGTATCTACCTTGTACATAGACACACTCTGATGCCAAGTCGCTTCTGCAATGATTTCATGATTGTGCAGATCATGATGAGTATTCCAGTAAGCTGTATGACGAAAACTTATTTCTAGACCTCCAGGACCTTAGTGGTTTGAACAAATTGCCCGAAACTGGCCCCCAGTTATCATTACCTAATGTGGCTACAGAAGAATCTGCCTCCTTTGCCGCTGTCGTAAGGAGAGCAGCTGACGTTTTGGACCACACCCTCCCCACCACTGAGTTAAAGATAAATGTGTTAACTAGAACAGGCTACTGGGGAGCCTCTCCTCGCCTTCAATGAGGCTCTCACAGGCACACTGTTGGGCACCTGGGTGAAGCCAGGATCTTGGCCTCCAGTGAACAGACAAATTGCAAGGCGGCACAGGCGTGCCCTGAGGGATTCCTACCCCTCCTTCGCCCCCCCCCAGCAGAGCCAGAATGCATTGAGACTTTTTTGCAAAGCGAATGTTCTCCGCGACTAGCCTTCCCTTAAGATCTGTCAACACCAGCTGTCTCCTGGAGAGATACTTGTACGTGTTATGCAACAAGGTGGGAACTATCTTGCCAATTCTCCCAGATGAGTTTCGCCACAACCTCCAGTGCCTCATACTGGATGGATGAGACACAGCAATGCACTTCACAAGATCAGGCCCTGGACCCTACGGACTGACTGTCTGGGGTGGTGGAGTGAGCTAAAGAATGATGATGGATTAAACCCAGATCAGTTGACTGGGGGTGAGTGTTTGATTGGCTCAAGCGTTCCGTCCATCATCCCCTTTTGTATCGCTTTGGTCGCCCTAAGTTGGCGGGGGTATGCCCAGACGTGGGTCCCTTGCTCACTTTGCCACTGGATTCAAGCAAGCCTGGCTGATGACGGCTGGAATGCCAGAAACCGGTCCTAGGATGCTTGTTTCCGGTCCAGGGAAGACATGGCTTGGCAGTTCGGGCTGGACTGTTCCCATGAGGCACAGGGTCAGACTGATTTGCATATGGCCGTGTCTGAACTGGGGTGGTGGAGTGAGCTAAAGAATGATGATGGATTAAACCCAGATCAGTTGACTGGGGGTGAGTGTTTGATTGGCTCAAGCGTTGCGTCCATCATCCCCTTTTGTATCGGACTGTCTGGATAGAGCAGTTGGGGCCAGTGTGGTGCTTTGCAACCTCGTTTTGAATCTCCTCCACCTGATTTTTGAGTGACGTCCAACAGTCACTATTAGACATGCCATTCTATGGAGTTCATCTCTTTGGAGACAAAGCAGACTCGACCCTAAAGTGCTTTAAGGACCGCAAAGAGACTGCGCTCTCTTGGACTGGCAGTTTTGCCCTTTCGTGGCTTCAGAGGGAGTTATAAACAGAGTTCACAACCAAGCATTCCTCAACAGCAACAGACTTCCCAAGCGTTTCAAAGCAGATGCAAGGAATCCAACACTAGTGTCCAGACCTACAGGGACAATAAGCTGCCCCTGCCCCTTCCCCCACCGCTGCCACAAAACCACTTTATCACCCTCTAAAGCACTGATCGCCCAGTGAGAGGTTATATCACCTTTTACCTCCCCAGGTGGAAGAGCATCACATCCAAACAGTAGGAGCTTCAAGTCATGCATAACGGTTATTCCCTTCTTTCTGACACATCCCCCAACATGCCTCCCACACCACAACCTCTCTAGGAAGACACTTGTCCATTTTCTGAAGAAAAGTTCAAAGTGTCTTGGCCAAGGGAGCCATAGAGCGGGTGCAGAGGGTGCTGGCATCGGGGATTGGTACTGGCTGTAATTCCTGCTATGTTCTTGTGCCTAAAGAGGATGGAGGCTTCTACCTCATTCTAGATCTTCATTCTTAAAACGTCTTCCTTCGGAAGGACAAGTTCAAAATGCTCACCCTGGTTCGAGTCTTTTCTGCCCAGGCTCCAGGAAAGTGGATGGTGGTGCTGGATCTGCAGGACGCATACTTCCACATTACCTTCCAGCACTCTCACAGATGATACCTGTGGTTTCAGGGAGGCTATGAACTCTTTCAGTTGCCTTGTCTCCCCTTCAGCCTTACCAGTGCAGCTCGGGTGTTCACAAAGGTGATGATGGTGGTCGCTGCCCATCTGCGAAGATTGGTTTGACTTCAGTCGGTTTTTCCATCAACGTGCCAAAGTCACACCTGACTCCTTCACAATGGCTCCCCTTCATTGGAGCCATTCTCAACATGGTGCTTGTTCAATCCTTCCCTCTGCCTCAACAAGTCCAGGACATTTGGGCTATGATCCTGATGTTTCGATGTTTCACCTGGGTCTTATTCAGAGCGGCTCTGAGGCTTCTTGGCCTCCTGCATCCAGCTTGTGAATGTTAGGTGGCACATGCAGACTCTGCAGTGGGTTCTGAAGCCTCCTTGGGCTCAGCACAAGGGAACCCTTTGGATTCTGTCCAGGTGTCAAAGGAGGGAAACCTAAAGCAGTTCCTGCTAGGCCCCAGTTGACCTGATTGCATACTCCTCTTCGTACCCCATCCAGAATTGATGGTTGTGACGGATTTATTGTTGGTGGGTTGGGGAGTTCATTTTGGACATGTGGAGATCAGAGGACTCTGGTCTCAAGCAGTAGCCCACCTCCTTATCACCCTAGTGGAGTTGCGGGCTGTTCACTTGGCACGTAAAGCTTTCCTCCTGAATATCTAGAGAACAGGGTTCAAGTTCTCACTGACAACATGACCGCCATGAGGTACTGCAATGAACAAGGCAGAGTGGGGTCGTGGGTCCTATGCCAGGAGGCTCTTCATTAGTAGAAGTGGCTCGATGCTTGAAGCATTGCCCTGATTGCACAGCACCTGGAAGGATCTTTAAACGCCGGTGCGGACTAACTCAGCCCACGTTGCCCAGCGAATCACGAATAGCGGCTACTCCTAAAGGTGGCAAAGGGTGTCTTCCATCAATGGGGACAACCATGGCTCAATTTTTTCCGCTTCAGAGAGCACAGTGTCCAAACATTTACACGTTGACGTTCCTAAGGCCGTTCTTGATCAGAGACAACATTTGCCTGGATTGGCGCTCAGGACTCCTGTGCTCCTTCTTGCCTCTTCCTATCCTGTCTAAGGTTCTGAAGAAGATCAAGAAAGGTTGGGCCCTACTCATCCAAGTGGCTCTGGACTGGGCAAGGAGAGTGTGGCTCCTAGAACTTCTGGCCATGAGCATCTCTCTTCCAATCCAGATGCCTATTCTGTGTAGGTTGTGCAGGACCCTGTTGCAGCAGCATGGCAGGGTCCTGCACAACCTAAACCTCTATGCGAGGAGTTTGAGAAGTGACAGTTGATGGCTTTTAACCTTCCTGCCGAAGTAGTTGGTGTCATTTTGGCAGACAGGCGTCCCTCCAAAACTGTTAATGCGAGAACCTGGGAGAAGTTTGTTGGATATTGATCCTTCCTCAACATTCAGACTTTACAGGCTCAGCTAGCTGACATCCTTCTGTTTTGTCTTTCTTTAGCCCAGGAAGGCCTTGCTGTAGCAACAGTTAAAGATTACTTGTCAGCCTTTCAGCTATTTTATACATACCTGATCAGCCATCTCTTTTCATATCACCAATTGTGATGCGTTTCTTGAAAAGGCTGACTTGTATTTTCCCACCAACACCATTTATGATGCCACAGTGAGACCTGAATTTAGTTGTCACATTTCTCATGTTAGTGCCATTTGAATAGCTGCATAGTTACTAACAACGTCTCTTAACGTAAAAAAAACCAGTCCTTAAAATCACCTCTGCTTGCCGTGTGATTAAATTAGAAGCTCTGAGTCTAGCAGCCGTATACCAACTTCTTCCTGGACGAATTCGTTCTTCGCATGAAAGTGGTCTTCCTCCTGAAGGTTATCATGCCCTTCCACATAGGGATGTCCTTTACTCTGGCAGCTTTCTATGTCCTGCTTCATCCCTCTAAGGAGGAAGAACAACTCTATCATCTAGACCCCAAGAGGGCCCTGAGCTTTCACATTGATCACACCAGGGAATATCTGGTGGACGATCAGCTTTTTGGGGGCTTCGCTAGGACCACAAAGGACAAAGCTGTACAGAAAAGGATCATCGGCCGATCAATTGTTTTATGCAGCAAGATCTGTAATGGGCTGGCCAAGAAACCACTCCCAGAAGATTTGCATGCTCATCCACCATAGCGAAGGTGGCTACCACTGTTCTGGCGTGTGATGTGCCAGTTTTGGACGTCTGCCACGTTGCTATGTGGGTGTTAGTCCATACTTTCACAAAACACTACTCCCAGATAGCCAGGTATGGCGGGAAGGGCATTTTGCCATGTCTTTCCTGTAGGATTTCCTGGTCTGAGCCATTCCATAGACTCTCCACCTGGAATCTGCAGTTAGTAGTATCCATCTGGGGAAAAAGTTGCTTACCTTTGGTAACGCTCTTTCTGGTAGTTACTGTCTAACCGCAGATTACTCAATGGTCTGTCCTCTTCCTCGTTCTACGGGTTGGACTTTACTAGTCCAGGCAAATAAGATGCCAATCTAGAGATCTACACACTGACATACCCTGAAGGTGTGGACTGGAATTAGAAAGAAAATCACATCAGCATGTGAAAGTTGCGCAGATATAGTGGCCCCGACGTCCCATTTGGGCTGGGATGGACTCAACGTGGAGCTCTACGATGCCACCTGATAATGTACATTGGGAGTTGCTATGAAAATCTTCCTGATCCATTCTGACACCTGGGGTCACAAGGTGTGGAACCTGCAGTCAGATAAAGTATCCACCCGAAAGAGAGTTACCAAAGGTAAGTAACTTTTTCCTTCGGGAATCCAACTGGGTTCGCTCACTTTGACAACAAAGATACCATTGACTTTGTGATAGGACACTGCCTGTCCCATTTAGTCAAGAGCTATGTTGTACTGTTTTTCCAAGGTGTGAGGGTCTTTACTTCCATGCGTGGCTCTCGCCTGTGAGTACCTCTTTGTAAAAAAGTGCTAATTTGCGAGTCTTGGTGTCCCTTTCTATTGAAAAACGTATTCTTATCTGATATTGTCTTAATTGTACTGAGGAAGAGTTCTCATTTAGAACATACTCTGTGGTTGATCAGGCTCTTTGAGCAGAATTCCCTTAGTAATGTTAAATGCGGTGTCAGATCTTTTCTTAGTCAGTGAGCCTGTACCAATGTTATCTGATTTTGGTGAAGCTGAATTGAATTCAAAAATCTCATCACAAAAAAAAGGAGCTTAAATGATCAGGTTTCTGTGCCACACTTTCTTGGATGATCGTTGTTCTGCACCATAAAAAAAAAACAAGTAAGAGGGAGGCAAAAGGCAAAAAGAGCACTGCTGTTCAGCCCTGTTTTCTACCCTAGTAAGTTTAATGTCTTCGCCTTAGCCTGCATCGGAGGCTGAATTTCAACTTGTTTAAACAAAACTGTAATTATTATTATTGAGCCTCTAAATCCACCCATTCTGAATGGTTTGAACCTTCACAATAAATGTCTGTGCCTTCTGAGGAACAGTTTTCGACTCCTTCAGTTTCCTCAAACTTTTTTCACATTTTCACCAGATGATCTACACTATCCCAAATATTCTTTTACTCTTTCACTTCTTCAGTCAGTATTCTTGACTAACATATATGTACCCAGAACTGCGGCTTTGAATGTGTACAGCCACAATGAGCACAAGTCACTCTTTTTCCTATTTGCCAATAATGTCTGTCAGGAGCTGCATTACATCTTGAGTGCAGCAGAGGACATAGTGCAACCAGGTGACTTGTGGTATAGCATGGCACAGTATATAGCCAACTAAGATCTGCAGTTCAAATTGTGTTTGAATGTTTTATTGAGATCCTCATCATAACACTCAAAACAAGACCACAAACAGTTTGAGCACTCTAAATGAAATCTTTGCTTTTGCAGCTTGGCTATTAATCTTAACACTTAACATCAAACTTTTGCTGGTGGCTTCATATGATCTTAGAATGAAACGTATAGCTGATTTAGGAATCCTCGTCTATTCCTACAAACTTTATCTTCCAGATATTGCAGTCCACCTGAATATGCCAGGAGATTATTTCTTCCTAATTAGTGGGACAATAATGAGGCACTTTGATAAACTTTATATTAGCCTCCTTGAGATCTTTCTTTCCTGTTTTATTTCTGTTTCTTGTAACATTTAATATGGCCTTCCTCAAAAGATTGGTGAGTTTCAATCCCTTTGCTTAAAATATTCTTACTTTTTTTTCCATTAGTGTTTACAACTGTGATCCTTTAAATTTTGGGTTTGGACGGCATCCTAAAACCTCAGGTTTCCTTGACTAGCTAAGGGCTGGGAAAGAATCAACTTAAGTCCAGATGTTTTATCATCTTTCGTTACCTATTGCAGATTCCATTGAGGCAGTTCAGAAGTGCAGATGTCATTATTGACACATTTATGACCACAACATGATGCCCCAGATATTGAATTTCTTAAACGCATGCTATGTGCGCCCTGTTTGGCTTTGTCTCCTGCAGTGTTTCTTTTTTTTCAGTGGTAGTAACAAAGCTACATCAGAATCCATTTTAATGTAAGGTATGTATCCAGGAACTAAATTCCTTCAGCCGTGATCTTCATACCCTCCTGCTGTATTTATCTGTGTTTTTTATTAAATAGTTTTGGTTTAGTGTTTCACAGTGTACTTATTCCAGCTCTTAATGTAATAAATTGCAGACAGCCTGAAATAATATTCTAAAATTGACTCCGTACTATCAGAATGTGTGCGCCTGAGAATGGATAAGGTGCCAAGTCTCCCTTGCTTCGATTCATCTGTTGGGATGCAGACCGCAGGCAGATAGATTCAGTAGGCTCCACTATCCTTTATATAGATGAAGGCTGTTAATTCAGGTGTCGTAGTGACTATTTCGCACCTTAGCTTTCCAAATGTGTCTTCTTACCCTTGCCTTGCCCCCTCTATCTAGAGGGTGGGGGGTTACACTTGCCCATCTTAGTATAGCACTGCATTGAATGTGGTTGCAGAGGATTTAGGGTTTGTCCTCTGGCTCTTTGTTTTCTAACTTGGGATTCATAAGCCCTCTAGCAGAAATGAAGCACATCGATTACAAAAGTAAGTATTTTTGGTTTGCAGTGTTATATTATTCACACAGTATTTGGCTGACAGGCATTTCAATTCATTAATGTTAAAGTTATTAGAAGACTCTTTGAGCCCTACCTGAGCGCTTTGGCACAGTTTTTTCTAGTTAAGCCAAGTAACGGGCACTTGGATGTTTACTCATGTATCTAATCTTTCATGTATTGCGTGTGTCATGCTGGAAACGTTCCCTTCGCCCTTGATTCATTTTAATTTTTTTGTTTGGGACACTGTCTTGATGATGCCAGATAGTTTTTCCTGGAGACTTTCTACTCATGCTCTCTAACCTCAATAATTGGGGGTGGCAGGCTTCCATTTTACTAGTTGTGCTTGTATCGTCTCCGCTGAATTAGACATCATCAGACTAAACTAGTTATTCTACCCTTTTTATTATATGGTCTACAAGTTGGATGCAAGTATTGCATAGGATAGAAATATTTAACTGGATACAGTGAAGAACCGTCTCGGAACCCATAATTCAAATTGGTCATGCCGAAGTGGAAGCAGATCGATGTGATCATTTTTATTCTCATTTTGAAAGTGTGGCTAAAAAGAATGAACCAGGTGCACTGCTTTGTCACCAGGAAGAATGTCAGTTGCAAAGTGCTAAAGGAGAATCCGGTGGCTTATTAACAAATACAGCCACAAGATCAAACCGCTTCAAGGTACCTTGCACCAAGTGTGTGCCATTTTTGTCTCTCTAGTTTGAGTTCCAGGACTAATGGTGCCAGTTAGAGTGCCACTCTCTTTAAATGGCAGTCTATCAGTGAATTATTTATTATTATTTATTTGGATACGCGTTGTGTGCTTGCGAGCTTCAAGCATATGTTTATTTTTAATATATATATTGAGTTTGTGGGATTTAACATTTTTTGCAGATGATAGTGAGATCTGCCTTGATGAGCAAACCAGAATCCTGCATTCCTCAACTTTTGAATGTTAATACAACGTACTGTAATATATTACAAATTCAGTCATCGGAACTGAAGCATGACGTAGTAGCATCATATAGCATGCTTGATTTATGTCTGGAATAAGATAAGAAGTAATGGAAACCGTGATAACCGACCGGTCATAACTTTTTGACTACAGTTATGTGGGAGTTTTTTCTTATGTCAGATATAGCTGCATCAGCCGGCCACAGCACCATGTCAAAACTCAAAAGGTGCACAAGTTTAATTTTGGCGAATTAGGCTTTTTCTTGGGGGGGTGTATTATAATCAACAAGAACACGTTCCATCCTTGTAAATGCCAAACTTACAGTGACTCCATTAAGTGAAATAGCTCTTCGCTCTTTAAATATAAAACGATAACTGAACATTTCAGTAGCCTTCACTGTCAAAAAAGTGTTTAGGCTCATCACTCAGTATTAGAATTGGGATATTTTCCTGTAAAATAATTTGTTTTGCCTCCAATACGGTCAATTTCCCAAGGATTTTGCTGGACTTAAAGTTATCACATTGACTCAAAGTCTATGGGGGCATGTTCACAGTAATATTTGAATTCTGCTCGGGGTGCGATCATTACCCATAGTTATAAATTGCGGAATCTTTTTACAGCTAAAAAAAAAAAAATAGAATATGCTGACCACTATACTAAATCCTCTGGTCATGAAAAATGCAGTGAGTGTATTTGTGCCTCCATGGCGCTCTCATTATCTACCCGCATCTGAATCTGCATCATTACCTCTCCTGGTCAAAATAACAGCTGGTGTAATCACTTTCTCTCAAGCTCTGAGTGTGTTTGTAGGCATGAGGTTCCAAGACTCAAAAGATTAAACTCACTCCACTCATCCAAACTATTTTCATCCCATTTGGCAATAGTTTGGCGATTCTGAGTCGAAAAGCTTTCATTACCAGTAACTTCGGGCGAAAGCTTGTATACCGCAAAATGCTGCGCCGCTCTCACTTAAACAGCGCCCAGCATAAGATGAATAATAGTAGAGATGAGTCGCATACCATACACATTTTAAATGAATCTCCCTGCTCAAGTGTCTGAGAAAAGCTGCAACTGATGTCTTGAATTAATGAATACAAATATGGGCAATATTAACTTAAACATAGTGACACCTCAAAATGTTTAATAGATTTACCCGTAAGCACATTTATAGTTACAGTAGGAAAGATGGATACACAGATCAATGATCAGGAGAGAAGGCAACTGATGAGCCCTCCCATACCTTAGCAAGTCTTTAGGAACAACAACACGAATATGTGAAAGATCACGAGCGACTCCACCACTGCCCGTCGGACTTCAGACCCAAGAGAATGTTGGACAGCACTTTAAAGTATGAAAGAGGGACCAGTTTAGTTTTTGGGCCACTGGTCCACCATGCAATGGAAATGCTGTTTTGTAATGTACACATCATATACCTATGCTGAAAGGCCTCAAGCGTAGCTCTTGAGTGCATCAGATCATTCGTTCTAGACTACAACCAGCCTACAAGATTTTTTTCTTTTTTTTTTTTTAAATAGTCTGTGTAGCTTGTTCTTGATGCTCTTTCTTTCATGATTGCTTTTCAACATTGATGTGTGCCTGTTGGTGGTAAACTGCAACCTGCATGCTTTTGGTTGTGATCATGTATGTCACACAGATCCATGAGACTGAAAGATTAAGTGGCGGGAGCCAGGCATTCTTACATTGCCTTGACTATATTTTCCACTACATGAAGGAAAATTACTTCCCCTTAATGACACCAAAATGGATATTTTTTGTTATTAATTGGCACAGTGTAAACTGTTCTTATTCTTATAGCTTTCAAATAATGCTGGAACAGCCTCAGACCAAAAGTAGACAGTAAAAAAACCTCAATGTAACATTTTGCTCTGACCTGATTCACCCCTACCTTCAGCCGCCCACAAAATAAATGCATTGGTCCAAGGCACCAGTTTCCATACACCCAAGCTCTGAATGATTGTACCATTCCTGCCTATAATTGATCCCCTGAGTCGAATGGGAAGGCTGGTCATTGCCTGCTTGGATGACTGCGAATTTATACCTCCTTCCCTAAAAATCGCAGTCAGGCTGGTGAAAGTTCAAAACTAAGATTTTTGGAATCACAAATCTTCGAATGAGCCAAGGCAACTTTATATTTCCAATAACCACAATAGTTATAAAAAGTCTACTACACAAAGAATACTGGTTGTTTTACATCACGTGCTGTGGCTTCCACAAACTTCAGAATGACCTTCCATCCTCAAGCAAGCCCACAGAGTTCTTACTAAATCAGTGTGCTTATCTGTTATTGACCAGATGCTTTGCAGGCTCCAGATAGGACCCATGCTCTGCAAAACTCATCAAGGAGTTTTATTGGTCAGTTGCTCTCTCTCCCTGTAATTGTACCTCAAGTACTGAAGACAGTAGTGGACCCTCCCAACTTGAAAATCAGACCTGTTTGAAACTTGACAATTCCCATCTTCCTTTTATTTTGAAATTGCTTGAATGGTCTATGACTATCTGCGATGGAGTTGGATGGCAGCGTTGTTGGTGCAACAGCAACTTGCATTTGCTGTACATATGGAAAACTGCAGCCAGAGTTAAGTTGACACTGAGGGGTAATGTAAAGTGTCAACCTGATCATAAGATGTGCATAATCTTTGTCTGGTTCCCTCTGGGATTTTTGAGTCTATCTTTTCATCAAGGGAGGTTTGGTTTCTTTGGACATGACCTCTTCTTTTTTTTTTTTGTCTGAGTCTGAACTGGGAATGTTCCTCAAGTCTTTGACTACCAGACTGTTTAATGAGTAATAGAACATCTTCACCATGTTAAACATTCTTGCATAAAGAAGTCTTTGGGGGTTGTTATTGAGCTCTGGCTTCTACTATTGATCCTAATGTCAGCATCCACCTGGTTTCTGCTCATATGGTCAGAACACTAGTGTGTCTTGTTTGATTCATCATTGCCTTTTATCTAGCAAGCATTTCTGGGGTAAAGATATCCTGATACCACCGACATCACAAAGTTGATTCTTTAATGTTAAGTGAAAGCCTTTTGGCAATAAAACATCTTTGCTTGTAATAGCACATCCTTCTCTTTCTAGATTCTACGAAGTGAAATTGATACCTTTAGTAGGCGTGGCCTGTGTCGTTTTTCTATTTCAACAGCATTTACCTGTGCTGCCTTAGTATTGTTGACCAGGCTACATAACTGGCATGAGGGAGCGATAGTGGTGTGTGGCCTGAATTGTGCAGACTACATTTAACCTGCATTATGTGCTGTGCACAGCTTACGTGTCCATGAAAGCATTGAGATAAAGGTGCTGAACCCTATTGAAATGTGTTTCCTGAAGGGCTCATTCCATTCCTTGTAAATGCACATTGTTGCAAAATGCTTGAAAGTCACTGAGCTCGTGGTCCTGTGTCCCTACTAGTTGGTTTGTTGTTCCTGGTGTGCACACGTCGCGTAGAAAACAGTATACTGAACTTTGCTTAGGGTTTTAAAACTCTAAACTTAAAAGGTTTCCCAAATGCATCAACTGCTATATATATATATATATATATATAGTTAAACTATTGGTGTGACTTTTGTGTAAATTCAGTGTGAATTTCAACAAATTGAAATTTTCTTGACTTTGTAAGTTCAGTTAATATGACTGTTTTTTGGGTTAGAGGGGCCTTGCTAGTGAGATGACTGTACTCGCTCTGCCTGGGTCTCGAGTGGTGGGAGGCAGGATCTCAAATTGATTAAAATCTATTGGAACATTTCCTTTTTATGAGATAGTGGAAAAGGACAAGCATTGTTGACTTTTTGTTATGTGCTGATATGCACATGAAGGAAGTATATGTTGGTGCTAGAGCACCTGGGCTTGGGACCCGTTCAGCTGCTGTGAATCAGGTCTCCTTTCAGCGCTCTGAAATCCAGTCCATTAGCTTGGGTATTCTGCAGCGAGTGCTTGTAGTTACCCCATAGCCTGAGTTCTTTAGACCACAGATGTGGCTACTCCAGAAGTTCTTTTTCTAATCATCTGATTTTTTTTAAATTCATCAAAAACGGTAGAGTGCAGTCAGTATAATACGCCCAGCAATATTATAATTTACTCAGTCCTTGCTACAATTACTCTAGTTAATGGTAAGACCACCATTTGCCACATATTTTAAAAAGTTTTTGAGGGCAGCCTCTTGCCTCATAGATAGGTTCCTCTTGTTTGAAACACCAGTCCATGGCAGAGCTCCAAGTTGCCAGAACGGGTGGTGCACTGGGTGTCTAAGTGCGCACTTTGTCTCTTTTGGCTATTAGCATACCCAGTTCCACCAAGGAACGATCTCCCATAGGGTGTCCTTAGTCTTCAAGTATCTCCAACAGGTAAGTGTGGGGTTAGGGTTCTATAAGGTACACTATCACTCTTGAAAGTATATCAAAAACCCCTGCCCAATAGTTGTCAACCACTGGGCAAGACCAGACAATATTTTAGAAGTCCCTGTCTTCGGCTGGACAACAAAACCAACTCGGGTGAGAGCCTGCTAGAGCCTCATTGGCAAAAGGTAGGTAAAGTATTAAGTATTTTAGCTGTATCAACCGGAAACGCAAGGATATGGACAACATTTTAGGTGCCATTTTGTTGTCCCTCCAGTCGTCTTCATCCAATTGACCAGCCCATCCATCTCACTTGTCCCATAAAAGAGTGAAGAGATCTGTAGCGTTAATGACTAGATGAGTATGGGAGATGCCAACTTTCTCAAGTGGGCCCATGAAGACTTTGGCTTCCAGTGGGTTGTATTCTGGGATCTTAATCAAATGGGTCCAGTACAGCAGTAGGGCATGGTGGAACTGCAAGAATCTATAAAATTGAGATTCGTAAAGTTGAAAGTCTGTTTGTAGTTCTTGGAAGGACTTCATGTGAGATCCCTGCCAGACATCTCCTTGTCTTGAAATGCTGATTAGGTCCCATTTTTGATAGCCCTCTATCTGTGGCACCTGCCTCAACCAATGTCCCCACCGGAGTGGGGTTTCCATGGTAAGTCTCCAGTCCCATCGTATCTATCGCAGCACCAACCTCCAGGTCAGGAGAACCACACTTGAAAGCTCTGGAGTAGAGAAGGTGATGGGATCGCCATATATTCCTGTTATGTTGTCGAAGCCCATGCAGGAGACCGCAATCCGAAATGTTGGGTCCTTCCACCCCGGTGTAACTAGTCATTAATCACTACCACTTGTGACGCCCAGTAGTATAGACGTAGATTTGCCACTCCCAGTCCCCCAGCATAAGTTGACTGAAAACATTTGATGAACAAGGTTATCGATTCGCCCACAGTAACTCCCTTATCTTTGTCTGCACATGAATAAATCAGGCTTGTGGGATCAGCAACCGGATGTTTTGAAGAACCTAGTGGAACCTCTACATCTTAAATAACTCTGTTCTCCATAGGCGATTGAGCGGCAAGGTTGCCCACCGACTGAAGTCCATTTGCATTTTAGCCAGGAGGGGTGTGAGATTGAGGCTGCTCATATGACTAATCAACAGTGAAATGTGGATTCCGAGATATTGAAAACTAAGCCTACAAAACTGGGTTTTCTCAATGTTGTGCTATGGCGCGACAGTCAGTGCTTCACTTGTCCATCCGCCAAATCTTCAGCGCCCCTTCAAAGGCTATATTCTGAGCTTCAAGTGAGGTTATCTGCTTTTGTCTCTGTGTCTCCTGAGTTTTCAGGTATGTTTTGTCTATTACCTGTATGTATGCCTTTCAAGTTGCCCAGAAGTTACCAGGGGAATCCACAGATCCCTTGTTAAGGTCTAACTAATTCTGTAGGTCCTGTTTCAGAATGTGTTGGCATGCTTTATTGACAAGACACCAAGTGTTCAACGCCAGATAGGTCAACAGCCCACCCCCTTGTTTCCAGGTTGACCATAACCAGTGAGTGATCTGAGATACCTCTCCGGAAGATGCGCACTCAGTCGTTCCCAAAATGTCTGTGACCCAGGAAAAGAAGATATCTATATGGGATCTGGTGCCACGGGTGGCTAAGGTTAAGGTGTATTCAAACGCGCCGTGCATCACAAAGCCCCAGACCCATTGCTCAATCAAACAGGGCAGTATTTCCTACACTGTTGGCCTGAGTGAGGCCTGTGGAGTCTATAGACTATGTTAAAATCACCACCTACGATCGTATATCCATGTTGAAGCGCTGCTATCTGGATCTTAATGGTGGATTTGACCAGTTGCCCTGGAACATAGACACTGAGTAGATTGTAGGGCCGACCTTCCAAGCACCTTTCCAGTATTACATATCACCGTTGTCCATCTGACACAACCTGCGTGACTGCCATTGGGAAACTTCTGTGGAGTAGTATAGCTACCTCCCTAGACCCCCTGGAATAACCGTGTGAAACACCCTGTCATAGCCAAGCCAGGCCAAAAACAGGCCCGTTGCCCATCAGCAGGTGGGTTTTCTGCAGCATAAGAATTGCCCCTCTCTTTGATACGGTCTAGAAGACCATTGACATTACATGTCATTTACCTTAAAGGCATACATAGAATATATCAGGAAAGTATATCAGGACTTCTCTAGAGATTTTACTGATGAATAAATATTTAAGCCTTCATACCTTCAGCCTAATTATGAACCTAGAGGCATATTTTTAACGCCATAGTAGGTACACTAAGTGGGTGAGCCTCCTATCGTGGAAAAGCAAACCTAATTAAACAAGCATTGGCATAGCCAATAGGTCTCGCTTTTGGGACCTTATAAGTATTTACTTATGCAGCACAATATCCTTGGTGCAACAACATCAACTGTTGCATGGGTAAACACTTATAAGGTCCCAAAAGCGAGACCTATTAGCTATGCCAATGCTTGTTTTTATGGCAGGTGGGTGTGGGGGGACAACTCAGATGGGTGGAGGCAAAGAGGCCCTCGGACCCTGGAATCCAAAATGCTAAGAATCCTGCAGGGCAATTTCCCACACTCACAAGTGTGTGTTAAACTGGCACTCAAGAAGAGTTTGCATAGGGCACGTGGGCCAACATCTCAGAGGACTAAGCATAACCAACAAATTGTATTGTTGCTTTTTCATTATGCAACTTTTGAAGAAGCAGTTTCCTATCCTGCGTTAAGGTGTCGATTGGTTGTACTTATTTTTGCCTCCGTTACAAGGCACAAAAAGATGAAGGCTGGTGTGCACGGTTTAAAGTGGGTTAATGTGGTCAGCACTTATGTGGGCAAGAAATACAGTAGGATGCACAGTGTTAGGGCGACTAGACGTCCTGGATTTCCCAGGACAGTCCCGGTTTTAACAGCTCTATCCCGGTGTCCTAACACTTTTAACTACATTTCAAATATGTGTCCCAGCTTTTGAAGAAAGTGCAGTGAGTTTTTCAATTATTGTATATCCTCTCACTCGTGCACCTTTGTAGTGTGAAGCAGAGCGTGTTGTTCCTGAGGCTGGGCTGCATCAGCCTCATTCAAGCAGCACCGCGGCAGCCTCCGCCCGGCCCGTCGTTCATGGTCCGTGTGGGGGGGGAGGGGGGTACTGGCGGCAGGTTGGCCCTGTCCCGGTTTTTGCTTTTTAAAATCTGGCCACCCTATTTATAGCGTCCATGTGCTGTAGCGAGTCATGCCCAAGACACTTTGACCACATCGAAATCACATATGTGAACTTTAAATGTGAAAAGACTGTGTGACTTTTTAAGTCACTAGAAACAGTCAAACAAACGGTGTACTGAAATTTCATCTGAAATCATGCCAAGGTATCAAAGTGAGTTTGAGATGCATCGCACGCCATATTAAAAGGATTGTTTTCGAACCTTGCCCTTTACTAACAGTATTCCTATCCAAAGGTTATTATTTATTTTTTGCAGTCTATAGCGCAAAACGGCCCTGATGGTATCGGAGCACTTTACTTGAGACCCGGATTACTTTACAGAAAGTCATGTTCGGTTTTTTCTATTTATATTTTAAGTAGGGGTAGAGAAGGTGATTTGCCCAGCCAGGATCACAGGATGTTGACCCCACACCAGGATTCGAACCTGATTCCAAGCAGCACTCGACACACAGGAGAGAGCTTCCTTCAACTCTGGGTCCGTGGCGCGCGCGCGTGCACTGTTTAAAGTGAAAGCACGCCGTGAGCCAGAGTTGAAGGAAGCCGGCGTGAACAAGATGGCGGCGGGCTGTCCACTGTCCCACGGACCCGCGCATGCTGTCTGCTTTGGACAGATGGCGAGAGCAGCCATCTTTGTCCATGCAGGCGCGTGCATGAGCCCACGGTGGAGAATGCGAGCGAGCGCGGCAGCCTGCTCAGCTGACCACACGCTCGTGCGTCATGGCCTTTTGCTTGCGCGTAACCGCAGGGAAAAGGCCACGACGCACGAGCGTGTGGTCAGCTTTCGAAACCCCCTAACATAAAGTCTTCGCCTAGCAGCGCTTGCGCGCTACTCGAGGCTCGACCTAAAAAGGGACCAAATTGCTTTGTTTTTATCCAGGTTGTGAATGCTGTAAGTAGCCAGGAGCTGTGCTAAATGTTTTACAATATTTACACTTCAGTTGTTTGTGC